>OY728139.1:1349058663-1349658663 GCA_963277665.1 Viscum album | reverse complement strand
CTTGGCCGTTCTGCGACCATGGGACATGGGTAACCTCTGGTCGAGAAGAGAATTGGGCCATTAGGAGGAGGGTGTACTCCAGCAACGGCACAATCTCTGGATTCCTGACGACGTAGTCGCCATTAACCTGTTTGATTACTAGCTCAGAATCTCCCTTCACATGTAGATGGGGAAGATGGATCTCAAGGGCTAACTCGATGCCGGTGATGGGATCCTAGTACTCTGCCTTGTTGTTCGTACAGTCTTCTGACAACAGGAACGAGTATGGCAGGACGGCCTACACCGGGGTAATGAAGACAATACCCAGGCCCACTCTGTTGAGCTTGGGATCGTTGAGCCTCCTACCGGTGGGGCTCAGGGAGGCGCCATCGAAATGCATTTTCCAACACGGGACAACATGATCGACTGAGAGGATCTTCTCATCAGGGAAATACAGGTCCAGGGATTGATCCGCAGAGGTTGGATGGGCAGCTAAAAAGTCTGCCAATGCCTGTCCCTTAATAGCCTTCTGAGGTACAAACCTGATATCAAACTGCTGGAGAATCACCGCCCACCGTGCTAGTCGGCCAATCAACATGGGGCGGTTCGGGATGTACTTCAGTGGGTCCACCCGGGAGACCAATTGCACCTCATGGTGCTGTAGGTAATGTCGAAACTTCTGCACGGCGAATACGAGCGCAAGAAAGCTCTTTTCGATGGGGGAGTATCTAACCTCCGTATCGAGAAGCATGTGGCTGAGATAGTAGAGACTTTTCTCAGTACCCTCGTTATTCTTCTAGGCGAGCAGCGCACCAAGGGATCTCTCCAGGGCGGTCACATAAAGGACTAGCGGCTTTCCGGAGACGGGTGGCATCAAGACCGGAGGTTGGAGAAGATACTTCTTGATTTCCTCGAAGGCGGTCCGATACTCCTCATCCCATTCGTAGGCGGTGCCCTTCTTCATGAGCCGGGAAAAGGGCTTACACTTGCCGGCCAGATTCGCGATGAATCGGCGTATATAGGCTAAGTGGCCTTGAAGGCCTCGAAGCTCCCGAATGTTTCTCGGGGGAGGCATTTGGCAGATGGCCTTGATCTTCTCCGGGTCGATCTCGATACCTTGGTATCTGACAACAAAGCCCAGAAACTTCCCGGAGGTGACCCCGAAGGCACACTTCAACGGGTTCATCTTCAGGTGACGGGAATGGAGGAAACCGAACATCTTCTCAAGGTCTTTGAGATGGTCCTGGTGCTGACATGATTTGACTACGAGGTCATCCACGTAGCATTCCACCAATGTCCCTAGGATCGGTTTGAATATGCGATGCATGGACCTCTGATAAGTGGCACCTGCATTTTTCAAACCGAATGGAATCACTTGGTAGCAAAAGGTACCTTGGGGAGCCCTGAAGGTGGTGGACTCCTCGTCTTCGGGGGCCATCCGGGTTTGGTTGTACCCGGAGTATACATCCATGAAAGAGAGGGCTTGGAACCCGGCTGTGGCATCAATCAATAACTCCGTCACCGGGAGTGGGAAGTCATCCTTTGGGCAGTGGCGATTAAGATCGCAGAAGTCGATGCAGACTCTAATCTGCCCATTCTTTTTCCTAACTGGCACAATGTTGGAAAGCCACTTGGGGTACTGGACCTCTTTAACGAAGTTGGATTTGATTATCTTATCAACTTCGGCCTCAACCATGGCACCATGAGAAGGGTGCATCTTCCTAGGAGGCTGCTTAAAACCACGATGTTTTGCTGGGAGGCCCAGACGGTGGACGGCCACCTAGGGATCCAGCCCTGGAATCTCATCGTAACTTCATGAAAACACATCACGATGCTGTTTGAGGAAGTCTACGTACTGCTGCCGCTCCTCGTGGGACATGGCTGCACTGATCAATGTGGGTCTCGAATCTTCCTCGCTGCCAAGGTTTACCTGTACCAGTTCATCAACCGTGGTAGAGACACCTTCTTCAAAGGCGGGGGGAGCATCCTACAGGTCTTCCTCCCCACCCATGGGGGGACTTCCCACGAAGGAAGGTACTTATGGGCTATCAAGATCTGTGGGGCAGCTGGTGCAGGCTCGGGCAGCAGCGGTCATCACATCGGGAGACTCACTTGCCATCGAGACCGCAGCAATGAAGGCAGTCGACCCTATCCCATATGGACTTCGGCCTAAGGGGCCCCGTTTGATGATATCAAAGCAGTGGTGGCTTGTCGGCCTGAGTCGGTGGATTCCAACCCGATGGAAGAGACACGTATGGCGCACCGCCGTTGTCATCATCTTGACGTCCTGGTACCGTATAGGGGTAGGAGATTCCGGGATCACCTGAGCCTGGTTGATGTAGGAGTACGAGGTGATTTTCCGCCATCGCTTGGACACATGAACATGCCTTCATTGCATACCCAAAACAAAAAAACATTGCCCCATGTCGGGGGTCTTGGCCTCCAACTGGTGGATCGGGAGGATGTAGGCGTCATCCATGCTTGCCCAGGGATCACTTGTGACCGGGGCGGGTTCATCCTCTCTTACTAAGATCTGTTTATCCTTACTTTTGTAATAACCCGCATCTAGGTAGCGGGCCTCACAAGAAGCGAAAGGGGACGCGTCTCCTTGGAGCATGCCTACTCGACCGTTGAGCGAGTACTTGAGGCACTGGATAAAAAATTTCATAAATAACCCAAATAGAATCAAATAAATGGGTTTTGTGTCAAAATCACGACATTTAAAAAGAGCTTAAAAATAAGATCATTATGTCATTTATAACACATGGAATGGGAGTGAGGGTTATATGTATGTCAATTATAGAATCAAATATATCATATTTATATATTTATGAACACCCATGGAAACGAAATAATTCTGGGTATTCACATAAATAAACAATAGAATTTCTTGAGAGAAAGAGATAGAAATTTTGAGATGAAATTTCTGCAGCATAACGACTATATAACATGGTTTTATAAAACATTGAAAAGAGCGGGGAAAAGGGTCACCCACTCATAAATAACTAATAATAAAGTATGGGTACCTAATAAGATCATGTTATGGATATTTTAAGGACATAACACATGAAAAAGAAACATGAAAGAAAAGAGAAGATGCAATTTCTTTTACGAGAAATTCGGTAGCCTAACGACGTCACTTAAATGTTCAGAAAATAAATTTATGTGAGAGGAAAGGGTATCTCAACAATTATACATGAAATGGACAGAAATAAGAACATATAAGAACATACCCTCAACATAAAGAGATGGAAATTAGAAGACACAACATAAAGGAATTCATGACTTAAAAGAGGAGGGTGAAAGGATCCCCTACCTTGAAGAGTAACTTCGAAAGCTTAAGGTCGGGACCTTGGGAGGCTTGTGGGAACCTTGGGAGGAATCCTTGGGAGGTAAGGAGACTAGAACTTCGTTGAGGATGATTTTGGAATGAAATTAATGATGTAAATGACTTGGTATTTATAGGAAAAGTGAGTGAATAAATTATTAATTTCCAAGGAACACCTCATCGGTGGTATTTGCAAAACCATGGGCTTTCCCATGGGATTTTCCCATGATATTGACCACTTGGGACACCTCATATAATATATCACTATTAATAAGTCGAACAGAAAGCTTACATCATTATTACATCATTAATGATGTCATTAAACACCCAAAACTCAAAACTGCATTTTTTACTATTCACTGAAAATTCAACTGTTTCAGAAAAAACCCAAAAATTCACCCTAACCTAATATCATTTCTCTGAATTAAAAAAATGATGTCCATTTTATAAAAATAATTTTCTAAATATTTTTAATTTAATTTGTACATAAAATCATTATTAATTCCAAAAATACAAATTTAAAACTATAACTCATTTTGTAACATGTTAAATAAGTAATCAAGGTCCCATAAAAATATCGTATACCCATAAAACAATAAAGTAACAATTTATGATTAAATTTTATGAAAATACATTTACATTTTAAATTAATAAATTAATTATAAAATTGTAAATAAAATATTTATGGCGTACAAAAATACCAAAACTTAAACTATGATCGTTTTTTCACTTTTAAGATGTTTAAAATGTATTTATACATTAATGGGTGAAGTTTCTATTTTTTTTGGTCAAAATAATATTCATTACTATTCATATGGGTATGTTACTATTCCTACTTTACTATTCACTAAAAATCAAGTTGATCTTATTAGACTCTAAATTTCTCACTGATCACAACTATAAAAGACCATTTTTTGAAAATCATTTCACATTATTAATTATTTTATGAATACAAATATATTTTAAAACACCCTTTTTCCTAAATTCAACAATAATACACATCCTATATTTATCCGGATATTTTAAATTCACAAACATTTCCATAAGAAAAAATAACAATTTTATTTATATAAAAGGATTACACAAAGTAGCTGAGGTCTTGTTACATAGAACCTAATTACACCAGCATATGACCTAAGTGTTAGGTGAGTTATGGTGATAGAATCTTGGGGTGGCTCGAAAAACATTTCCCGAGAGGTGATTTCTATCATCTTGAACTTCTCCCTTAGGCGATTCTGTTCAAGCTTCATACGTTGAAGTTCGGCTTGGGCTTGGTCTAGAGCAAAGCCCAGTGATGCTACCTCCTTCCCAAGCTCTAAAAGATGGGATTTATATGGCTCGAGTCTACTGGATGAGGCCATTCAATCTTCTTTTAGTATTAATTAACCAAGATAACCATATTTATAAAAATACAATGTTAAGATTATAGTTTCCAATGGTCATATTGACCAATGGTCATATTGACCAATGGTCATATAATAACCGAAACACAACGGTCACATTTTAATTATACACATAAAATTAGGAAAAAATATAATTAAAAAGTTCATGTAGTTACACTTATAGAATTGTTAGATTTAAAATGCTCCCCCTATCTCATTGTTCTCCCCCTATCTCGCTACTCCACCTGTCAGCTTCTCCCCATGTATTTTACTAAAACATTTTCTCCCTTCCTTAGATACAGTTTCTCCCCCTTTAGGAGTCACTATTTCTCCCCCATTGTCAACGAAACCAAAGGTCACCCCTTTGTGGTCTACAACATTGGAAAGAACACATATTAGAGCATTAAAGAAAAACACACAATACCTCAGGGAGAGGGGGTTTGAGATCCATACTTTTTCAGGTGCGGGGAGTCGACTGGACTCCCAGAGCCAGTCAATGCCTCTCAAAAGCTTCCTTGGGTAAGGACTTCATCATAATGTCTGCAACCTGTAGTTCTATAGGCACATACTCCAACTTCATGATTTCCGGCTCAACCTTCTCCTTGATAAAATGATACTTTACTCAATGTGCCTTTTCCTTGAGTGATGGACTGGATTTTTGCTGAGATTGATAGAACATGAGTTATCGCACTAGATTCTGATTAGAGACTTCACTTCGACTCCCATATCATCAAGCTGCTGCTTCATCCATAATAATTGTGTGCAAGCTTGAGTGGCGACAATATAGTAAGCTTCTGCAGTGCTCAATGAAATGTAATCCTGCTTCTTTCATAGCCAAGCAATACACAATCCACCAAGATAGAAAGCACCTCCAGACATTGATTTCCTATCATCTGCTGAACCGGCCCAATCTACATCAGTATATCTCAGTAATTCTAACAGATATTTGTCACTATATATCAAACCGAAATAAACCGTTCCCTTGATATACTGATGTAATAGTTTCACTACAAGTATGTGGCCTTCCTTGGGATTACTTTGATATCTTGCTTCTTGGCATATGGAGAATATAATATCAGGACTTTTCGAAGTCAAGTATAGAAAACTTCCAATGAGTTGCCTATATTCTGTGATATTAACTGCCTTTCCATCCTCAACTTTGGACAGTTTCATTCGAGTAGCATCCAGAGTCTTCATCTCCTTAGAATTTTCTATTCCCAATCTTCTCAAAACCTAATTGGCACATTTGGATTGAGAAATGAATGTTCCATTCCTTCCTTGTGTTACCTTTAGACTAAGGAAAATTGTTAGCTCTCTAATCATTGACATTTTGAACTCACTTTTCATGAATTCCGAAAACAGTCTGCACTGATCTTTATCTGATCCGCCAAATATTATATCATCAATATAAACTAGGACCATTATCCTTTTATTATTTTTGTTTTTGAAATAGCGATTGTAATCAACTCCTCCATGCTCGAAACCAAGCTTCTTCAAGTACTGATGATGTCTTGGGTACCATGATCTTGGTGATTGTTTCAGTCCATATAATGCCTTATTTAGTCTAAAACCCTTATTCTCATCCTAATGAATGAGAAAACCATCTAGCTACTCGATATACACTTATTACTACAAAATCCCATTCAAGAATGCAGATTTGACGTCCATCTGGAAAACTTTGAACTCCCTTTTCACTACAATGGCTAGAAATAATCTGATTGTCTCTAGTCTCACAACCGGTGAAAATATCTCATCAGCATCTATTCCCTCTATCTGGGAGTATCCCTTGCACACTAGTCATTCTTTGTTCTGAATCACTATTCCATATTCATTCATCTTGTTGCGATAGACCCATTTAGTTCTGATGACATTATTATCCACTGGCCTCAAAACAATCTCCCACATCTGATTCTTCTCAATCTGATCTAGCTCTTCATTCCTGGCCTGAACCCAGTTTTCATCTTCAGCTGCATCAGCAAATCATTTAGGCTCTACCTGAGATAAAAAAGATATCTTCAGCAGTGACTTCATTATTCTAATCTGAACTAGAGATGATTGATTTCCAATGATATTTTTCTTATCAATTTCAACTCAACTCCTTGGCTTCTGTGCAGATACAGACTTTACTTCCTCATGCTCATCATCAAAATCTTCTTCTGAATCAAAATCATCCACTTCTGCTCCTCCTGTGTTACTCTCATCTTCATCGATTTCATTTGGAAATTGTTCACTATGCTGTTGAATGCTATCTTCATTCTCTACAATAGTGATATCACTTCTCTCAACTACTTTTCCCAACCTTTTGTTAAAGAAATTGTTTGCTTTTATTTTTCCTGAATAGCCAAGGAATATCCCCTCATATATACGTGACTCAAATTTCCTATGTTTTTCCTTATTGGGGATTAAGCACTTACTTACAAATATTTGAAAGTATTTCACTGTTGGATTCCTTCCATACCACATCTCATACAGAGTCTTTCCTTCCTTTAGACACAAAAAAACCCTGTTTGAAATGCAGACCGATGTCAAAACTGCTTCCTTTCAAAATTTCTCTGGGAGCTCTTTTTCTATGTGCATCATTCTGGTCATGTTGTTGATGATATGATTTCTCCTTTCAACCACTCCATTCTGTTGTGGAGTTCTCATTGAGGAAACTTGATGCCTTATCTTGTGTTTCTTGAGATAGTTTTCCACCTAGATATTTGTGAATTCCATACCATTATCAGTATGAAACTTCAGAAATTTTTGTCCAAGCATCCTTTCGCTCTCCCTCCGGTGCTATTTTAAATAGATGAACACATCGGACATATGGACAATAAAAAATACCCACTATATTCTGCTATAGACATCAATGAAAAAACATATTACCTCTTTCCGTCAATTTCTCTTGGTGTGAGAGTCCCACATACATCAACATGCACCAATTCGAGCTCTCTTGTTGACTTCTTTTCCTTTGATTTATATGCCTTTCTGATGAGCTTCCCTTGTTGTCATGCATCGAATGTGTGAGTAAAATAATGTGATAGATTAGGGATGTCTCTTGCTGTATCACACTTTACGAGATCTTCTAGGGATAGTTGGAATAGATGACCAATTCGTTTATGCCACAACTTATTTTCTTCCTCTCTGGATTGAAAGAACATATCTTCATCTCCACTTAACAGGTAGAGATTTCACTTTGTCATTTTTCCTTGTAGAACCACTACCCCATCTCTTCCTTTGATGATACATACCTTCTTAGTAAACCTTATAGAATGTCCTAAGTCCCATAGTTGACTGACGCTGAGAAAATTGTGACTAAGGCCTTTGACTACTAAGACATCAGCACGTCTCATCTCTTTTCCCCCAAACATGGCTTTTCCTAAGCCAATAATCTTCAGGACTTCATCGTTTCCAAACTTGACAACTCCTTCTTTGTCATATTTTATGCCTGTAACAAGATCCTTATTATCTGTCATATGAGATGTGAAACCACAATCAAGGATCCACACACCAGAGCGATCTGATGCTTTAAGAGAAATTTCTGCCACCACTGACTTCTCATCCCTTTTCTTCTTTGTCCATATTTTTCCATCATACTTGACAAATATTGAGACTTTTGATCTTTCTCAGAGTATGATGGACCAACTTCATCTTGCAAAGTTTCAAATCTATTTTTCATTTTCCACTCACCTGCTGGTTCATTGATCTTCTACTTGCGAACATTTTGATTATCCTTTGGCATATTCCTCTATATGTTCAAAGTACAATACCTTTCCATGTTACCAAATCCTCCACACCAAAAACAGTTTCCTTTGAAATATGTTCTAGGGAACCGTTCTCTGTTTGGCTGCCAGCTTTTTTCTTGTGCCCTTCGATATCTCTTGGATATGGAACACACATACCACGAATGTCTCATATTTCCACAACAATAACACATGATATGAGGTGCATTCCTTTGTGTGACTTCTACACTGCAAGTTTCCCCTTTGGATCTCTGAATATTCTAATTCTGCCTTGTGCCCAAATCAACCTTCAATATCAGAGTGGGTGCTTATGGTCTGACCTCAATTTTCACAGATTTTTGTTTGCAATCAAGTCCCCCATCGATATTAGCATGTGAACATAGTTAATTCTTCTTTTCTACTAAACCACTATTCTCCACTTTCAGCTTTGCAGTTTTCTGAGGGATCTTCTTTCCTGATGACCCAACAAGAGTCAAGAGTTTTTCTTGATCTTTAACCTTTTTTCGCAAATAGATAACTTCTCCTTCAAGTTCTTCAATATGCTTGATTTGATCTTTCCTTGGGTTATTCAAACTATCGATCTCCCTTTTATGTTCTTAAAATTTTATTTTATACTCACTAACTAATTCTCAGTACTTTGGTTTTGATGACTTGATTTTCTTAATTTATTTCATCAACTCAGACTTCTCTTCTTCCTACTTCTGCATATAGAGTTTGGCATCATGAACAACTTTGTTGGATTTCTTTGTTTTGGCTCTCCAAACATCTATCTTCTCAAGAGAAGCCTCTAACTCAGCTTGCATATCAACTCTTCCCTCAACTGCTTCTTCTTCATCATTATCATTGGTTTCATTCTTATTCTGTGAACTACCGAAAATTTCCACAATAGAATTTTCTACATGATCTCTACAGTTCTCTATCTCTTCAACCTCCTCAACCATATACTCGTCTGAAATGTCATTTTCTTTTGAAAGAAAGTTCTTCTTCTTAAAGAAATTTCTCTTGAACTGTTTCTTTCCTTTCCCATAGGCTAGACTTCATCTTGGGAATTTTTATTTCATCGACATCATCATCCTCTTGGAACTTTTGGGGCACCTTGCGACAAGCTGTCCAACCTTTCCACATCGAAAACAAGCAAGTGGAATATTCCCTTTAAAATTTCCTTTTCCTCTTTGAAGCTTTGAGGAGAGGAATGACATCACCTCATCGATCTCTTCTTCTTCCTGAGAGTCTTCAATGTTGAGCTTCTTCATGGAATTTAATTCCACCTATTTGGATTTCCCCTTTTCCACACCGTCATTATCATTATTTCTCATTTCATATGCAACAAGGGTGTTGTGCATGTTATCCAATGTCCGCTCTTTCGGGTCTTTATCTTCCAAAACTGAATCTTTCGGAATGAATTGAGGTGGAAGTTTCCTCAAGATGCGCTTTACAATTTTTATGTCTTCAATAAATTCTCCATGACCTCACATGTCTCCCACTAAAACATTTACCCTATCGAAGAATGCATCAACAGACTCATTCAGGTTCATTCTCAGATATTCATACCTGTTATAAAACACTTGCAACTTTGCCTCTCTGATCTTTGTATCCCATTCATATATATTAAATATATTTTCCCACATGGCATGTGATGTTTTACATGACATCAACTTTGTATAGATAGGATTGGATAGGGCTCCCCCCAAGGCATTAATTCCTTTGGCATCAGCATCCAACTCTCTATTATCATCTTCTGATAATTCACCACTATTAATATCAGCTATTATGCCATGCATTTCTGATTTGAACACATACATTCTTAATGATTGAAAGTAGTGTTGCATCTAATTCTTCCATAGCTGGAAATTGTTCCCGTCGAAGATCAGAATCCCTTTATGATTAGTGACCTCCATTTGAGAGAGAAACACTGATATTAACCTTTCCCTATGATACCAATGATTAGGTCCACCAGGATAGATACCCAGAGAGGTGGGGGGGGGGGGGGGGGTAATCAGGGTATGTCAGATTAAAACGACTACCCATTTTGATCTTGTTTTTCTATTAGAAAAAAACCTATTCTCTCTCCTTCTCGATGCAGAGTATGAACAAACCTTAAAGCATGCACAGGATACGGTGATTTTTACTTGGTTCACCCTCACTGGGCTACGTCCAAGGAGCATACACCAGTAGTGATCCGATGTAACAATTCCACTATAAGCACACTGTTGTTTACAAGTTCTAAGAGGAATCACTATCCCTCCTGGTTTACAACCACTTACAATTTAAGAACTCACTGCTCTCTCAATTGAAGTGATCTCACTGCTTCTTCAGAAGATCCACTCACAGTTTATAAACTAGTAAGTCTATTCATTACCACTAATGAATGAATCCTACACTATACATAGATTCTTTATTGAAGTTAAAAGTTCATCCACTGATTAATACCCCTTTCCCCTGAATATCAAGAAACTCACTTTGAAAACACATTCTCAAAGCACCCTACTTCGTGAGGCTCCCAATTTTTCGATGCTCAAACAAGCCTTCACGAAGATCCTACATTTTCACGAAGCACTATCATGAAGAAATATCTCGAAGCTCAAGTCATCGCAGAGCGACTCTCCTCATGAATCTCACTGAGCCAACCCAGAGCTCAAAACTTTCACGGAGCTAAATTAGCCGCCGCAAAGCTCTTCTTTCACAAAGCACACTACCTTTGTGAACCACCTTCGCCGTCCAAGAGAAAATTATTTTCCTCAAAACTCTCTACTTCTCTCGAGGGGGTCGAGGCCTATTTATAAGTGATTCCACTGACCCTCAAACATTCCATATGAATTCAACACCCTGTCATCAAAAATCACTAAGCCCTGAAGTTCCTACCGAAATTCTCTCAAAATCGCAAAGCACCACGAAAATTTTCTGATCGTAGAGCTCATTTTAATCATGGAGTATTCAATCATTTAATTTTTGAATTCTTTGCAATGATCCACAGGCACGCGACGAAGCTCCATTCACAATTCCCTTCGCCAACGCAATGCTCTTCTACTCTGCCGTTCGAGAAGCTCGTTGTAATGATGAACCATCACCGTCAACATTCTTCTGGTCTTCACGAAATCAAATCCATGAAGATTATATTCATGAAACTCATGCCTTTTCCATAATTAAATTATATCTTCAAGGAAATACTATCTTCACGATGCTCACCAAACTCCAAATTTTAGACCCCAAAAATTTGGAAAATAATGGGAAACAATGCCACCTTGTCTATATTCTTTTTTTACCACATCTAGATTGTACATCCCTTTGTAATGTTTCATTGTCAACATTTATTGTAAAAAACTTCTCTGGAACTCGACAATTCACCATGGAAACCTTCTTTGTCAAAAAACATAATCAACCTAAAAATGATGCAATGTTGCCTTGAGGGATTTTTTCCCAATAAAATAAGCGTACCTTTTATACATGTTCCCAGCAGTTGAGTTCCCACCATTTCCTTTAGGTATCATTATAACTCCTCCCATAGATCCTGAGATATCACGTTCATCCATATTCACTCTATTCACTATCTCTATATAATTCATAATTCAAAGTACTACAATCTTTGATCAAATATCCTTCCATAGCCCCGATTCCAAGATGCGTGCCTTCAAGGATGCACTTTTCAAAAAATCAGGTGAAAATCACACTAAATTCATGAATTTAGATGCATACTCTATGATAGAGAGACTCTCTTGTTTCAAGATGAAAAATTCCATCATTTTCTGGATCTTGAATGTGTGAGGATAGAATTTTTCGTTGAACAATTCTTCAAAATCCTCCCATGTAAGGCCTTCATCCAATTTAGTCTGCACTGATAAATCCCACCCATGTTATGCAATATCCTTGAGCATATAAATCACTATATTGAACTTTATCTCCACCGATGTGCCGATGAAATTGAAGATATGATTCATCCTACTTAGCCACACCTCTGGCTTTTTGGGTTCGACATCGCCCCAAAAGTTAGGTGGATTCTACTTCATGAATTGAATGGTATGATCACATGACATGGATCATACATCTAGTTCCCCATATCCATAGCTTGAAAATCTTGCACAATACTCTAAACCATCTCTTGGTTCATCTGTGGTTCATGTGAAAACACATTCTCCATAGCTTCTTCAGGTTGATTTTTATGACACCTACTAGGTTCCATTTCCTAAACCAACAACAAAATTTTTCAATCTCACTCTCCAGAAACTGATGGCTTATCATTTCAAATTCAATCACATAAACTATCACAACCTTGTTTACCAAAATACCCTTTTCTATTCCAACCATTTTTGAAACATTCATTCAAACTTTTGAAAACCAAAGCATTTTCAAAATACACAAAATATCCTTGTTTCAAAATATTTCATTTAAAAAAAAATTCTGCATTTTTCAAAAATTTACACCTTGAACAAAATTGTAAATCATTACTGCAGATTAAATATGCAATCCTAGTGGGAATTCATTCCTCTACAATTCATGTCATACTCATATCATTGGAAAAAACAATGAAAATGATATTTCAAGATCCTAAAAGTGCCTCCAAACACTCTTTTACCAAGATCATAGGTAACTTGAAGTTCATTATAAAAGGGTTTGCTACATCCTTTTATGCTATACATTTCAAGTTCCAAAAATCCTACTCCTATCTAAGATTTCAGCCCAAAGTATAGACAAGAAGGAATTACAACTCCAAGACTAAGAACACTGATGACCACTTTTTGGGCAATGACCAAACAAGATCATAACATTTATACCACAAAGGAAGGACTAGACTAATATCATTTTTAATTACCCACTCAATCTCATTGTCTTGAGAGCACAATGATTCATTAATTGGCCATAAGCGACATCCCCATGATGTCCAAGGTTGGAAAGAAATACGGAAGGGTTTAAAATAAAATTGGGGGAAAATTTACCCTTTAGGAAATAAACCAACAAACCATAACCAAACCATTTACTAAATAACGGATGAACAAAAGAAATACAACTCAACAACTTCATGTATCTCAAAACCATATCAAAGTGTGCAACAATAGAATACCAAACTAGTATCAAAGTAAATAGTGTATAAACAACTCAGGACTCTCAAGAGGACAAAAGAATTCACAATCCACAAGCTTCAAGATCCAAAACCATATAAAAACTTAAATATCATAAGGTAGTGCTAAAAACGTGGGAAACATTACCTTTTCCCCTGTCCCAGAAGATAGAATCTACAAAATCACCAATGTGCCAAAGCAGGGGTGAGTATAAAACTCATTAGGTATTCCCCAATGATTTCCCAAATAATTCCACTAGGATAAAAATGTTAGCCACATTTATATAAAATATTTTATATAAATTTTTTTACCAAAACAGTTTCAAACCAAATATAAACAAGTTCCAAAAACCATTTTCAACCAAGTGAAAACAAACTAAATGAAACCAATTTTTAGCAAGTTATTTTTACACAAATATAACTAATCCAATCTTAAAACCAATTATTGTTATCATTTGGCATACCCATTCCATAGTTCACCACACACCCACACATGCATGCTTCGTTTGACAGTTCCATACTCATGAGTGGTCTTTCATCCAATTACCTTTGTTGGGACCACTTTGTGTATGAAGATTGTATTTATTGTCAACAGTTGTCAATACTGGTCAAAATGAAAATGGAGATGAAGAAGGTATAAAATGTTAATGGAGATTAGCTGAAGTGAGGATTCCTAGAGAATTGTTATGTAATCATAGCATTGGATGTCATACTTGAGTAATTCTCTAAGAAGATCAATTCAAAAGATTCTCAAACTGATCCTAAGTTCAAATAACCTATGTCAAAGGTGACACATTGTTTACAAAAATGAATAATGGTGAAGTATCATCCAACTAAGGATGATTGAAGAAGAATGAGTATTTGAAGAAGACTATGCAATGCTTCACTATTGCATGAGAACCATGAAAGAGATTACTTGAAGAAAAGAATAATATGATTTTCATGAAGTATAAAATGATGGTTTAAGAAGAAGAATGTGTGTGGAAGGGCTTGGAATTCTAATATGGTCATGCATTACACATTTCCTTGAAATCATACGACTGCTTCACTATTCTTAAAGTTCAAAATACATGTATCAAAGGTAATACATTGTCTACAACATTGAAGGGGTTTGAAGAATCCATAAGCCTCCACTTTTTGATGAAGAGAGACGATTGGAGTTATTTGTAATTAACACTCCAAAAGGAATTAAGGATTTTAATTGAGTATAAATAATTACTTTGGAATTCATATTCCAAAAATAATGGCCAAAACAATGATGATGATTTAATGTTTTGTATTTCACAATTATCATATGTTAGGAGAACTTTTGATGCATGCCTTATGAAGGATAGAGGGATAAAAGAAGTGATTTTTGGAAAAGGATAGAATGTGGCATGCAAGTATATGTGGCGTGCAAGTATAAGTGGTGCACAAGTGTATGTTGCACGCAAGTCATATTTCAAGATCATCACATCAAAATATGATAAAGTAACTAAAGTGGCACGCAAGTCAAAAAGTAGTGTGAAAATGTGGCGTGCATGTATAAGCAGCGCGCAAGTGTATGTTGCACACAAGTAATATTTCAAGATCATCACATCAAAATATGACAAAGTAAATAAAGTGGCACACAATTCAAAAATAAGCGTGCACGTTTGGCACACAGGTATAAATGACACACAAGTGTATGTTGCGCGCAAGAAATATTTCAACATCAGTTTATCAAAATATAACAAAGGATAGAAAGTGTCATGTTAGTGATAAAGTGGCGCGCAAGTGATGGAGTGGTGTGTAAGTGATGGAGAAACACAAAAGTGATGGAGTGACATGCAAGTAGGAATGGCGTGTAAGGGTATGTGGCATAGAATTCACCAAAATTCATATAAATAGATGGAAACCCTCCTAATTTTTCTAAGCCCAACACTTAAGAGAAAATTTTAGATCTGATCACGTAAGTATTATAACGTGGAGCGCAAGCTAAAGTGGCACGCAAGTTGATGGTTATTTATAAGGCTCACAAGTAGGGAGGCGTTCAAGCGGAGTGGCGTGCTAGTAGAGTGGAACACAAGCAGAAGTGGTGCGTAAGTAGAAGTGGGACACAAGTTGAAATAGGTGTGAAAGAAGGGAGTTGTGTGCAACAAGTGTGTTGTGTCTAAACCATGAAGCGACATGAATGTTGTGAATTGTGAAATTTTTTGGTGCGTAAGTAGTTGGTGGTGTTCAAGCAGGTAGGTGGGCAAGTAGGGTGGCGCACAAGCAGGGATTGGCGAGCAAGCTGTGAGTTGTGCTAGAAGTTCTTATCAGCTTCTGATCAACTGTGATGATTCTATGTTGGGCTGAACTTCATTGTTTTTAAAATCACAAAGAGAACTTGTGATTCTAGCAAAACAATAAGAAGAATATTTTAGTGCAGTTGGTTTTACACTGAAAGAGAAAGTGTGAAGAAGAGAAGGTTTTAGTGCATCTAGTTTTTCATTAAAGAAATAGAAGAATAAGAAGAAGAGTGTTCAACCTTCATGTTTGTTGTAGACATAGAAGAGGTTGGTTACTTTCATGCTTCTAAAAAAGTAATAAGAAGAATAAGAAGGTTGGGGAAGAACAAAGTAAAACTGTAGCATCCAACAGGTCTCAACAGGTGGAAGATTATTTTGGTGTTTCAAACTCTTTGAATAGAGAGAATATTGTCTTCAGAGGTAGTATAAAGAACCCATTAGAGGCATCAAGATACTGTCTACACTAGAAGTATAAATAACCAGTGAGTGTAAGAGTATATCCTACTCGCTGCAAGTTGGAAGAGGATTCCCCCCCTCTGAGTGTAGGGAGAAACTCTGGGAAGTGATTATTTTCGTCCCTCCTCCAAGTGTAGGGAGCCAAACTGATTATAAAATTGATATCCGAGTCAACCACTTTAATAGTTACTAAATTATAGTGGAGAATCTGTGAACTGGCCATTACCATACACAACAAGGATGTAGCTGCTCTTATTGAGTGGTGAACCTTGTAAAAATATCATGTGCATATTTTTACTAGTTCCATATTATTGCATGCAACAAGGAAAAGAGAATAAGAGAATCAAGATCCTAACAGGTCAAGAGGTATCGGGATAAAAAGAATAAATTGGTTCAAAAAGGTCCCCAACACTGATTCACCCCCTCTCAGTGTTAGGCATATCCCAAATGGGTCCTCTCAATTGGTATCATAGGGAAATGTTCACCTCTGTTGGATTCTCTAAATTGAAGATATTCTTTTTTGAAGACTTGAGATTCTTCCCTGAGTTAACAATGAAGTTACGTCTTGATGAAGAGTCAGTTATCTCTAAGCATAATTCTATATCTACCAAAACCACGATGAACAGGAAAAATAATGAGAAGAGAAAGATGAAGAAGAAGTCCCTCTTATATAAAGAATAGGAAGCATCTAGTTCTCTATATATGGATGACATTGCAGACAAACTAGACATGGAAAGTAATGAGAAGGTGTCTCAAGTTCCCACCAAGAAGATGGACAACCTTCCTACCTCAAATGATCAAGAGGCATGTGTTAGAACATTTGGAAATTATTCTCATGATGAAAATGCGAGCACTAGTGGTGATTATAAATCTAAAACATCTCAAGAAATATTAGTTTATAGATTAATAATGATTCTACATGGTATTTCTGAAGAAAGTACATCCCTGGTTTTTAGAGTATTTCAATGCATGCAGGAAAATATCACTCAGTTGGAAGAAGAAACTGATGTTTTGGAGAAAGGCATACAAGTAAATTTTTTTGAATGTTTAAAGGTCTCCAGATAGGTTGGAGTATTTGAAGAAACAAAGAGGATATTTGAACTAAGTTCTTAAAAGTGGTTCAAAGATGTTAAAGAAAAGGAGGGATTCAATAAGACTATAGAAAAGAAGATCCATGCACTTAAAGATGAGCTAAAAAAGCGCACTCAAATCAAGAAGATATATTTGGAAGAAGACTCCAAGAATATCAAAGAACTTGAATCTTTGTTACAAAACAAAGTAAGGATGCATGAATATGAAGTTGAATGATTAAAGAAGTCTAGTGATGATAAGATTACTATTATTGAAGACCAAAAAGTCATCCTCAATATGAGATGTCTAGATTTGGAAGCTTAGTTGACTAATCTTAAGAAGACACATATTGAGTCTTCACAAAAGAAGGAAAACGTTGCTGCTAGTACTCAATGCTCACCGGAGGATTGTACAATCAAAATACCTCCAACATGTGATAAAAAGATTATATATTCACTCATTGATCTATCTAAAAAAGATGATAAAGTGAAGGTACCATCCATACCAACTCGTACCAATGTTTCTAAAACTATTTCTATAAAAATTAAATCTTTGAAGAAAAACTCTAGACAAGTATGGATGAGGAAAGGTGATGAGATGCCTACCACCATGGATAGGGTTGATAATAAGAATAATATGAAAGATGGTTCCCTAGATATAGCATAAAAAATCAAGAATAAGGGTCAAAAATCTAATATAGAAGATACCAAGAAGTCAAGATTTGTGGGTCAATCTTGGTGTTGCAACAAATTTGGGAATTGTGCACTGGATTGTTGGTATAATCAATTAAAAGTAAAATCACAGATAAATCCCATATCTATGGGTAGAAATATAG
The DNA here is from genome assembly GCA_963277665.1 of Viscum album. Taxonomy (NCBI): domain Eukaryota; kingdom Viridiplantae; phylum Streptophyta; class Magnoliopsida; order Santalales; family Viscaceae; genus Viscum; species Viscum album. Next base: position 1,349,640,582 of record OY728139.1, on the reverse strand, counting down.
AAAATAAGAAGAAACATCCATAGATCCATGAGCATATGTAAACTGCAAATTGATTTTGGAATGCTGGAAAACATCTGTGATGTATGAAATGGGAGTGGTCATAAGAATGGTGCATGCTTATCTCATAATGTATTAAAAGATAATAAGAATAGGAGACCACAGAAGCTTGAAAAGTATGACGAATCTATATTGGGATGTAATCAGAAGTATGTTTCCAAATAAAATGCTCCCAATACTATTACAGGGAGGAAAATTGAGAAGTCCTTGGATTCTAAATCAAAGAAGTTGACGGGTAGTGCATCCAAAAGAACAATCAAGAGTGATGACACTCTGAAGAAGCCATGTGGAAATTACAAACATGATTCCACAATTCCTAAAGACATATTGGTTATCTGGCCTAATGATTTGGAAAGAATGAGAAAAGAGGAAGATGCACAGGAGAAGGCTAGTAAAAAAAGTAATAAAAAGATTCAACATGATGAATAAAAGGTTAATAAGAGGTTGCAAACAAAATGAAACTCTCATGTTTAAGTTGTTTTGTGTGTGAGGTGAAACAAGGCTAGTCACACTTTTAAAAGTTTCATTGAACTTATTACAGACCAAGAAGAATTTATCAAAAGTATGAAAATTGCATCAGGAGATTCTAATTCTTGGAAAGATCTTGAAGAAAGAAGATTCACACACAAAAAATGGAAGAAGTATTGAGATCCACAAAACCACATTCATAATTGAAGATTATATATGAAAGTGTGAGGAGTGGAGAAAATGGAGCATCATGGTTGAAAAAATCATCCCATCCTTCCTGCTCACATTGAAGAAGCAATAAGGATCCACCTTATTCCCTTAAATCTTTGTGTATTGTATTTGTTATGATAATACAGGGAATTTAAGGTGAAGCAAGCTCTCAGGGGGAGAACCCAAGAAGTAGCGAGTGTTATCAAATCTTGATAGAAATGCTAAAGAATTTATCATCTGCAGAAGATTCATCAATTGATATTCAAATATTAATATGATTGGTGGTCACCATCCATGAAGATTATGAGGAGTGTTACCTTAAGAGGAAGACATATGAAGAATCTAACAAAGTTATTAGTTCAACCAGTATCAACTTTAGCAGGTATCAAAATTAATTACTTTGGAAATTCCTTGAATAGCATGTCATTGGAAAAGGTATGTCATTTCTTAATCTCTCATCATTGGTTACTCAAAATAAATATATTTTTACAAAGGTGGAGTAACTAAGTCAATCGATGACATAAGAAGAATGAAATTTCCCCAAGGCCACTTATCCTACCAATTGCACTTGAATGTTTTTGATCCATTTGTTGAAGTGAGTGTATGAATTTCAGGTTGATTATTTCCTCTCACATTCAATATCTTCGGTCTAGAATGAAAGTGGAAAACCCTTGAATAAAAGTGTATAAGATCTCATCTCATAGAGTATCATGATCAGTGGATAATAGACAACTTTGTTTCCTAAATAAAATCCTATTATTTTCTACAAAGAGATTTTCTCAAGTAGACTTATAGTGAAATGATTGATGGTGCACTTCTTAAGTAAGGATTGATACCCTCTCTACCATGAACTTTTTATTTATTTTCAATAAGGTGGAGATAATGTGAAATGAATATTTGAAATGTAAGGGGGAGATAATGAAGTAAAGGGGAGATAGAAGATTCTCATTTTGACATTGACACATTCATTTGAGGAGACTTTAAGGTATTAACAAAAAAATAAAAAGGGGGATATTGTTGGGACCACTTTGTGTCTGAATATTGTATTTGTTGTCAATAGTTATCAATACTAGTCAAAATGAAGAAGCAGATGAAGAAGGACTAAAAAGTCAATGGATATTGGATGAAGTGAGGTTTCCTAGAGAATTGTTATGAAATCATATCATTGGATGTCATAATTGAGAAATTATCTATGAAGATCAATTCAAAGGATTGTTAAAATGATCCTAATTTTAAATAACTTGTGTCAAAGGTGACACATTGTTTACAACAATGAAGAATGGTAAAGTATCACCCATATAAGGATGATTGAATAAGAATTAGTAATTAATGAAGACCACGCAATGATTCATGATTGCTTGAGAACCGTGCAAGATATTACTTGAAGAAAATAATCATATGATTTTCATGAAGTAGTGAATGATGGTTGAAAAATAAGAGAGAGTGTGTAAGGGCATGGAATTCTAAAATGGACATGCATTACACATTTCCTTGAAATCAGATGACTATTCCATAGTTCTTAAATCTCCAAATACATGTATCAAAGGTAATACAATGTCTAAAACATTGAAGGTGTATGAAGAAGCCTCAATCCTCTACTTTTGGATGAAGAGAGATGATTGAAGATCTTTAGAATTAACACTCCAAAAGAAATTTAGGATTTTAAGTGAGGATGAAAAAGTAATTTTGAATTCATATTCCAAAAATAATGGCCAAAACAATGATGATTCTTTGATGTTTTGTATTTCAAAAATATCATAAGTTTGGAGAAATTGTGATTCAATCCATATAAAGGATAGGGGGAGAAAGGAAATGCTTTTTGGAAAAGGAGGGAAAGTGGCACACAAGTATATGTGGCACACAAGTATAAGTGGAATTCAAGTGTATGTTGCGCGCAAGTCATATTTCAAGATCATCAGATCAAAATATGAAAAAGGAAATAAAGTGGCATGAAAGTCAAAAAGTGGCGCGCAAGTATAAGTGGAACGCAAGTATATGTGGTGCACAAGCGTGTGTTGTGTGCAAGTAATATTTCCATATCATCACATCAAAATATGACAAAGGAAATAAAGTGGTGCACAATTCAAAAAGTGGCGTGCAATTTTGGCACACAAGTATAAATAGTGCACAAGTGTATGTTGTGCACAAGTCATATTTTAATATCAGATTGTCAAAAATATGACAAAGGAAAGAAAGGGGAACAATAGTGATGGAATGGCGTGCAAGTGAGGGAGCGGCACACAAGTGATGGAGTGGCGCACAGGTGATGGAGTGTCCTGCAAATATGAATGGAACACAAGTGTATGTGGAGCGAAAGTCACCAAAATTTCTATAAATAGAAGGTTACCCTCCTCATTTTTCTAAGATCAACACTTAAGAGAAAGTTTGATCTTGGATCATGCAAGTAGTAGAAAGTGGCATGCAAGATTAAGTGGAACACAAGTTGAGGGTTATTTATAATGCTCGCAAGTAGGGAGGTGCGCAAGTAGAGTGGTGCACAAGCAGAGTGGTGCGCAAGAAGGGAGTTGTGTGGAAAAAGTGTGTTGTGTCTAAACCCTGAAGTGGTGCACAAGTTGTGAGTTGTTCAAAATTTTGGTGCACAAGTAGTTGGTGGTGCACAAGTAAGGAGGAACGCAAGTAGGGTGGCACACAAGTAGGGATTGGCGTGAAAGATGTGTGTTGTGATAGAAGTTATTACCAGCTTCTGATCAACTGTGATGATGCTAAGTTGAGATGAACATCATTGTTTTAACAATCACAAAGAGAACTTGTGATTCTTACAAGAAAAAGAAGAAGAAGAGTTTAGTGCAGTTGGTTTTTCACTAAAAGAGAAAGTGTAAAGAAGAGAAAGTTTCAGTGTAGCTTGTTTTGAATTAAAGAAACACAAGAAGAAGAAGAAGAGTGTGTAGCCTACAAGTTTGCTACAGACAAATAAGAGGTTGGTTACTTGAATGCTACTAAGCAAATAACAAGAATACTAAGAAGGTTGTGGAAGAACAAAGTAGTATTGTAGCTTCCAATAGGTCTCAATAGGTAGAAGATTGTTTTGGTGTTGAAAACTCTTTGAACAGAGAGAAGAATATATTTAGAGGCATTATAAAGAACCAGCTAGAGGCCGCAAGAGACTGTCCACACTGGCAGTATAAAGAACCAGCGAGTGTAAGGGTATATCATACCCTCTTCAAGTTGGAAGAGGATTTTTCCCTTCCACCCATTTGAGTGTAGGGAGAAACACTGGGAAGTGATTATTTCATTCCCTCCTCCAAGTGTAGAGAGCCACACTAACTAGAGGATTTATACCCTGGTCATCCACTGTAATAGTTCCTACATTATGGTGGAGAATCCTTGCACTAGTCATTACCATACACAACAAGGATGTAGTTTCTCTTATTGAGTTGTGAACCTTGTAAGAATATTGTGTGCATATTTTTACTACTTTCATATTATTTCATGCAATAGGGAAAATAGAATAAGATAATCAAGATACTAACAGGTCAAGAGGTATTGGGATAAAAAGAAGAAATTGGTTCAAAAAGGTCCCCAACACCGATTCACCCCCTCTCAATGTTAGGCATATCCCAAACTAGTCCTCTCAAACTTGTGTCCCAATGACACATTCCCCTGATCTATGGTCATGTCCCTTGTACCCCAATGGGACACATCCCTTGTTAATGGAAATGAACTCACACCAACACCATTTATGCCAAATATTTCCATTACCAAAATAATCCACTTCAATAAAACTTGAATTTTATTGAAAACCAATGCACAACCAATTTAAAAGAAACATTTAATTTCAATAAAACTTTAATTTTTATTGAAAACATCTATCCCAATAATGTTCCAACAATCCAGGAAAATACCCCTTTTAAAATCCACATTTTAATACCAAGAACCAAAGCATTCATTCAAAATCCCCCATTTTTGTGATTTCACAACCATAACTCCAGAAGGTTTTCAAAAAGTTTTAATCAACCAAATCAGAATCAATTCACACCACACATTAAATTTGAAACCATTCCAATCATTTCTACTAAGTGGAGTCGAGAAAGAAGACTCCTACCTCGAAGGTTATGATGAAAACCACAACGAACAATGAATGCCCAAGATGACCAGGTCGATTATCCTAGAACCCACATTCGATCTCTTCTCCTAGAAAGATATAGACCAAATATCATCATACCTTCCATATAGACACATAGATCTACCCATAAAGGGAATAGATCTAAGAAATCGAGATAATAGGAAAAGTAGACCTAATAAACTGATCAAGAACGATGAAGAACAATCACATACCCCAAGAATCTGACTTCAATTCACCAAGGAAAGCCTTTAGATCACCTTTGAAATAATGGTAGAACCTTATTTGGCCTTAAGAGAATCCAAATCCAGAGTTATGACCACTTATGGAAAAAATGAGCCACTTAGAGGCAAAAACGTGTGAGATCCACTTTTTTAGGATATCACATAAACCATATGCACGGTTAGCTTACATGGTTAGAAAAAATGTACACTAACCGTGTGTTAGATACTACCTAAGAAGACCCTTGAATAGATTCCTCACACGACCTTCACAACCATGCTGGATCCACTGCCTCAAGAGGACCATTATGCACGTTTAGACAAACCATGCTCCACCCGCCCGACTTCCATGTTTCCTCCAAAAACTAATTTCAATGTTCTCCTAAATATTCCATCAATAACCCTTAAACTTAATAACCATGAAAATAATTAAATAAGGGTTTCATAATAGAAATCGTGCATTGAAAATTGGGGAAGCAAGGAAAGTTTGTATCATGGATTATATGTACGAGAAGGAAATGATGTGTGGATCATTATTAGAAATGATGATATGGATACAATTGTTTATTTTTAGGAGAATCTTGTCTATTTTATTGACCCATGCGAGGGAAATATTATGACTAAATGTAGTACCTCTCACTCAATCATTGTGATTTCATGTATGTATCTAAGAAATAGTGTGAGAGTAGGTGTTAAATAATTGAGTATAGAGGTCTGGCTGTTCATGAGAGAACCCATTAGGCACTTCTCAAGGATGATAAGTAATTAAAGGGGAAGTTTTTAATTAAACTCATATTTTTAGGGGTGTTAATGTTCTATTTTTGGATTATAAGGGAGTATCATGGTCATTCTTGGTTATTTGGGGTGTCAAAAAGACATGAGTGTAAGTTTGGGAAGATTAGGAGGGACCTACAGTTGACATGGAGTTAGATAGAAAAATTCATTGTGTGAAAAATAAACCATTCCCGGAAAAAGCATGGTTTGGATCCCAAGGGGTGATAATTGATACTCACATAACATGGAATAAAGTATCACATAGTGAAATACACATGGGAACTTTTAAAAAAGACAAGTCTCTAAATTCTCATGGAACCCCAATTTGTCCTCCCCTTTTATCTCCCCCAAACCTCTCGAGTACTAGGTGATAGGGGGATCCCTACAGATCATTTTGAGTCCCTATACCTCATTTATTGGGTGGTTTATGTTCCTTTCATTTGGATTATTTTCTCTTAGTGATTTTAATCAGATTCATGACCTAAATGAATATGTGTTTCTCTATTATAGTTTCTATTTAATATGAACCCTAATATTTGAATTTCATGGTTGATTTTTAGGGATTAAACTTTTTTATCATTTTATGGGTGGAGATTCATTACATTCCACATTCTATGTTCTTGAGATATTATCCCTTACCATTTTATAACTTTCATAGAAAATGGTATTACATGATTTCCAGGGGCGTGTGTCTCCCTAATATACCTTTAATTTTTTAAAAGAGAGAGATTAAGTCTTTTAGCGATGTTGTAGGCTCTGTAGATGGGGAGTTCCATGGAAATTCATGAAAATGGTGAGATTAAGTTTGTTTCTCATGTAGATACGATGGGATGTCCCTTCCGGTTAATGGACATGGAATGAGTCGTTCAGGGTCAGTTAAGGCAAGTGTGATCAGGGTAAATGGCATAAGGGTTCTGATGGTGATTCCCCATGAGTGTTACACATGTAATATATGATTTAAATCCATTTAAATTGAATGAATATAGGGATATCCTATTAGGTAAATGGTCTTGGAAAATGTAATTTGGGTTCAGAAGAGGCTAGGATGAAGTGGGAAGATGTTTCTTGGGTTTATCGGATGATGAAGGCTAATTATGATTGATTTGGTTTAGTTGGATATTTGATGTATGGAAAAAAATGATAAGGATAGTCTAGTCCTATTGTGAGGATGATGGCCATCACGTGTTAGATGTTGGGTCATGTTGTTTTTTAAGGTTCTGGGCATAATAGAAGAGGGTGATGGATCATGGCCAAGTATGCTTTTTTTCCATGATTGTTTATCATTCCAATATTTACATGAAAATAAATGTCAAGATAAATGTAATTGAATCAAATAATATATAAAAGGGATATAATTTCAGAACCAAGATAGTGGATCGTTAAAAAATTATTTATAATCAATTTAATTAATTAAAGAATTATCTTGTAGGAATTCTTTCTTAATTGATGAATCTGACAATAGATCTGTGTTTCTTTATCATTGCATTGAAGGAATCTAGTTTAGATTCCCTCTAGAAGTAATCCACATGTTTTCCAACAATCCTTGGAGATTTATAAAGGAATCTTCAGGTGATATAATGATAGATCCTTTTTCTTTCATTGTCTGCCTTTGATCACCATAAGAACGAATCCAAAGCATTTTCCTTGATCAGGTGGAGGTGGATCTCTCTCCATTTTTGGGAGTGTTATTAGATAGGGATATATCTAGGGAATAAGAGGATTCTCCAAATCCATTGTGAAAAAACAAAACAAATGAATTGGATCTCATAGAAAATAACATAATTGGGTTTATATATCGCTAGAGTTAAAATAAAATAATTGCACACATACCCCTTTATTATATATTTAATCCCCATAGAAACCCATGTCAAATAATAATAATAATATTATTATTATTTCCCAACATGATCTTAACTTTTGAGATAAATTAAATATTATTTAATCAAATAATATTTAATATTTATTATTTCTCACAGGATGATGAAACTTGGTCTACCATTCCTCTGTAATATTTATCGAGCCTTGAATAGTGACAAATTTTTTATTAAATAAATATCACCACATTATTTACCAATAAATAAATAAATATTATATTAAAAATATAGAAAATAAGTATTTATTAATGATTCTACTCACATTATATTCTCTTGAATAACTCGTTATAGAATATACGTGATCAAGAAAACAAGAGTAATTATTAAATCACATGCAGGAATAATATTTATTCAAAATGTTAAATAATAAATAAAAATATATAATTTTACTAAGATTTGGGATACACTAAGTGTGTTCCCCTCTAGGCCTCTATCTTAGTGGAATTAGGTGAAGTATCCTAAAGTCCAAGATTAACATTTAAAATCATAAAAAGACATCCATAGAGAAAGAAGTTAATGTTACAATGACATAATACCTCATACTAATGCTCATTATGTAATACAATCTCTTCATCAATATATCTCAAATAAATCAAGTTGCTTGTTGGTTCCATTAACCTATGTGTTTTATGTCTCTTTATTTGAATTACCATAAGTTTAACTTGCCTATAGAACACGATGGCCCTTGATTTGTTTAGGCTATATAATTTCCATAAAATGGAATGTGATATTTACTTCTATTAAAGAACAGAAGAGGCAAATCCTTTATCATATTATTCATTAATGCAATATTACTCATGAAACACCCAACATATCCTACCTGATTGTAAATATTTGTCCTCATAATTTTCATAAATACATAAAATTATATGACTCATAATAATCATTAATAAAAATATTAAAGTATAAGGACCAATACACATGTCTGTAGATAGGAAAATCCAATGATATATATAAATGTGGACTTCCTACTGGTGGGTCTCATTCTGATAATATCCTACTGGATATTACCAAGGGTTTACACCATGGGAAGGTTCCTCAAGGTCCTATGAGTCTCAAACCCTAATAGACTATATCATTTGTTACCCTCAAATGATATCATCCAGTTATAGAACCTATATTTAAGAATAGTGTCATAGCACTGATGGGTTCTCATTATAGCAGGGAACTACTATGAATATTTAGTGAGACAACTACTCTTGGGAAAGTATCATATACTATGTTATATAGAAGAACAATCATGATGTGATAATAAGATTATTAATATTCAAAAATTGTGAATACATCTTATCATAAAGTATAAATAAGTTGGTTCTAGGGAGAAAACTCCAACAAACTCCCACTTTCACTTGAGACAACTACTAAAAACCATCAGTCCTCTAGCTCTCACAAGATACTCATGCTTCTACTGAGATATTCCTTTATTCAAGGGGTCTTACATGTTCTCTTTCATTAGTAATATTCTTACTTCAACTTCAACCCTTTACTAAAAATACCTCAAGTGGTGGTACTTCAAGACTATGTTCATTGTTTATTGGCATGACCTTTTCTCTTTTTCAAGAGCCATCATTGCAGCATTATCATAATACAATGTGATAGAGACTTTACTTTTTGGTCCCACATCAAGCTTCTAAAAAATTATGAATCCAAAAAATATTCCTTGGATACATTAGAAGATTACATACTCTCAAAATCCATTTTAGAATCAACAGAAACTGGAGTCTTTGAACTCTTCCAGCTCATAGCTCCTTTGTTGAGATATAAAACATATCCTGTCAAAAAAATTGAGATCATTTTGATCTTTCTAAAAACAAGAATCAGTATAACCCTTGATGACCAGCTCTGTATCTCCCCCATACACTAGGAACATATCCTTAGTACTTCTCAAATACATTAGGATAGCCTTAACAGTAGACCAATATTATTATCATAGATTTGAAAAATATTTTCCTAACATGATAAATGCATAGGCAACATCAAGTCTAGTACATAACATGGAATACATGATTGATCCTATTAATGAAGTGTCTGTGATTTTACTCATTCTCTTATTCTCTTATTTTTTTATGACGTCACATTTTCATAGAATGATTTAAACTATGTGACATTGGAACCAATCCCAGATAGGATTGTTTCATACTAAATATGCTTAGTATATGGTCAACATATGTACTTGACATAGCCCAAGATGCCTCTTGGATCTACCACAAATGATCTTGATCCCTATAATATAGGCTTCTTTACCTAATTCCTTCACGAGGATTTAGTTGTTTAACCAATCCATAATAATATATAAGACAGGTATTACATTTCCAATAAATAATATTTCATCAACATATACTACTAGGATAATGAAGACATTCCCACTAAACCTATTATAAACACTTGAATCACATTTATTATTAATGAAACCAAATTATTTTATGGATTCATCAAATCAAATATTCTATGACATGGATTCTTGCTTCAATCCATAAATGGATATCTATTACTTGAAAATCGGTTGGGAAACACCTAGATTCACAGAACCTTCTGGTTGTTTCATATATATAACTTCCTAAAGGTTCCCATTAAGGAATGCAGTTCTGACACAGACCCTTCTGGTTGTGTCATATATACATCTTCCTAAAGGTTCCCATTAAGGAATATAGTTCTGACATCCATCATCCAAATCTCATAGTCATGGTAATATTATATAGAAAGTATAATTCTAATGGATTTAAATATGGAAACCAGTGAAAAGGTTTCATCACAGTCAATTACTTGACACTGTTTAAACCCTTTAGCCACTAGCCTTAATTTATAGGAATTTACTATACCTTCCATATCTACTTTCCTCTTGAATAACCATTTACACCCAACATTATTTACATCAACTGGAATTTTGACTCGAACCAAAACTTGGTTATGATACATGGAATCCATTTTATAATTCATGGATTAATTCTATATTGCATCTTCTGAACACTCTACTACCTCTTCATAGGATAGTAGTTCATCATTTTCAACCAATAATGAGTCACCATATTCTGTGACTAGAAAACCATATCTCTCTGGTTATCTTACCTCTCTTTCACTCCTACACAATACTTATGTTTTAGGAACAACTCCTTCCATGGGGACATGTGGAACCTGTTCCTATACCAACTCTTGTGTATCTTGAGTATCAACTTTATCTAAGTCAATATTTCCCCCACTATCCTTTTTAAGGAATTTTCTACCTCTCAAGAAAGAGGTATTGTCTCATGATGGTCAAATTTTTATCTTAGGGGTTTTATAGGGAGTATACCTTTGTTTCCTTAGGATACCTTATAAAGATACACTTTGTTCCCTGGGGTTATAGTTTGTTTCTCGGGAAGGCTTTAATAAAGACTTGAAACCCCATACATGTGTATGTGACCAAATGGGTTTCTTTCCACTCCATAAATCGAATGGAATTCCATTTTCCTCCTTAGTTGGTAATAGGTTTAATGTGTATGAAACAATTTGTAAACCATATCCCCAAAAGGATAATAGATGATCCACATGACTCATCATCGATCTTACCATGTCTAACAAGCTATGGTTCATCCTTACACTAACACTATTCCACTGTGGTGTGTAAGGTGGTGTGAGTTGAGATAGAATCCCAACTCCTATAGAAAGTTGATAAACTCTTGGATAAGATATTCTCCACCTCGATCTAATCAAATACTCTTTATCTTCTTACAAAGTTGATTATCAACTTCATTATTTAATTCCTTTAGTTTAACAAAAGAATTATACTTATACCTCATCAAGTATATATAGTCATATCTACTCAAGTCATCGGTAAAATCTATGAAGTAATAATATCCAGCTATAGCTTCTACTATAAATGGTCCACACATATCAGTGTGTACCAATCCTAGAATCTCTGTGGATCTTTCACCATATCCACCAAATGGCAGTTTGGTCAGTTTTCCTTATAAACAATAATGACATCTTTCAAGTGGTTTCATCTTAGAAGATTCTAAATAACTGTCTTGATATATCTTTGTCAAACAATTATAGTTTACATGACCAAGATGGTGATGCCATAGCTTGGTGTTATATGAGTCATGTGAACATGATTCGTTATCAATTTCCAACACTTTAATTTCATAATTCAATACATAAATACTGTTAATTATATGTTCCATACCATAACATATGTTTCCTTATAGAAGAAACAAATTTTATTAGAAAACATGAAAATAATCCCATCTACATCTGGGCATGATACATAAATTATGTTCTTGGTAACCATCAGTATATGATAAAAATATTTTAAAATAAATATCATTTATGTTGGAAATAAATGGAGGTAGTAACTAATGGCTATGGTATCTAGCCTCACACCCTTACGAGGATTCAAATCTACCTCTCCACTAGGAATATTTAAAAATTTACTTGGTTCCTACATTTGGATATAGATGTGAGCACCAAAAATTATATCTAATACCAAATATGTATATATTAAATAATTACACTCAATAACGAATTCACCTTTAGCTTCCCATGACTTCTAGGTGTAGTCACGCTTCCAGTGGTCTATCTTTCCACATAGAAAACATACTGCCTCGATTTTATTACCCTTTTTCTGGATCATCCTCTTCTTAGAAGAATTGTGATCGGGATCTTTAGAAATGTTATGAGTCTTGGTCCCCTTTTCCTTGTTCTTAAATTTTTATTTACCATAATGATCGTGGGTTTATCACACCCCATATCCTTATCCACTTGGTGAATCAAAGTAATATGTTTTGAAAGAATATTCATATTATTTATCATATTGTAATTAATAATGAAATTGGATAAGGTATTAGATAGTTATGAAAGTTTTAAATCTATATGAAACACATCTAGGAATTTAATCCCTAAGATGTTTAAGCATTCAATGTATCCAATAAGCTTGACTACATGAGTCCCAACTATCACACAATCTACAATATTAGTTGTAAAAAAATAATTTGGGATCTTGTACCTCTATTTTATCACTTTCTCTTGATAGAGATCATGAAAGAAAGATATCATTCTATATACATCCATGTCCTCATGTTGCTTCAAAACATCATTGGACCTGGTTGATATCATGAAACATTGAACATCTATAGAATCATTTAGATTTTCCCATAGAGAGATAGATCATCATCACTTGCATCATTACTAGGAATAACATGAATATGTTCATGTAGTACATACAATTTTCTTTCATGGAAAATGGTAACTTGTAAGTGTGTTTTCCACTCTTGGAAATTTTTGTTGGTGAGAAGGTTATCCCTATAAATTATGGATCACAAAAATATGTTCGAATTCATTTTAATATTGTTTATAAAAATAATATTATCATAATTTTAGTATTTTATCTGATAAAATTTAGAAAAATAAATAAAAATTATATTTATTAGTCTCCCACTATTTTTTTCAAAACCCAATATACCTCACCATTGGCTTTAGAATATCTTGTTTTTTAGATGTTATAGAGGCAAGGATCCATATTCCCCTTCTCATTACCCCAACTTTTTCTGGTCATGAAACTCAAATCGTTTTTGGTAGGCATTCCAAATGTAAAATATATTAACTCACATTTCCTTGATCTGTTGAGTGAACTCCCCTATCCTAAAATCCTTAAATTGGATCTCCCTAACCATTTCTTCTTGTTACATCTTGTCCTGCTTTGATAGTCATCCCTTGATGTGAACTATGTTAAGTCAACCCAAAACATCAAGTTATAATTCCCCCATAATTGAAATCACACCATCTTTGGTTGGTAATGAACTTTGAATTATGGTTCGATTTTAACTAAAGTAGTGGTAGGCTATACTGACTTAATATATGTAATTGAGGTATTTTATACTTTTATGAATAAATTACTAATTATAATCTCTATTATATACATGAAAATATTAAGTGGATTCACATAAGTGATTAACCATGTCTTAGATAATTTTTACACACAATCCAATTTATTTTAGTTCAATCTTGCATGCTCATTAATTTCATTAATTCATCTGATCATGAAAAAACATCCATAATAAAATATCCATGAATCTTGACAAAAAAATAATAATAAAGTGGTATGATCACTGGATTTTTCTAATGGTTAGTTTATCTAGTAGTTGATAAACTAATTGTTGGCCTAGGGGAGAAACACCATGACTTAATTAAGGTTCGTGTTGTAGCTTTACAACTATCCACCAATGTATTTCTATTGGATTGGTTTATCCTAACCACCAAACATTAACCAACTCCACTAGCTTGGGATATAAATCCATCACACATGCTTTTTCTCACACGTAGGTGAGGGGAAAGTGTTTACATGAAAGAAACCATGGGTACACATCCCTTACATAATAAGAGGAGACAAGGAACGTTGACAAAAAATATAATTTAATAATAAATTAAATGTGTAAAGACCATGAATTTCCATGTAATTTGTTTTAATTAAATGGAAATTTTATGAGTCCGGGAAAATTGATGGCGCGTGATTCTGAGGCCCAGAGTATCTGGAATGAATTTCTGAACTTTTGTTTAGGTATGTTCAATAAACGTGCAAGCGAGTTTTTCTAACTTTTGAATCGGTGCTCGAAATTGAAATCTGAAGGAACCGTTGAACTCACAGCGCCAATATTCGCTTGAGGAGACTTTCACCTCAACAACAGATGGTCGAGGGTGAAAGTTAGTCTTTGGGTTTTTCATGTAAGAATAAAATAAAAATAAAAGTGTGTGACTTTTTATTTTTATTTGCAACACCAATGTGGTTGTTGGGAGGTGGGGTCCACTGGAACTGAACCTCCATGTGGAAGTTGAGAAGTGGGGACCACCAGAACTTAACCTCCCATGAGAGGTTATGGTGGTGGGGACCACCCAAGGCCTAAACCTCTTGAACTCCCCTCATTATGGGGAAAAACCTCTCAAACCCCCCCATTAATGTAGAGGAGCCTCTTGACTTCCTCCACATTAATTATGCCAATGCACACACATTTAATATGCCATCCTAGTTAATTGATTAGGCTAATTTGAATTTATGCCAATGAACTAAATAGAGAACTTAATCTATTATCCTTGGAATCTTTGGTGGAATTGGGAGGAAGGAGCTCTTGGGAGAAATCTCTTCAATGAAGAATGTGTTCTTCAACGAAGAACGCTCCACCGATGAAGAATGCTCCACCAATGAAGAACACTGATGCCCTTCAAATTTCTTCCTCAGGACTTCTTCTGACGTGGGACGTCCTCATAAATGGAGAATCAACGACCGTACTACCTTCTTGCGCCAACGCCATCAAGAGAACAAGGTAGGGGTTTATTTTCTATTTGATTATCGCTTCCCATGTTATCCCCTTATAATTATTTTGTGGGTTTTGGAATAGAGATTGACGAGGGTTATAGGAAATGATGTTTTAAAATATCTTCCTTACATGTTCATGCTTCTTTATTTGTGAACTGCTTGCTATCACTCTAAATGTAGAGGGTGGGGGACAAACAAACATGGCCCAACCCCTCCGTCATTCTTCTTGGATGTGTTCTTTGAAATGGAGGAATGTGACGAAGTAGACGAAGGAAACGATGACCCCACCCATGACATCTGAGACTCGCACCACCCTGCGGTGCTTCACCCTTCCGGCCGAACCGGCCCCACACCCGTCCGAGCCACCCGCGGCCGGACTGAGCCGTCATGCCGCCCCTGGCTGAACCCCCTCGCCACATCGCCGCCATGCCAAGCAGCTGTGCCAACACCTTGCTGGGCCATGATGCCAAACCACCGCACCACCTCTGTGCTGAGCCGTCGTGCCACCCTGGGCTAAATCCCCCTCATCGCGCCGCCACTGTGCCAATCCGCCGCACCGCCACTGTCCGCCGTTCCGAGCCGCCACGCTGCCATCTGCCGAGTCGCGCCGCTGTTTGGGACGAGCTAAGCCACTGTCACCACCGTACCCTATCTGCAGTCCTCCGTGCTACCCGAGCCGTGCTCATCACGGCCTTGCGAGCTACCTCTAAAAGATCAGGTCCGCGGCCGATCCGTTCCATGGCTGAGCCACCCTCGCAACACCCTCCGAGGACGAGCCGCCTCCATGGCCCCTCGCGGCTGTTGGGCTGAACCCTACGGTCCGGACCACCCAGTGGGCTAGCCCAGACCCCGCGGGCCAGGATGGTTCAACCCGAACCGATTTGGCCCAGTTCGGCTTGGGCCAATTCGGTCCGACCGGGTCAGACCGGACCCGAGCCCACTACGACTCATTTACTTTCTTTTGGCCATAACTTTGGCAGCATATGTTCATTTGACGAATCGTCAGCGGCTCTAGAAATCTTGGAGAGAGAAGTTCCCTTTGAGTATACCCCATTGGATTGTTGGATTATGATGGGAAACAGTCAGGTTGGATCGAGCACGAATCCAACCAGCCCCCTGGGACTAAAAGGCTAATAAATCACAGACCGGGCATCCATTTGACGCGCTGTCGGTTATGTTGAGACCCCTATGATGTGGCAGACCTTTGAGATACTTCTTCATGGGACTTTTTGATAGATGGAGTATTGAACAATAGCTTGTAGAGGAGATCAACTTGGAGGACGAGTGAGCAGAGTGCGGAGACCTAGTTGCTGGCTAATACTTGATGACTATTGACCATTTCGATTCGGAGTGACTCGAATGACCCAGTGGGGAGTGCCTTGGTGATGATGAAGACCCATGGTGGGAATCACCTTGGTGATGTGGCATACCCACAGTACTCAACAGGAAGAGTACCTCAATAGGATACGAGGGGGAGCACCTTTGTGTGACGCGGAAGACCCATGGTGGGGAGCGCCTCTATGTGATGCGGCAGACCCACGGTACTTGACAGGAGGAGTACCTAAGCAGTTCAAGGTTAGTGGGAATAGCCTCTGTGTGACATGGCAAGCCCATTGTATTTGATAGAGGATTAGTTCTCCAGCATCTGAGGTGTTCGACATTGTGTTCATAATGTTACTTGATATTACCCCTAGAATAAATCCTGGTGTGAGCTAAGTCAGAACCTCTGTGTTTTCCTTAGGATTGATATGTATTAATTGATAAATTAAGTATATGTATGGTCATATAACTAAGTAAGAATATCTGTTGATTTGATACTTTGTGTCTTATCCTTGTTGGATTTTGTGAGACCTAGATGGTCTTGGGGTCCCTAATGAGTATCGTTATACTCACCCATGCACGGGGTTGGCCCACACCTTGTTGTGTTGGATGCAGACGACTGACAGCACTGACAGAGGGTGAGTGTACCAAAACTAGATAGTACCTAGAGGTGGACCATACGGTGTGTTGGTACATAGAGAAGATGGGTGGACATGGAGTGCTAAGGAGGCTATCTGTACCTACCCTTCAGGTAGGAACCTCAGATGATGATCTAATAGATGTCGCTTCTTTTTTCCTTAGTTCTATTGTATCACAGTTATACTTGGAATTTCTAGTTGGGCTTGTATTCTGGCCCCTTTTACTTACTGCACTCACTCTATTTACAGTTCAGTTTACTTGTGTTCCTATCTTGTTGTGTTCTTGGTTACGTGTGCTTACAGGTTATAAAGGCAATGCCTTCCCAGTTTTAGGGAATACGCCTTTGGTGCTAATCGCCAGCCCCTGTCCTATTTAAGGTGGGCTTGGGGTTAGTCACGACACTGGCCCCAGGGGACGGGTCATGAAAAAATGAAACCAATCGCATACAAGGTCTGGTCTATGCTCATGATCATCCATATGCATGCAACAAATTACAAATTTAATAAAACTAGCATTCAATTAATTATTAATTATATTTAAGATAAATCACTCTTGAATCAATTAATTGTGTTCTTTAATAAATAAATTATTTTATCTTAATTATCATCCTAATTTTCTTGAGATTCTCATACATCATAATTTGAAACAAATTGAAAAAAATTATTTTAAATTAACCATTTACATATATGTACCTTGGAGGCAACACGGTGAATACCCATCCGATTATACCCAACCTATATTATACTCGTATACTATTTACTCTTGTGACATAAGGCATAAATGAATTATCACATACTTTCATGATTTGTGCTTCACAGATGATTACACGATTTACATGATTTTTGGTCATGTTGTATGATTCAATGCACATGGAGTATCAACTTGTAGTAAGACTCATTTATGATATGTAGAATAGAATATTACGAATATAGTAATATATATATATATATATATATATATATATATTAAAACCTATCAGATGGAACGTCCTATCATTATAACCACACACAAGTATATGTCTCAAGTTTTACACAGTATAATAAATAAGATTTATATATGTGTAATTTGTTATAAGTACATGGCATGTATGGGCGAGCTACACTGAAAGTATATATCTCACAATATATCCGATGCACACGCCTTGGGAATTAGCGTGTAAATTATTCCTCAAAAAATTTGAGTACACAATGTGTATAAAAAACTACACAGTGTGTGGGCCCAAAGCTACATGGTCACCAGTCAGGCAGGCCGTGTATTGAAATACACGGGCTGTCTGTGACTCAAAGGGACTACACACCAAGTACATGGGTTAAATGACGTATACTCCTGATGAACATACCCCACCCGAGCCTAGTCAACACACGGTGTAATAATTAAATACACAACATGTCATCAATGCACATTCTTTGAATTTATTTCTTTATTTATTCCTGATGCATTGAACACAATCAAATGGCATATAACTCCAGTTACATGGTGTGTACTCCTGTATTACCAAAATAGAATTCTTAACACTTCTAGATGATATCATTGATTTTATTTCATTCATAAAATTAATCACATTTATTGAATCTATGAGAAATGAATGAAAAAGAAGAAGATATCATAGTTAGGATTAAAATAATGATTAAACATAAATTGAAAACTAAATCACAAAATCATAAATAAATCAGTGATATTTAAATATTTAAAAATAATTATGTAACCACTCTAATACCACTTTATGGTTCCTGGAACAACAAAAGCTTGCGATAGATCTCTTCTAACTTTTCTTTTTTCTATTACTGATGATCAATCCATGATTTACACAATGATAAATGTCGCGATCTACAGAATTGAATCAATGAATATTGAAAAGGTATATAATGATGAAATCAATAGATAGGATCATCACATATTATATATAATCAATTTCATTAATTAAAGAATAAACTTGTTGGAATTTTTTCTTCATTGATGGATCTGGAAACATATATGTATTTCTTTGTCATTGTGTTGAAGGATTCGAGTACAGATTCCCTCTAGTGGTGATCCACACATGTTCCATGAATCTCTAAATGTCATCAAAGGAATTTCTAGGTTATATCATTATAGATCATTTCTCTTGCATTGTATGCCTTTGATTTCTATGAGAACAACTTTTAAAGTGTTCTCCTTGATCTGGTGGAGGAAGATCATTCTCCATTCTTATGAGCGTTCTTTGAGATGTATCTATCTAGGGCTTGAGAGGATACTTCAAATCCATTATTCACAATAAAAAAAATTAATTACCTATTTTAGAAAATAACATAATTGTATTTATATATCGCTAGGGTTAAAATATTTTTTTTTAACAAGTTTCCCCTTGTTATTTTTTAATACCCATGGAACCCCATGTCAAATAATAATAATAATAATAATAATTATTGTTTTGCGCTTAACTTTCAAATGAAATTAAATATTATTTAATCAAATAATATTAAATATTTATTATTTCTAACTGGACCATTAAACTCGGTCCGCCATTCCTCCAAAAAAAATTATCGGTCCTTGAATAATGACTATTTTATTATTTAATAAATGTCATTGAATTATTCTCCAATAAATAAATAAATATTATATTCACTAAATAGAAAATAAATATTTATTAAATATTAATATTACATTATATTCTCTCAAATAACAAGAAAAAAGATATATGAAATCAAGAAAAATGAATAATTATTATACCTCATGCGAGAATTATATTTATTCAACTTGTTAAATAATTAATAATAATATATTATTTAACTGAGATTCTAGATACCCATAGTGTGTGGTCGTCTAGGAATATTTCTCAATGGAATTATGTGAAGTGGCCTAATGTCCAAGGTTAACATCTAGAAAAATACCAAGGAACCCATAGTGAAAGAAGCTAATGTCGCAATGACCTAATACCTCATACAAATGCTTATTTTGTAATATTATCCTTTTGTCATGGTATCTCAAATCAAGAAGGTTGCATACTGGTTCAATCAACCAATGTGATCGATGTATCTTTCATTGAATTGCTGGAAATTGAACTTGCCTATAGAACACCATGGCCATGGATTTATTTAGGATATATATTTTCAATAAAAGGAACCGAGATATATACTTCTATGAAAGAACATAATGGGAAAATCCATTATCACGTTATTCATTAATGAAATATTACTCATGATGCACCCAAAAAATTATACCTCACCACAAACATCTTCAATCATGGTTTTCATCAATAAATAAAATTATGTGACTCATAATACTAATTAATAAAAATATTAAATTTTAAGGACCACTACACATTTCCCAAGATAGGAACATCCAATGAAACATATAAATGTGGAAATCATACTAGCGGGTCACGTTCTCATAATATACTACTATATATTACCAAGGGAGTACACCATGAGAAGGTGCCTCAACATACTATGAGTCTCAACCCTTGATATCCTGTATCATTTGTGTCCTTAAAATTATATCATTTAGCTATATAACATATATTTAAGAATAGTTTGGTAGCACTTCTGGGTTCTCATCATAGCGGTGAACTGATATGAACTTATAGTGAGACAGCTACACTTGGGACATTATCACATACTATGTTACACAAAAGAACAATCATGATGTGATAATAATCTTATTAATATTCCAAAACTACAAATATGATTTATCACAAAGTGTAAAGAAGTTGGTTCAAGGGAACCAACTGCAATAGTTTTTGGGCGTGTTTCCCTTGTTTGCCTGACTTTTTGTGCATGTGATGATTGTTCTTGTGACTGAATGTGGCCACCCCAAAGACTATGGGGAGGATTTAGTGTGGTTTCATGTGGCCTCCTCAGATCCTATAGGGGTGGTCCAATGTGATTGTATGTGGAATCCCTAGATCCTATGGATATAGGAAGGTGTGACTATATGTGGCCTCCCTTGAGTCAGCAGGGATGGGATGATTTTATTAACTATGACCTACCTAGAACCCATGGGGATGGGTTGGTGTGTTTTATTACCACCTAATAGTCTACAAGGATGGTTCAGGGTCACATGATGAACCTACATTAGTACAGAGGGATGGGGTGAGGTGCTTAATGAGGTAGTGACCTAAGTGACGGGCATGATACATGGGTTGTATGCACTATAATATTCTTGATAGGCATTCCTTCAAGAAATGATCTCAAGCAGGTAGGGTTAGGGATCATGGTGGATTTTTTATTACATGATGCACTGGTGGATTGTATGTTTATTTATGTATTTAAAATTTTTCATCACATAAAATCATATTTGAAAACTGCACTTACATTAAGAATACATTGGGGGTGTCATATTGGGTTTATACTCATAGCCTACATAAGAATCTAAGTGGAATGTAGACTTATAGCTATGGATTTTATATGATATAATGGGTTTGACATAGAACATATGTGTCAAATGAGCATGTCGGTTGAGGCAATGATGGGAAATAATATGGGATTAATTCTTGGTGATTCCTCTTTGATGTATTTTTTACTTTTATTATTGTATGTAGATCTACCACATGTGGGGATCTCCATTGAATTTAGTTCTAGATTTTGTATTCCATTTGTTATAGAATGGGGTGTTATAATTTTTATTACTTATACATTTCTGTTATTTTTTTTACTCTGATTATCTCAAATGTGATTGTGTACTCTGATTGGTTATTTATTACCGAGGTCATAGTCTCCCCTGGTTTCCACTTAGGATCTCAATTCTATTCAGTATACTCTTACATATGGGGAGGTGTTCATGAGGTCTTGTGGTGTTCCTCAACCAAAAATATGTGATCTAGTATGGTGCATCACACTTCACACTATGTAATTCACATTTGCTCATGTTTTTTGAATGGAATTACACACCTGACATGTAGAAATGCTTCATAGTTGGACACATGACATGCCGCATAACCAAGTTGGGTTATACAAAATGCACATGAACTATTCACCCAAAAATACCTATTAAACTGTGTTCCATACTAACAGCCAATACATGGCATGTAATGACACAGTGTATCGATCCATACGACATGACGTGAATGATGTGGTATGTACCATGTGTGGTTGATCTAGGATACATGAAGTGTAATTTACTTTTAAATGTTTCATTTCTGTGCCATGTAGCCAATGAACATGGAAACTCTGGATGGAATATTCAAGAATTATTTATTATTTATTAACTTACTCTTTCTTATATGAATTTGAACAAATATATTATCTCAACTTTTGGATTAATAATGAATTTATTTAAATGAAAAGAGTGAAAAAATGTGGAAATTCTTCAAAATAATAATAAATAATCATAGATTATAATATAACTATTTTGATACAATGTGATGGTATTAGAATGAAAAAGAAGTGGAATACTAACACAAAATATTGATTTTTGTTGGTTTTAATAGATAATATCAAAAGAACCTGACAAGAGTAACTCCAAAATGTCCTAGAGAGGATCTTTCACATTTAATTTATAATTAATTTGAAATAGGAATTATCTCGAACATGATAATTATTCTTTATCCATTATGATGTCACCCTTATCATGTTTTTGTTATAAGGAATAATCCAAGAGAGGATTCCTCAGGTTGTATCCATATCTTCTCTATTAATCTATAA
Organism: Viscum album; assembly: GCA_963277665.1. Classification (NCBI taxonomy): domain Eukaryota; kingdom Viridiplantae; phylum Streptophyta; class Magnoliopsida; order Santalales; family Viscaceae; genus Viscum; species Viscum album. The sequence goes on along the minus strand of OY728139.1, from coordinate 1,349,618,032 downwards.
ACAACACTCTTAGTATTCTCGGTGCTTGTGTGAAGGAACCTAGTGCATCTCCTTCTTCCCCAATGATTGCAACGTGAGGATTTTCTTATTCTCCCTTATTCTTGTGAATGTGGGGGGATGATATTATCTCTAGATCTTGAGAGAATTTCTCAAGAGGTTCCCCTTTATACAAAACAACTCAATTTTTTTTTTCTAAAAATGTTATAAATTGGAATATATAGATAGGGTTAATATTTTATAATTGTGAAAAAGGTCCCTTTTAAAATATTATTTCTATGCTATTATTTATTTTTAACAATAATTAAATTATTACTATTATATCAGTTGATGTGGGAATATTAAAATATTATTTATTAAATAAATATATATACATTTATTTATAATGATATTAAATAAAATATTTTTTTTTCATCAGGCTCTTAACTCGGTCTTCTAATCCACTTTAGTATTTTTCAAAACATGAACAATAAAATATTTATTTAAATAAATATGATTCCTTCAATAGATAAATAAATATTATATCCACAAAACTCATGGATAAATATGTATTTTAATATTTATGTAAAAAAATAAATTTTTTTATCAATACATTCATTAAATTGGTGAGTAATTAATTATTTGTTTGTTAAAGAGTGAATAATAAATTAGAGATAAAATTCAACTCATGTATTCTAAAGTTGGATATCTAGTGGTTAAATTTATGCCATACACGTTACATTAATAATTATTATTCAAAAAATTGTGAATAATATTTGTTTTTAAAATTAATTTAGTATAATATATTGAGATTCTTGATGCAAATAGTGTGAATCTATCTAGTAAAATTTCTCAGTGGAATTAGGAAAATGAAATTATATGATCATCATTTAAAAACACATCAAGGGAGATAGATAAAGAAGTTATTGTTGCAATAACAACAAATTTACTATGAATTCTATAGGGTAATATAATATTTTTTGTTGAAATTTCAGGAGAAATAATGATAGTTTCTTCTAGAATAAGAGTAAAATGGAGAAAAGAAAAGCAGAAGAAGAAGAAGAAGAAGAAGAAGATGATGAAGATGATTAAGAAGAATAATAAGAAGAAGATAAAGAAGAACACATGATTTAGGTGATTTAGTAATAACAAATACTTACATAGAGATTTAATTGAAAATAGACAATATCAAGGAGTCAGTCATAGAGAACACAATTTGATTATAGAAACCCAATATTAAAATGAGCTTATAAAGAAACATAGTGATATACTAACCCATGTTGTTACAATTTCAACTCTATATTGTTGGTTAACTGTGTTATCATAATGATGATAGTCAAGTCTGTGGAGCTATAGTAACCATATCAGTAAAGTACCTGATGTTATAATACTGCTATCTGTATTGTTAGTCACCCCTAATATAGTTGGTCAGTATGGCCCACTAGAAATTAACTCAAATCTATCAGACGAATCAAGCTATAATGTTCTAATATCCATTTGTCTCAACATCTCACCATGTAGGATGCATTATTGTGTCATTGTATTATATGTTTGATTTACCTTTATTTGGAATTATTAAATGAAATGGTCAATGAACTCTCATGCCCATGGATTTAATTAGATTATTCCATTTCAATCAAACGGTAAAAAATATCTTTTTCAATTAACATGAAACGGAAAAATATTTTTCTAACTTTATTAGTAAATGTAAAATTACTTTTGATGAATCCAAAATGTTCTACATCTTCATTAATAAAAGTTTTCCCAACTAAAAAAACTTAAATAAACACCAGTACCTTTTTTCAGTGCCAGATAAAAGCACTGATAATGGTACCCTTTTTCAGTGCTAAAAAAGCGCTGTTAAAGGTTTGTATTTATCAGTGCTTAAAAGAAGCACTCATAAATGGTAATCATTATCAGTGATTTTTTTATGTGATGATAAAGAGAACCCTTTATCAACACTTTTTTTAAGTGCTTATAAAGGACACCTTTTTCTATAATTTTATTTAATGTTGATTAAGGGTTGTCGTATGCGACTTCATCCCACATCGAATTCTTGTCCGCTCTTTATAAGCATGAGAATTATTTTATCACAATGTGCTGTGGTTGTTGGAGATTGTCACCCGCAATCACCTTCACACATATGGGCCACACGATTAGGAACATAGTGTTAGACCACCTACCCAGTCGGTATAGCCGACCCATATACATGTGACCTCATAGGGTCAACCTTCTTAGTCAGCCTAGCCGTGACCAAATTATTTTATATAATCAAATAAAAAAACAAATAAAATATATAAATAGTAAAAATATAAAAAATTGAAATAATTAAACAAAAATAAAATAAAAAAATGAATAAATTACAAAAATATAAAAAAATTATTAATGAAAAAATTATTAATAAAAATGAATAAATATAATAAATATTATTAAAAGTAATGGGTAGTATATATTAAATATAAATTTATAAAATGAATAAAATGTACTAATTGAATAAATTAAAATTAAAAATGCATAAAATACAAAAATATTCGAAAATTTGTTAATGAAAAAATTATTAATAAGAATGTATAAATTCAATAAATATATACATATACTAATTAAAAATAGTAATAAATATTTTATATTAAATATAAATATAGAAGATTAAGAAAAATTAATAATTAATATCATATTAATATCTTACTCATTTTTTAAATATGTTTTCAATCTATTCATCTTTTAATTAAATTTCTCTCATTTTTAACAAGCATTAATTTAATATTATTTAATCATTTATAATGTTAATTGTTTGTTTACAATTTCTATTATTTAATTATTTTAAATATTTACTCATTTTAAAGTTTTTTATATGTAATTTTTCAATATTATATATAATATTTTTAATAAAGAAATATATTCATATATATATATATGTATATCAATATTTATAATATTACTGTAAATATGATTTATATATTACAAAATATGTATGCGTAGATTAAATAATTCATATATTCAGTGGAAATTATTTATAATTAAATATTAATATTAATTTAAAGTATTGAAAAATTGTATCGATTAATGGATATTTAATTAAAAATCTTTTTTTTAATTCTAAAATATATCAAACACGTGTTACATTAATTTAACACATACATATATGTAATTAATGAATTTTTATATTGAAAAAATAGACATATAATATTTTTTTCAATTTATTCAATTTTTAATATTTATTTTAGAATTATATTTATTAATATTATACAATTAATATATATTATGTTTCTAATTGGAAAATTATATTCATTTTTTATTTTTTTATTCTATAAATATTATTTATTATTTTTTAATATGTTTTAATATTTTGTTTAATATTTATTCATTTGTAATATTAATTATACATGACTATCCTTAATTAAATTTTAATATTTTTAATATTTATTCATTTTCAATTTTTTAGAGTTCTATAGTTTTGTAATTTTATCCATTTTTAATATATATTTATACATTTTTATTCATTAACATTTAGTTTTTTGTAATATGGTTGTAATTTATATAATTAATATGTATTCATTTTCATTTTATCATGTGTTTATAAATATTCATTTTTATTTATATTAATCTATATAATTAATATATATATATATACAAAAATTAATTTCAAACACACATCTACTTAATTAATGAAATCTTATTTAAAAACACACACACATAATATTTATGTAATTTATTTAAATTTTAATATACATTTTATAATATTATTTAGTGACATAATGTATGTATTATATTATGTTTTTAATCAGTAAATTTTATTTTTTCATTTTTAATATTAATTCAGTTAATATTAATTATTTATTTTTATTTTTATTATTTATTCATTTTTTTGTAATTTAATAATTTTATAATATTTATTTGTTTTTATTTATTTTCTTTTTCACATTTTCAATATTTTTTCATATTTATTTTAATATATATATATACATATTTAATTTTTTTAATAATTTGTATAATTAATAAAACTTATCCATTTTTTAATATTTTTAATGTATTTTAATTTTTATTTATCTGATTTCAACCATTTTTAACATTCATGAATTTAACATTATATATTCATTATTAATGTTAAAAATAAATTTATATTTATATATAAATAGAATTATAAATGTACATTCACTATATTTATAAAATTATATATTTATAATTATAAATAAATATAAATAATATTTTTTAAAATATATATATAATTATAAATAATTAATTATATTATTAAATGATTTTAAAATTATATTTAATGTATGTAAATAGTAAAAATATTTATTATATATATATATATATATAAAATTATAAAAATGTATTTATAATTATATACAAATACTTATATTTAAGGGCATGATGAAAATGTATGTTTTAGAAAGGATAAGGGTTTGAAATATGATACTCATAATAGTTTTGGAAATGATTTACATGATCAATCTTAGGATGGTGGAGTGCACAAGCATGTGAAATCAGATTAGAAGGGCCTTGGTTGTGATCCCATTCATTAATTGGGTCTGCAATTGGCCTGTTTGGATGGAATTTCTCAGGTAGTACCTGTTAACCATTGTTTTTTATGTTCTTATTGGATCCAAGTCTACACATGTTGAAATTTCTCTTTGTTAGACAAATTTTCTTAATGCTCGGGCTCCATTAGAGGGTGGTGGTAGGGTTTTCCATACTGGTTTGAGTTAAGTAGGCTTTCATGGGAAACATGATGCCAAGCAATGAGATGAGTTTGTAGAAGAGGGGGTAGTTAATGAAGTGAAATCGGCTGATGAGGTGGTTACACAAGTGATAGTCGATCAACATCTATTTCAAGAACAACTGATATCTTTTGGAGCCCATATGAAAAAATGGATTTTGAGGTATCTATATGTTCAAAGCCTCAAAGTGGCACTCAAAATCAGAAAATGTCTAAAAATACCTTGTAGAAGGATAAAACAAAGGCTTTGGACCCTTATTCATTGATTTTTATCATGAAATCCCCTTGTTGGATGGACATGATGGCGCCTGTGCCATTATTTGGAATCTATTTCTTCACCTCCTACTAATGATATGGTTTCACAAGTCATGTTGGAGAAATATAAGGTAAGAAGCACACTTGTTTCTTCTAATATTGAGGAGGCTCTTGTTCCTTTTAATGTTTGAATAAGAAATTCAAAAGAACATCGGACCTGTGGAAATGGTGTATATTGGAAGGTTTGTTAAAATTTGATATTAATAGGGATTGGGATGCGTTTGATGCTGGAAATTAGATAACCCTTGTAAATACTGCAACTCATCAATAGTGTGAGGCCTGGGGATATAACATTTAAAAGGATTGGGTTATTTAACATGTAAATTTAGACAAAGATTAGGTATCAACTTATAATACTTTTTTCTATGCTCGACACATATAATGAGGTACCCATAGAGGCGCCCTTGGTGGTAGTGATCCTGAAGGGGGCTTCAGGAAATATTATGGGATCTAGGTCCAATCTTCAAATGTAGGGGCATCAGGCACCCTCTAGTGGCATGGGTGTGGTGGAACACTCTGAACCATCTTCATATTAAGGACATGAGCCTTGGTAGAGAGAAAATACCTAGAAGTGTGGTCGACATCCGAATGGAAGAGCCCCTCATGATAGAGGTTGGAGGGGCCCTAATCTAATTTGGATTGCTGACTTTGACTTTTAGCCCTTTTATATTTTTATACTTATCATTGATGGTTGTTCTTCCATAAATAACCACCTATCCTAGATATATTTTTTCATTATAATAGATTTGATAGGGTCTTGGTACCTTATCCCAACCTATTCACAAAATAAAAAAAAATATATTTATTAAATATAAATATATATATTAAATATAAATATATATATTAAATATAATTATAATTATAATTATACAACTATAATTATATTTATAAATAAAAATTAATAATTCATTAAACATATTTATAATTTTATTAATATTTATTTATAATTATATGAATTTAAATTTTCTAATTATATTAATTATATTATTAAATATTAACTATATAGGTCTTTATTAGTGTTTTTTAGCACTAATAAAACCAATCTTTCTTGATGATAAAATTATAGCACTGATACAGATTGGTATTAATAGCTCTTTTCTAGTGTTGATAAAGAGGTGTTTTTATCAAAAATTATTATTTTATCATTGATTAAACCCCTTCTTATCAGTACTTTTTAAAAAGGTTTGATAAAACCCTTCACTTTCATATAAATTTAACCCTAACTAAACTGATTTCTCTCCCACCGTTCAAGCTATCACAGATTGCCAACTCTTCTACCACTCCGAAATGGCCCGAAGGCCTTCTATTTATTTTATTATAGATAATCACCCTTTTAAGGGTTAAAGGGGAACCCGTACAAGACCCGTAGGCCCAAGGCACAAGGCCTAACATGACCCACAATACATGACCCGAAGGCCCAGAGGCATACCATGACCATACATGACCCGTAGGCCCACCCCACTAGAATTGCCCCTCCCCAGTGTCTTGCACTTCTACCACTCCCCTCATCCTTCTCTTAGATGAATAAAACTTCTCAAATCTTAAGTTATGTTATTATTTATTCTCCTATATCATTTATCAGTATCTTTAAATTGACCTCGATGTGCATAGATCACCTCCCTTGATTCCTATACATGGAACCATCACACGTAGCCACCTCACACATGCCTGTTATAGATAAACTCATATTTTCTCCTTCATGCACAATATTATCTTATTCTACATTCAATGATTGATTCAGATTCATTTTCATGTAACCTATATCTCCAGTATTCTACTTCGTCTCCATATAGATATATAAGAGATCATTTTTTCTTCTCTTTGATAGGTTCAATTCTTCTTGTAACATATATAATACATATATTGATTCCTTAAAAATTTATGGGGTGGGTTTTTTTATTTATATATCATTATGTTTTTCTAATTTGGGAAATGGGTTGGGCCAGGGCCACTTTATTTGGAACTATCCAGAAAAGGGGTGATCAATACTTTTCATTGGTCAAATATCCCATATGATTTCAATTTCTCCCTATTTTTCTAGATCATTGAATTAATCATACATGAAATTTGGCCAGTCAAAAATAGAGGTCTCATGAAATTTCCTACTCCTTCCACATCCTGAGGTAATTTTAAAGTGATATATTTTATTGAACTTCATTTTTATTTGACATCTTCATAGACTTTTTGATCAAAAATATAAGACCTTTTTCACCCATTGAGGTTGGAATTATTAAATTTATACAATCTTAAAGCTTCATAGGGGCTTCAAAAATCATAAAATTTCCCCCCTAAAATTTAATTATCTTCTTACACAAACATATTTAATGTAAAATTTTATTTGATTGAAAAAAGTATTTCTAAAAAAAATTTCAAATAATTTCATAGTTCATTTCTCTTCTATTTGACCTCCTCTTCCATAACCCCCAACTTATTCTCTTAAAAAGGAGACAAATTAAATTCTTAAATATATTTTAATAACATTTATTCATTTATTAAATGGGGGAAGAAATATTATCTATTCAATTATTTAGATCCTATATTAATATTTTTCTCTTTTATCTAAATTTTACGTCATTAAAATACAATAAATCAACTCTCATTTGAGTAAAAAATCCATTTCATATTTTTCATAATTTTCAACACTGTTATATTTATGAATAGGTACATCATCATCATTTACTTTTCAAATCAGTAACCCCACCTTTAATTTACTTAATTTTTAAACTTTAGTATCATAATCATCAATTTCCTTATCATATAGTTTAGATAATAAATGTATTCTTTTGTGTTTTTAGAAATTCTTATCCATTCTCTATGAGAAATTATTTAGTTTTCTAAACTTTTTAGTTTTCTTATTATGAAAACTTTTAGTTAAATATTATTCATTTTCACGTCCCTTTTCTATAAAAATTGTAAAATCAGTAGTAAAAATTACAATTTATCATAATTTAAATCACTTTAATGCAATTTTATATTACTAATTTCCTTTTCCTTTTCTGAGACTCTTTAAAATAAATGTAAACAATCATAGGATTGATTCGATATAAATTTTTAAAATTTTTATTTTTATTATTTGATGGTTTATCCCAATTATGTGAGCTATTTAAATATGAAGCATTCATGAAACCCCAAATAGATTGTTCTTCAATTTTTCAAGTAGCTTGAGAACCCTAGCTTGAGACTTCTGGTTCATTGGATTTGAATTCAAGTGTTTCTTAAAATTTTGGGCTCTCAAGACCATGTGATTTGGCCCTATCAATTTTTTCATCAAAGGAAATATATCTAATTTATCTTCTAAGCATCCTATCACTAAATCACCACCTATACAACCACATACCATGTGATGAAATGAATAAACATAAAATCTTTCCTCTTGTTGTTCTCACACCAAGAAAACTTACCAAAACCATTTGATAGTTATTGAATCAACAATGGTTATTATTTTTCAGATAAAATATATATTATTGATGTGTGAGAATACTTGCATCCATAGAAAAAATTTGGAATCATGAACATTATTATTTTATATGAGGACTCCCAAAAAACTATATAAATATCTACTCAGAATTCTATCACTCTTTAAACTGGAATCATTACCAACATTCAAAACATCTATATCATTTTCCATATTGTTTAAACCTCACCCACTATTCTTGTGATGACCCCTCCCCAAAAAATGTACCCCTCCTAGGCTAGCATTGGTAGGAGAGAGATAATGACACCTCAGTCCATCCTTCAGTTGGCCCTAGGTTGGCGACAAGCATTGAGGGTATAATAAACACACAGATGGGAGGTATTACCCTTTAAGAGAACACATGAAAAATAGAGAGATAAGATATAAACCAACCAACTCATGCTCAGACTATAATATAAACAAAACTAAGTTCACATATGTAAGTTCATTCAAGAACGACTATAACTAAAAGGAAAAAATAGAAGTACCAAAACATAGTAAAACGATAGTGACCATGAAGCCTGAAGGCTCCAGAAAAAACTCGAGCTAGTGGTAACCATCTTGATCTCCAAACCTATCCAAGTGATTTGAAAAAAAGTTTATATAACATAGGGGGAGTATAATAGTATACTCAGTAGGATCCACCATAGATCCTCTCATGAAGAATTAAGAAAATCATGCTAAATTACAGTGAACACCAAGTGAAACTAACTCATCACCTAAACAGGACACTGTGTTCCCAACCTCACCATGTATACTATCACCAAGTATCGCATACAAGATTATATAATATAATAATTAATATCAAGGGTACCCCACTACCACTTCCCGACTGGCTTGATTTTTTCCCAACATCACACATTATGAGCATCTTTCTCCAAAAAGGATAGCTTGAAGACACCTAGGCGAAGCACCACAACATGTACCTCATGTAACACACTAGCACATCCACATAAAAGAAAGTAACTAGGTATCTTTTTGGAGTCACCACAACCCTCAAAATTTGTATGAAACATTAGGTATTTTACCTCAAGACATCACAATTCATACACCAAGTAAGGATCCCTGAGCCATTATAGCCTATACAAGTTATACATATAGTAGAACTTAGGAAACTATATCTAGAATATATGTGTCAAATAAGAAAAAATCATTACATACCTCTACACATGAATATGGAGAAAACAAACCATCAAGAATAGAATAATTAGTAACTACCAAGAGAAGAGATTGGGGGAAAAGGGGGTTGCCATCTATCCATCCTCCCACTGGGATATTGGGGAAAACACCCCCAGGACTCAAAATTCATAGGGTGTCAGTCACCCTAAATGATAGGGTGGAGTAGTGTATAGAAACATAAAGTTACATGATATAATATATCTCAAAACCACGCTATGGAAAAAATATAGTCTTATACACAACTATATATAAGGTCTCTCAGAGCCCCGACTTCCACTACTAAGACTAGATATCCTATAAGAAAAGAACCATTAAAAGAGCTACATTAAGTTACTTATACCTTTTTAACAGTTTCACTTTATGTTAATTAATTATTTAAAAATTAATTAACCATTATCAATTCCACATTACATTCTATTATTATTCCAACAAAGATCCATGCCCTAAGTCTTAACCAAATCTATTCCACAGCATCTCAGAATCACAACATCAACATTCCATCTCAACAAGATCCAACCCCATGGGTTAAAAAATTATTCATTTAATTGAAAAATTACCACTTCTATATTTCCATATTTCCAAGAATTCTAGGAAAATATTCCAATTTACCAAATATAAGGGGCACAACATGGTGAGTTGATGAACTACCCGTCGAGTCTTCGCCACCTATAACAGGAGTGTAGAAACATCCATCCTCAAGAATATAAACACAAAAAGCACTTGGAATACCATGTGCATCTTTTAATCTATTGGAAAGAGGGTAAACCAAACCATATACCTCAAGTAATGGGAAAGTAAAATAGATAAACAAAAAACAAGTTCAATAAGCATCCAACTATCATAACAATGGGTAATCCCATCTTCAACCTGTTTCTCTATCTTTGGTGTCCTCCACGACACCCATATGAATAAACCGATGCATCTTGAAACTATAGGAATCAACTAATGATATAAGAAATGGGCCTCCATATCCCACATAACTCAACATCCATCCAGGTTCAACCATCCTAGGTTCACATCTCCTCAACAAGAAACAAACATAGCAACATGCTATTGACCACAAAGAAAGGCATGCATCCTTCACACACAACGAGCTCTCATGGATCCAAAACATAAATAACATGGTAATTTCAAGAAATAGAGTAACTAAAAACCTATGAGGAATTAAATTTTTATCACTCAATTAGTTATCATTCCACCTTGAATCAACTGATTCAATTAAACTTGCATAACTGCATCCATTTGATTATCATCAAATCACAATAACAACAACCAGATTAACTAACATGAATATTTAATCATTTAGCCAAAAAGATTACAATTAATTCCATCTTTATGTTATTTACCAATTTGTATCAGTAATTATATACTAAATAATCAAATCATAGATATCACACTATCTAGAAAATCAAGATTCAATAACATCACTATGCAATTGATACCAATTCATTAACCCAATTCAAATATTTATTATATCAATTCCACTATGATTCAATGGGAAATATCATTATAACTCTATGATTTCATGTAAATATATATAGAAGAAACGAATCCCCTACCTCAAAAGGTTTATGATATTCATTGCACGAGAATTTACAACACAATAGATCATGGTCACCACTCCCACAATGACTACATCCAACCGAGGACGTTGTGACACCGCCACGCTAACCAAAAAGTAAGAAATATCTATTAGAAACATGGTGATAGCATTCCATCACTTGTAAAGGAGAAATATGAGGAAACAGATTGAGTAACCCAGAATAATGGAGGTAGAACATACATTATATCGAAGACGGATCGACACTTCCTGATTGTACCAAAAGAGGGGGTGTGCATTCAGCAAGAAAACTCTTAGGGGAACATGATCCAAGGAATATAGTTCAATTTCATGAATCCAATGGGAGGAATAACTCTAGGATTCACATACCAAGGAAGAACAAGAAGGAAGAACAAGGTTAGAAGGTATCTTGGCCTTTTGAAAATCTAAATAGAGCAGCAGTTGAGAGACATTTTAGATTTTCCATTAAAGGTGGATCTGGTAAAGATTATGATTTTTGACTGAGTAAAGGCACAAAAACACTAAGGAAAATATAGATAGAATTTATAGTCTATTAATCATCCTTAAATACCTTAAAATAAGGCTATGAATGTGTTTTATATCAAAGATAACGTCAAAGTGGAGAAATTTTAGGAAACTAAAAACACTATTCATGACTCACTGTTGGACGAGTCATCATTGGATGAGTCACCATGAGATGAATCAACATTAGATGAGTCACCATTGGATGAGTCACCATTGTAAAAGTCATCATTGGATGACTTGTTGGTCTTGACTCCCCATTTTGGAAACACTGTTCAACCTACCATTGGACAAATTACCATTATGGAAGAACTATTCAACCTACCGTTGGATGACTCACCATTCTGGAAACACTGTTCGACATAATATTGGAAGACTCACCAATATAGAAATGTTATTCAACCTACCATTTGATGACTAACCATTTTGGAAATAATGTTCAACCTACCATTGGACAACTCACCATTCTGGAAACACTATTAAACCTACCATTGGTCATCTCACAATTCTGGAAACACTATTCAACCTACCATTGGATGACTCACCATTATGGAAAAATTGTTCAACCTACCGTTGGATGACTCGCCATTATAGAAACACAGTTCACAAAACTAGAGATTTTGTCAAAGTGTTGAAATAAGTTGTCCTGACCTCCCAGAATGCCACAAACACTATATTTTCACAAAGGAATAGACTGGAGAACTCTAAGCCATTATATCAGATACCTATAAAGCTATTCTATCCTTCAAGAATCCAAAACCAACCCATAGAGGAAACAAAAAAATGGGTTTGAACAACCACCCTGTGAGACACCTTTTAAAGCTCTTGCCACCATAGGAGCTGAACCACATCCTAAAATGAATAACGAGAAGCCTTGTGACAACCAAAAATAGATCCTAAACAGTTTTTCGAGGGAGATACCTCTCATAAGATAGAATATTCAACAAGAAAAGAGAGAAATCCATCCAATAACCAGAAAGTTTATAAAAATTCTAATGAAACGACATTACAAGAGAAGAGCTAAACATCAAATAGCTTGGGGTACGGAGCACATGTCTGCAAATTAGGTTCCCAAATACTCTCCTCCAAACCAACGTGCAACCACAAGACATGTACCAAGGGGATATTAGGCCCGTGAAACACAGTCTTCTTGCAGTGTTGGATCTCTACAGACCACTCCTTTAAGATCACAACATTTTCAATATCGATATTTATCCAATCGATGACACGAAAGTCATTAGGGAGATAACAACAGGGCTGAGACACATGGAAAACATTGTGTATCTAGATTATATATGGGGGAAGTGATTCCCCATACACCATTAATCCATCATAAGAAAACACATAGAAAGGCTAAAAAATGGGGATAAATCTTACTCCAATGACCAAACCTTTGCTGCCCATGATGGGTAGTCACCTTCAGAAACACGTGATCCCCATGTTAAAACCCTAAATGTCTTTTCCTATGGTATTCATAGGACTTCAGAAGATCTTAAACTTCCTTAAACTTCTTGAAAATCACCTAAACCATCTCTATCATTCTCTATACAAGTTCCAACCCAAGAATTGATGATTATCCGACCCCAGTCTAGTAGAACGAAGAATGGAATGGTTATCCCTATAATGATTCAAAAAATACCATACCGATGGTGGAGTGGAAACTTTTTTTGTAAGAAAACTCTATCAAGGGAAATTTCCCCATCCACAAACCTCTAAAATATTGGACACAAGAGGAAAACATGTTTTCAAGAGTTTGGATAGTCCGTTCTATCAGACCATCTATCTATGGATGAAAAGTAGTGCTAAGAAATAATTGAGAACTGAAATCATGATAGAGACCTCTATACACCCTCGAGGTAAAAAAGATCTTTATTGTAAATTATCATCCTTAGGGATCCTTGTAGTCTCACCATATCCTATAGATATTGCCTCTACAAAACCTCCACTAAGGTCGACTCCTTGATTGGTATAAAGTGGGATGATTTTGTCAAATGATCCACTACTACCCATATAGAATCATATCCTCCCTGATATCGAGGTAAAGCAATAAAACATTCCATAGAGAAGTCCTCCCACTTCCACTGAGAACATTTAACAGTTTCATAAAACCATTGGGAATGCAGTACTCAGCCTTCACCTTCTGGCAGGCCAAACATTGAGAAACAAACTATGCAACAAAACACTTATTCCCAGGCCACCAAAAATGACCTCTCAAAGCATTGTATATAATTGTAATGCCATTATATACATCTAAGGAAGAAATATGGAACTCTATGATAACCATATCACACATATCCAAAGGAACAAAAACCCTTCCCTAAAACAACACCCAGTGTTGTTTATCCTCAGAACAACCATCAAGGGCCTCACCACAAATAACTCAGTATCTCCAAACCTTCACCTCAAGATCCCCCAATTGGGACTCTTGTACATGAAGCTCCAGATATGACTACACCATCATCTGAAAAATACAACCTATGCCCCCAACTTTCCCCATATCTAGATGTAATACTATAAGTTATTCCATCACTCTCCAGGAACCACCCAATTCATGCACTGCATCACTACTCGACTTCCTGCTCAGCACATCGACTACAACATTCCACTTTCTAGGTGTATATGAAATTTTTAATTTGTAATTTTTATAATAACTCTATCCACCAATGCGATCACATGTTCGAGCCACACTAGGATAAAATTTACTGTAGGCTCTTATGATCAGTGAAGACCAAAAAACACTCTCCAATGAGGTAATGTCTCCAAAAATCTAGGGAAAATGCCACTGCTGCCAACTCGATATCATGGGTAGCATAGTTATGATCATGGGGACGAAATTGTAGATACCCATAAGAAATGACCGATATGTGCTTCATTAGAACACAACCTAACCCCATACACAAAGCATCATTGAAAACCTCAAACTAAACTACTTCTATTATAAGACAGAGAACCAGAGAACTGACCAACATCTCCTTCATATACTCTAAATCTTCCTAACAAATGATAATTACACATTAACACCTGATCTAATCTAGTCTATGATGTCAAAGGGGTTGCAACCCACGAGAAATTAGATACAAACCTCCTCTACCAGCCTGTGAGACCAAGGAAACTTTGCACCTATACCACTATCTTGGGGGATTCCTAAGACACAAATGATTGTATCCTTATCAGATCCATAGATAATCCCTATTGGGATATAAAATTCACCAAACATACTTCTCGATCCCAAAACTCACACTTCCATGACTTCCCAAATAGCTGTTGTTGACAAATAACTCCCAAAATAGCATGGAGATGCTCTACATGATCTTCCTCTAACACATATTACACAATGATATTGTCAATGGAAACCACTAAAAAGTTATCAAAAAAGTCACAGAACATTTCATTCATCAACCCCATGAACATATATGGATAATTCTTCAAACCAAATGGCATTACAACGAACTCATAATGCTCATAACGTTAGTGGAAATCAGTCTTCAGGATATCCTCATCCTTTACAGGCATCTGAAGATATCCTGAACATAAATCAATCTTTGAGAACCAACATTCACCTTTCATTTGATCAAATAAATCATCGATATGTGGAAGTGTATAGCAGTTCTTCACTGTCACTCGGTTCAAGCGCAAATAAGTGAAACATAACCACAAACTACCATCGACCTTCTTCACGACCAAAACTAATGAACCTCACAGTGAAATTATTGGACAAACAAAACCAAACCTCAATAGGCCATAAATACTTATACGTAGCTCTCAAAACTCATAAGGTGCCATCCAATATGGATATATCAAGATAGGATACATGCCTAACTATAGTTAGATCCTGAACTTGATCAACCATCAATGGGGTAACACTAAAACCTCTTATAGAAATACATTAGGGTACTCTTCCATGACCCCAGGAAACATAGAATGTTGAACCTCTAATGAGCTCAACATCAGCTCATCCATCATAAGTGACAAGGATGAAACACTCCTCTTTTGTATCTAAGGGACTCAATCACCAACAAACACTGTTGTATCTCCATCTGCATCAAATAACCTCACCTTTTTTCAGAACCAATCCACAATATCCTTAACAAAATACAACCAATCCATGTAGTGGATGAAATCATATGGTTTTATTCTTAAACATAGGAAATCTCCCCAAGAGCAGTGTTTCCCCAACACTAGCTCATAGTTTCTACATACTTCAAACAAGTTAGCTCGACCTCCAATGGGCATAGTCAATGCCAAGGGAACTGGATGCCTCTCTAAATCATGTCCCAAGGAATGGAAAAGGGATGGATATATGAAGGATTGTGTCACTCCTGAATCAAACATTTTATGCACTCAAGTAGAAAATAAGAAAAGAGTACACTAAATGTCATTTGGCTCACTTGGTGCTAGAAATGATAATGCACAAAGATGACCACAACATTATCCATGACCTCTCTAAACCTACAGAAGACCACCTCCATGGATACACTATTCTATTCTAGTATGGGGATCAAATCAGGGCTGTCCTCTACATACCCATCTTCTCTTTACTAATCTAAAGATGGTGCAACCTGCTTCTGTTGCCTTAGTAAAAGCTGCCTCAAAGAAGAAACAAGGAGCTGAACACCTGGCACACACTAACTACTTAGAAATTTCAGGCACTTATTCTACTGATGAACACATCATTCACAAGAAAAACAAGCTCATGATCCGTTAGCTTAGGCCTGAGAGTTACTTCCCATGAATAAATGAGGCATTGAGGTCTGGGACCTACCCTCATCCAAACATAAACTCTTCTTAACTGAAAACCAAGAACCCTATACCAAAACTCTTCTTTATGAGTAATCCGGATGACTCACCTCTTGTGATGATTCAATTCTAGATAACACTACTATAAATTAATGTTAGATCCATAGTTTAAAATTGTGGCTATAAGCTGGAAAAATGTGGCTATAGGTTATTGCCATTATTCCATGGACTGTGGCTATAAGTTGTAGCCACAGTTCCATGGACCATGGCTAGAATTGGTGTGGATATGGGGAAATAACTATATCCACAATTCAAACCATGCCTATATCCCTATATCCATGGTTTGAAACTGTGGTAGAACCTTAATCCACACAAGGACTATAGCCTAGATTTAAACTGTAGCTATATGTATTCCAATTTCATAAAAAGAACACCTCCACAGCCCCCAATCCCCCTAAACCCCCTAGATAGACCCCCCAGTACACCCCCACTCTAACCCTATACAAAACCCCTTGAACCCCCCTTGCACCCCTTCCCCCCAAACACCCCTAGACACCCCCCTGGACACCCCCTGGACTCCTAGAAACCCCCTGGACACCCCCCACTGGACACCCCCCACTGGACACCCCCCACTTGACACCCCCATAGACACCCCCTCGACACCCCCCTGGATACCCCCTGGACACCCCCAGGACACCACCCTGGACACCCCCTGGACACCCCTCCCCCTAGACACCCCCTAGACACCCCACTGGACACCCCCACTAGAAACCCCCCAGACACCCCCCAAACACCCCCTAGACACCTAGACACCCCCTAGACACCCCCATATGTAAGAACCTAGATCTTCGTTTCAGGTATGTTTTTCCTTTTCTAGCCATTTTTAAGAAAAATAGGAAAATCTGGAAAATTCTTAAGTACACATCGTGTACTTTGATGCAGTGCCAGGCTGTGTGTTGGCCATGTCTGGGCCACACAGATGGTGTGTAGGGGTGATGTGGAGGCCACTTAAAGTGGAGTGCTGAAAAGATGAGTACACGCTGTGTACTCAAGAAGTACATACCGTGTATTTTCTTTTTTTTTTCATTAAACGGACCAGGGTCGCACCAGACGGACATAATCTGCTTCTTCTTTAGGTTCTTCGTCCAAGTGAACCCGTACGACCACAAATCTTCTCTGAGCCCTCGTGCCTCCGTCCGTTCTACGAATCGACCACCGTCGATTGTGTTGGAACCGCAGCGTTATGTTCTTACTTCTATTAGACCTTGTTTTCCAATTATTAATCTTTCTCAAGATGTCATGGGTTGAGCGTTTTGGAAGTTTTCTCAGATCATCGACGTTCTAAGGAGAATCAATCATCGTGGTTCACATATATCGATCTAATAGGATCTAGGTAGGTGGTTTTCACCTTTCTGTAGGAAGTCATTGAATATTTTGTGCAATTCCTCCAATTATCGTGAATGAGGTATTGTGTGTTTCCTATTTTTGCCCTTGTTGTTTTCCTACTTTGCTTTATTGCTTGAGTAGAGGTCAATTCTTGTGAATAGGGTAATTTTTATTGTGATCTAGATGTTTTTCCACGCATGTTTTTCCTTTTAGGCGTTTTTCCAGTTGCCATGCCTAGTTGTAGGATAGTGGAATTGTTGTACTATTATGCTGTTGTGCCTTGGAATGTTAGAAAAGTCCTTCTTGAGGTTTACTTGGGTCGATACGCGTGCTATGCATATTTGTTTTACACAGGGTTGTGAGAACCTAGTGTAGTAGACCATAGGGAGAATGCACATAAGGGATTCTCCGGAGTGTCTTTAATTTACGATGGGAGACCACAGGGGGAACTAACGATGAGTGCTTCCTCAGAGAGTCTGTAGTTCCTCGACACGGACCACAGGGGGAATGAGACTTTGAGTGCTTCCCCAGAGATCCTTTAGTACGATACGAGACTATAGGGGGAATTAATGGTGAGTGCTTCCTTAGAGAGTCTATTCTTTATCTGAGCCAGAGGGGTGAGACTGTGTGTGCCTCCCAATGGGTTGCTAGTACTTGTAGGTTGAACCATAAGGGTTAGGTTGTGAGAACTAACTAGGGGGATAACTATTGTTATACTTGTTGTTTGGCTGTTACTTGTGTACTTCTATGCTAGACACTGTGGATTGTAGCTGCTGTGTTCTTTCCTGTTTACTGCTTCCTGTACTTTTACATGCCATGTATTCACTGACTGTTAGGCACATATCTTTGGGTGGTTTCCTACTGGGACCTTGTCTCACACCCTGTTTGGGCCATACTTTTGGGCACAAGAAGATTATATTGTTGCAAATATAGATAAGGGAAAGTTCCCTTCTACTTCAGGTACTTTACTTGCTGTGGAGTTGGAGAGCATGGGACCAAGATATGGCTTGCGATGCTGAGGAGTTTACCTATTTTTCTTTTTCACTTTGGTTTCGTATTGTATTCAGCATTGGTACTTGTTTGGCTGTTTCCTAGACATATGTATGATGAATCATTTTATATACATGTGCGTGTGCCCTAGTTTTTTTACTATTAGTCTTCTGTTGTTTATCATTTACTCTTGTATGGATGGCTACAGTTTGTGCTGTTGTTTATTTTTTTTTCTTCCACTCTGTACTCTGCCAATGAGGGAATAGTTTCCCCACTATCACACCCAAGGCCCTCACTACTAGTCGGTAGCCTCTGGTGTTTGGGGAAATGCCCTTGAGGCCATGTGACCAACCGGGTACGGGGCGTCTCTAGGTGGCTTCTGGAATTGGGACGTTACAAAGTGGTATCAGAGGGGTTTCTTTTATATTGATTTACTGTTTGGATCCTTTAGCCAGGGATAGGACAGATTTGGTACTTGGTATTAAGCTGTGCTTGGGAGTAGCTAACCTGTGTACATGGAAAAGCCAATATACCTCGCTTATTACAGTTTTCTGGTTTGCTATGTTACAGTTGATCTGATTTCACCTAGAGTGATTCACAAGCCTTGTGTTGTTTTTATTGTTGATATTGTGGTTCTATTTCTATCGCAACCCGATGAGATGATGGTATGCCATCTCATGCATCATATAGACACTTGTTAAAAATCACATTCCATTCATTATTCCCATGAAATCTAGGGTGAATTAGAAATTTCATGTAATTGTGATAGACGTTGTGTAGATTATGCATGTTGTTGTGCTAGATGATTTTACTAAATCCCTACAGTTTGATAGAGAATTTTTTTGTACCTTGCTTAAATGAACTCCAAATTTTGGTTCCTGAGGTGTTATGGTCCCTCATGAATTGGATCATGGTGGATCATCGATTTTTTTCTCTTATATATGATTTGTAGAAGATGCCAAGATTTGATTCACAGGGAGTATGGGCCCTCACAGATCGGAATTTGGCACCTCCATGCTTGTTTTTCAGTGTTTTCGGGGCTTCGGGGCAGTTTCAGAGCTACTACCAGGAAAAACCCAGAATACACCGCGTGTACTTTATATATACATGCCATGTAGTTTTAAAACTGTGTCATTGACTGTGTGAGAAGAAACAAAGGTTGTAAAAAAATCTTCAGGGACATGCTGTGTATGGTAGGTACACGTCGTGTAGTAGTGAGCCATGTACCTGGTCATGTCCCTAACAACACAGGTCCGGGAAGCTCGTGTAATACATGACATGTTTTGTATGAGCACGCCGTGTAGTCTTGTTCTAGGTACCTGGCCATGTCTCGAACAACATGGGATGGTGTTATCTCCTCCTATACATGCCGTGTTTTTTCGGAACACGCCGTGTACCCGGCCGTGTCACCAACAACACAGGTCGGGAAAAATCTTCATGTACACGCCGTGTTTGTTCAGAACACGTCGTGTAGCCTCAGCCGTGTAACCAGACATGTAACCAACAACACGGGTTGGAAAAAATCTTCAAGTAGACACCATGTTTGTTCAGAACACGCCGTGTAGCCTCGGCTGTGTAACCGGCTATGTAACTAACAACATGGGTCATTGAAACCTTATCTACTACACGCCGTGTCCATAGGGAACACATAGCATAGTCTCAGTTTAAGAAGACCGTGTAGGTAAGCCATGCAAGGAGACTCGGGCATAGGAATAGAATTAAATACACACCGTGTAGTCTTGTTTTGTAAAACGTGAGTATTTCCTTCACTTGTTCCGTTTGGTACTCCTTTGTTCTCTGACCTTGATATTCTTGATCTAAGGCATGCTTTTGATTTTTCAGAGCTATGCCTCCGAGATGTTCTCCGGTTGTATGTCAATTGCAGGATGGTGATCAGACGCCATATATGGCTGATCAGGGACTTCCTGTCGATCCACTAGTCGTGCCAGCCCTGTCACTGGCTGTCATACCAGTCACAGGCGCTGATGCGCAGTTTAGGGAAGGATTTTTGAGGATGATTCAGACCATCCAGGGAGCTACGCCTCCTGCCACGACTATGGAAGACTTGACACAGGTTTTCCAGTAGTAGCATCCTCCTAATTTCTCGGGGGAAGGAGGAACACAGGCTACATAGTCATGGATTGAAGCCATGCTGACTATCTTTGGGCATCTGAAAACACCTCCAGAGAGGTGGGTTATGCTCTCTACCTACAGGCTACGAGACTCTACCAATTGGTGGTGAGACATGATCTCATAGGCGGGTCATCAGCAGGATATGGCTTTGGAGGAGTTCCAGCGCGTGTTTTATGATTACTTCTACCCGGAGACCCTGAGGACCGATTGAGCCCAAGATTTCATGATTCTAGAGTAGGGTACTTTTTTTTGTTATAGAGTATTCCTCTCATTTCATCGAGCTGCAACATTTCACACCCCACCGGTGTGGAGATGAGATGTTCTTAGAAAATAAGTTTGAGGATGGTATCAGGCAGGAGATCCGCTCACATGTGAATATCTTCCAGTTGACTTCCATCACTTCCATTGTCAACCAAGCCCTCATTCCGGAGCGCAATCTGAGATACTCTGGAGCTGCGATCCAGGGAGATTCTTCTTCTAGAGCTAGTATCCCTCCATTTGACAATAAGAAGAACCATAGGGAGTCTATGCGCGGTGGTCCGAGGAGGTGAGATACATCTTTAGGTTTCCAGGTAGTATGCTACCAGTGTGGAAGGGTAGGGAACAAGAGGCTGTAGTGCTAGAGAGACCCAGGGGAGTGCCGATCTTGCAGCAAGATGGGTCACCTTTAGTATTTCTTTTAGGTTTTCTCACCAGTAGCTGGTGAAAGGGGTTCTTCTATGACTCCTCGTTCAGGAGAAGCACCACCAGTTTCTCACCAGTCGGGGAACTGGAGTTCTTTCGGCTATTCGGGCTGAGGTGGAGGTTGAGACCATGGCGGTCAATCACCAGTATTTCAATGTGAGCAGGGTGGATCAGCTCAGAGTGGTCAGGCAGGGTCACAGGGCCGCGGGACAGGCCATACTTTTGTGGTGGAACAGACCTATCAGGAAAAGGATCCTGGACCTTCTATAGTTAGAGGTACGATATTAGTAGCCTCAGTTTTATCTTTAGCTCTTTTCGATACTAGTGATACACATAGCTTTATCTCTATTGCTATCGTGGAGATCTTTGGGCTCTGTATCTTCTCTTCAACCGACTTGTTGACACTAGACACACCATTGGGGATGAGGAAATCTAGTGCGAGTCAGTGCAGAGAGTTCCCTCTCGAGGTTGTAGGGTATTGTTTCTTATGGGATCTCTATGTCCTAGAGATGATAGGCTATAATTTCATTCTTGGGGTGGACTATTTTGTTCCCTTCAAGTCATTCGTCGACTGTTATCACCGTAGGGTGAGTTTCATTTCACCAGAGGGTGAATCTTTTATTCATAGAGGCGAATGGGATGTTCAGAAGAGTCGAGAAGGACTCAAGCACGATGGGCTATGAAGGGTTACAAACCATATTGCTAGTCTTTATCTGGATGATCAGGGGACTTCATAGTAGGACTTTCCTCCAGTGGTAGATCGTTTTAGGGATGTCTTCCCAGAGGACTTTTCAGGTTTTCCTCTGGAGCGTGAGGTAGACTTCTCAATTGAGCTCGAGCCAGGGGCGACATCGGTGTCCATTACTCCTTATAGGATGGCTACACCTGAGTTGCAGGATCTCAAGAAATAGTTTTAGGAGTTACAGGCAAAGGGTTTCGTCCGACCTAGTACTTCTCCTTGGGGTTTTCCTGTCCTGTTTGCAAAGAAGGCAGACGGTACCCTTAGCCTCTATGTGGATTATCGGAAGCTAAACCAGTTGACGGTCATGAACCGATATCCCCTGCCGATGATTGATGATCTTTTTGACCATATTTGAGGATCCCAGGTGTTTTGGAAGATCTATTTGAGGTCTGGTTATCATCATTTGTGAATTAGAGCATCAAATATACCTCTGACATCCTTCAAAAGAAGGTATGGTCTCTACGAGTATACAGTTATGCTGTTCGGTCTCACGAATGCGCCAGCAGTTTTCATGGAACTGATTATCTTAGTGTTGCATACTTCCTTGGATTCCTTCGTTGTGGTCTTCGTGGATGATATCTTGGTGTACTCTCACACTCGACACGACCATGATACCCATTTTGAGAACATTCTGAGTACACTGAGAGAGCATCAAATTTATGATAAACTCTCAAAGTCCAACTTTTGGATGGATCAGATTCACTTCTTGGGTAACGTCATCTCAGAGGTAGGAGTATCTATGGTCCTTGAGAAAGTGAGAGCTGTAGTTTCCTGGGAGCAGCTGAAGAACGTTTTTTAGGTATGGAGTTTCCTAGGGATGGATGGATACTACAGACGCCTCATTTAGGACTTTTCACACCTAGCAACACCATTGACAAGTCTGACTAAGAAGGGGGCGAAGTTCTTATGGTCAGATTCTTGTGAGTCATCCTTTCAGGAGCTGAAGGGAAGGTTGATGTCAACACTGATACTTGTCTTGACAGAGCTAGGAAAGAGATATACTGTTTATTGTGATGCTTTAGGTATCAGGATGGGCGCTGTGCTTATGCAGGGAGATGGAGTCATTGCGTACGGGTCTCGGCAGTTGAGGCCACATGAGAGGAACTACCCGACGCATGATATAGAGTTGGCAACTGTTGTTCATGACTTGCACTGTTGGGGAAATTACCTTCCGGGAGAGCACTTTGTGGTTTTCACTTACCACAATAGTCTCAAGTACATCTTCACTTAGTGTGATCTAAATATGAGATAGCGCAGGTGGGTCGAGTATATTCGGTCTTTTGATTTTGAGCTTGCCTATACGCCGGGAAAGGGTAACGCAGTGGCAGATGCGTTGAGAAAGATAACTTAGATTTAGGAAGTTCAGGAGGCCAGATGTGAGTGGTAGCTCATGGATCTGTTCTCTGAGATGCATCTAGAGGTGCACGATAGACAGGGATAGACTTACCTATCTTCTGTAGCTATTACCTCTATACTTCTTGATCGAGTACAGATAAGGAAGCTATCAGACTCAGAAGGTTTAGTCCTGTGGGAGAGTGTGTTTGGAGAGGACCCACTTCCTGGATGGACAGTGGTAAAGGATGAGATCTTTCATTTCTAATGATGCGTATGGGTGCTTGCAGACATACGCGAGGAACTGATGTAGGATTTTCATTCCATAGTTTGGGCAGTTCATCCTAGTGTGACCAAGATGTATCCGGATCTTCATCGCTAGTACTGGTGGCTAGGTATGAAGAGAGATGTTGTTGGTTTCATCTTGAGGTGTTATACTTGTCAGCAAGTGAATGAGGAGCATCAGAAACCAGCATGCCTTTTACAACAGTTACCCATTCCAGAGTGGAAGTGGAACAATGTCGTGATGGACTTCATGACTAGATTGTTGAGGTCGCCTCGAGGGAACGATGCTGTTTGGGTTGTCGTCGACAGGATTATGATGGTTGATCACTTCTTACCGATCAAGGAGAACATCAGTGTTGATTATCTGGGACGACTATAAATCTGGGAGATTGTAATACTTCATGGAGTTCCTCACTCCATTGTTTCAGACAGGGATGTGCATTATACTTCTCGGTTCTGGAAGGGGCTTCAATGGGCTTTGGGTACACTGGTCCTTTGGAGTACTGCATACCATCCCCAAATAGATGGCCGGTCCAAGCGTATGATCTTGGTTCTTGAGGATATGCTCCGAGCTTTCATTCTAGACTTTGGTGGTTCTTGGGAGAAACATATCCCTCTTGTGGAGTTCGCCTACAACAATATTTTTCAGGTGGCTATTCAGATGGCACCTTATGAGGCTTTGTACGGTAGGCCATGCCGATCACCTTTATGCTGACTGGAGACAGGATAGGTATCTTTTCTAGGACCTCATCTTGTTCAAGATACCTCAAAGCAGATATAATTGATTCAGAAGAGGATGGCTACAACACAGTCTTGACATAAGTCTTATGATGATCATCGGAGATGACCTCTGGAGTTCGAGATCAGGGATCAGGTTTTCTTGCGTGTCGCACCGAGGTTGGGACACAAGAGGATTCAGAGACAGGGTAAGATTTAAACGCGGTACGTTGGGCCATTTGAGGTATTGGAGAGAGTTGGGCCGGTTTTCTATCAGTTGTAGTTACCTCAGAGGTACCGGGATATGCACGACATCTTCCATGTCTCCCAGCTTTGACGTTATTTTTCAAACTCGTCTCATGTCTTTCAGTCCGAGGAGGTTGAGCTCTAAGAGGATGCATCATTTGCGGAGCATCCTATCCAGATTGTAGATCTCAGTATGAAGGTTCTCCATGGGTGGTCTATTCCTCTAGTACGGGTGCAATGGCAGCACATGTGAGTATAGGAAGAGACCTGGGATATGGAGGTTGATGTACGATCGCAGTGGCCGGAGCTGTTCGGGGTTTCTTCTTCTATGCCTCTCTAGGGAAATTCGTGGACAAATTTCTTTAAAGGGGGAAGTTTGTAAGAACTCGGATCTTTGTTTTAGGTACGTTTTTCCTTTTCTGATCATTTTTTAGAAAAATAGGAAAATGTGAAAAATTCCTAAGTACACGCCGTGTACTTTATAAGTACACACCGTGTACATTGATGCAGCGTCATGCCGTGTGCTGGCCATGTCCGGGCCACACACATGGTTTGTAGGGGAAATGTGGAGGTCGCTTAAAGCGGAGTACAGAAAGGTTGAGTACACACCATGTACTCAAGAAGTACAAGCCATGTATTTTTTTTTCATTAAATGGACCGGTGTCTCACCTGACGGACAAAACCTACTTCTTCTTCAGGTTCTTCATCTGAGAGAACCTGTACGGCCACAAATCTTCTCTAAGCCCCCATTCCTCTGTCCGTTCTCCGAATCGACCACCATAGATTGCGTTGGAACCACAGTGGTATGTTCTTCCTTCTCCTAGAACCTTGTTTTCCAATTCCTCCTCTTTCTCAAGATATTGTGGGTAGAGGATTTTTGACATTTTCTCAGATCTTCGACGTTCTAAGGGGAATCAATCATCATGGTTCATGTATATCGATCTCCTAGGATCGAGGTAGGTGGTTTGTGCCTTTCTGTAAGATGTCTTTGAATATTTTGTGCAATTCCACCAATTCCCTTGAATGGGGTATAGTGTGTTTCCTATTTTCTCCCTTGTTGTTTACCTGTTTTGCTTGATTTCTTGAGTAGAGGTCAATGCTTGTGAATAGGGTAATTTTTATTATTCCCTGGATGTTTTTCCATGCATGTTTTTCCTGTTAGGAATTTTTCCAATTTCCTTGCCTAGCTGTTGGATAGTGGAACTATTTTACTTTTATTCTGTTGTGCCTTGGAATGTTAGACAAGTCGTTCTTGAGTTTTACTTGGGTCGATACGCGCGCTATGTATGTTTGTTTTACACAGGGCTGTGACAACCTAGTGTAGTGGACCATAGGGATAATGGACGTAAGGGCTTCTCCAGAGCGTCTTTAATTTACGATGTAAGACCACATGGGTAATTGGTGATGAGTTATTCCTCAAAGAGTCTGTAGTTCATCGACACGGGCCACATGGGGAATGAGATGTTGAGTGCTTCCCCAGAGAGCCTTTAGTATGATACGAGACTATAGGGGGAATTGACGGTGAGTGCTTCCTCAGAGAGTCTATTCTTTAGCTGAGCGAGAGGGGTGAGAATGTGTGTTCCTCCCAGAGGGTTACTAGTACTTGTATGTTGAACTATAAGGGTTAGGCTGTGAGAACTACCCAGGGGGTTACCTATTGTTTTACTTGTTGTTTGGAGGTTACTTGTGTACTTCTATGCTAGAAACTGTGGATTTTAGCTGCTATGTGCTTTCCTGTTTAATGCTTCCTGTACTTTTACTTGCCATGTATTCACTGATTGT
The DNA here is from genome assembly GCA_963277665.1 of Viscum album. Classification (NCBI taxonomy): domain Eukaryota; kingdom Viridiplantae; phylum Streptophyta; class Magnoliopsida; order Santalales; family Viscaceae; genus Viscum; species Viscum album. The sequence goes on along the minus strand of OY728139.1, from coordinate 1,349,591,271 downwards.
TAGGCACAAATATTTGGGTGGTTGCCTACTGGGACCTTGTCTCACACCCTGTTTGGGCCATTATTTTGGGCCCAAGTAGATTATATTGTTGTAGGTATAGATAAGGTCAAGAGCCCTTCTACTTTAGGTACTTGACTTGCTGTGGAGCTGGAGAGCATGGGACCAAGCTATGGCTTGTGATGCTGAGGATTTTACCTACTTTTATTTTGCACTTTGGTTCAGTATTGTATTCAGGATTGTGACTTGTTTGGATGCTTTCCAAGACATATGTATTAGGCATCATTTTATATACATGTGTGTGTGCTCCAGTTGTTTATTGTTAGTCTTCCGCTGTTTATCATTTACTCTTGTATGGATGGTTACAGTTTCTGTTGTTGTCCATTTTTTTTCTTCCGCTGTGTACTCTGCCAATGAGGCCATAGTTTCCCAACTATCACACCCAAGGCTCTTGCTTCTAGTCAGTAGCGTCTGGCGTTTAGGGAAATGCGCTTGAGTCCATGTGACCAACCGGGTACGGGGCGCCTCTAGGTGGCTTCCAGAACCGAGACGTTACACCGGACCCACCCCCAGACACCCCCTGGACACCCCCATGAACACCCCCTCCCCCTGGACACCCCCCACTAGACACCCCCACTGGACACCCCCTGAAAGCCCCCCTGGATGCCTGCTGGAAACCCCCCTGGACACCCCCTTGGAAACCCCTGGGACCCCCTGGACACCCCCTTCGACACCCCTTGGACACCCCCTCCCCCTAGACACCTCAACTGGACACCCCCAACTGGACACCCCTTGGACACCCCCACAGGACACCCCCTGGACACCCACTGGACACCCCCCCTTGGACACCCACTAGACACCCCCTCCCCCCTAGACACTCCGCTGAACACCCCCTTTGACACCCCCTGGACCCCCCATGGACCCCTAGACATCCCCTAGACACTCCCTAGACACCCCTCCCCCTTAGACACCCCCTCCCTCCTGGACACCCCCTGGACACCCCCATGCATTCATATAAGTTTAAACATGCATATTAAGAAAAAGGAAAGAAGAAAAAGGAAAAAAAGGAAAACTCTAAACAGAGAGAATATATAAAATATTTTTTCTAAAAATATATAAAGGTACAAGATTACAAAGTGCATACCTGAGGATAAACTATCCACCCATGATACAGGACAACGTCTATAAGATTGAATATTTCAAAATCAAGAGTAAACTCAAAATCATCCATTCTGTTAGCATGGTGTGTGATAAGTAAATTTGATTAAAAACACAACAAATGGTTACTAATGTCTTGAAAAAAATGGTATAAAATAACAATTAACTCATGAATTTTGTTGCTAGTTCTCTATATATCATGTATCCCCATCCTATATACTAATACAAGTAATCAAAATAAATAAATTATTGAAAAGGAAAATCCATTAGGAATCCAAAAACATGGAAATTACTTTGACATTACTGTTTGAATCGATTAAGAATTTTGCAACAAGGGAGATAAATTTTTCCTATGACACATCCACCATGCCAGAGTCCAAATTCAATTTGTATCTCAGTAGTATAACATTTCCTATCATAAATAACAAGAAAGTAATTAAAATGTAGAAATAGTAATATTTTCACCGTACGCAAGACCATGCCAACTCGATAGCGATATATTCATTTGCATATTCTCCAAGATTAATATAATACATTTGATCAGAGTCTGATTAAAGAATAAAATAATGGTTTATCAGGTGAAAAAATACTATATCTGATGGGAGGAAAACAAAATTATTTAAAAAATAATGTAATCACACAATTAGGAATATATTGAAAATTAGAAGAGAAATCAAGATCCCTAGAAATGGATAAAGTGGGAGACGATATATTTAAAAATGGCGAGGATACAACCCCTGTACACCCCTCCCCCTAGAAACCCCCTGGACCCCCCTGGACACCCCTTGGAAGCCCCCACTGGACAACCCCCTGGATACCCCTCCCCCCTCGACACCTCCCACCTAGAAACCCCCTGGACACCCCACTGGACCCCCACTAGACACCCCCTATCTCACTCCCTCGATACCCCATGGACACCCCCTCCCCCTAGACACCCCTAGACACCCCATGGGCACCCCTACCTCCTGGAAACCCCCCAGACACCCCCATGCATGCATATACATGCAAAAATTCATATTAAGAAACGGAAAGAAGAAATAGGAAAAAGGAAAACTGTAAATTGAGAGAATGTATAAAATATTTTTTCTAAAAAAATATAATGATACATGATTCAAAAGTGAATACCTGGGGATCAACTATCCAACCATGATACAAAGAAATTTCTAGAAGATAGAATATTTCACACTCATGTGTAAACTCGAAACCATCAATTATGCAAGCATGGTGAGTGCCAAGAAAATTTGATTAAAAAAACAACAAATGGTTACTAATGTCTTTCTAAAGATGGTATAAAATAACCATTACCTCTTAAATTTTATATTCCCGTCAATCCCAATTGCAATTCATGGAAGAAAATTATTTCCACGAGTATGTTATGTTGCTCATTATCTACATAGCATGCATCCCTATCCTACATACCAATAAAAGTCATTAAAATCAACAAATGATTGAAAAGGAAAATCTATTAGGAATCAAACAATAGGGAAATTAATTTGACATTACTATTTGAATCGATTAATCTTTCTAGAAATATGGAGAGAAATTTTTCCCATGACACCTCCATCATGTCAGAGTTAGTAGAACATTTCCTATCACAAATCACGAAAAAGTAATTAAAATGCAGCAATAGTAACATTTTCACTACACACAAGACCAGGCCAACTTGATAACGATATATTCATTTTCATATTCTTTGAGATTAATATAATAATTTTGATTAGAGGGAAATTAAAGAATAAAATCGTGGTTAATCAGGTGGAAAACTACTATAACTTATGGGAGGAAAACAAGATAATATAAAAAATAAAGTAATCAAACAATTAAGAATATATTGAAAATTATAATAGAAATTAAGATCCCTAGACACCCCTACCTCCTGGAACCCCCCTCTTGGACACCCCCTCCCTCCTAGACAGCCCCCCAGACACCCCCTCACACTTGGAAAACCCCCCGACCCCCATCATGGACAAACCCCCCCCCCCCCCCCCCCCCTACACCCCACACCACCTACCCTCCTCCCTACCCCCTACACTCCTCCCCCTATCCCCCTTCACCCCCCGATCATCCCCTAGACACCCCCTCCGGGACAACCCCCCTCCCCCTGCACCCACACACCCCCTGAACACTATCCCAACCCCTTGGACCCCACCCCCCTCTTGGAAATCCCCCCTACACCCCTACCCCCTTCACACTACCCCCTTTCCCCCTTAACCCCCTATAGACCCCCCCTGCTCACACTCCCCCTAGCCCCCTTCACCCTCCTAGACACCCCTTCTGGGACAACCCACCTCCCCCTGCACCCCCTAACCCATGTACACTGCCCCCATCCCCCTTAACCCCCTAGACCACCCCCCTGGACCCCCCCCACTATCCCTCCTGGCCCCCCTCCTAGTTACCCCTCTGCAACCCCACACCCCCTGGCCCCCTCCCTGGCCCTAACACACTGCCCCACCCATTTCCCCCATCTACACCCCCTCTATATAGTAATCATTATAAGAAAAATCCTATAGAAATTATATCAATGAATAGAAAAGTAATACAAAATTATAAGGGGAAAAATAATTTCCCTAACATAAAGGAAATAAAGTAATAATACTAATAACTACTATAAAGGAAATATAAGTGTAGAGATTGGCTCAGGTTAGTAGGATTTGACCACCTAACATGTTTAACACCACCATGAACTACTAATCTCCACTAATACCATGTCCACTAAATTCAAATACAATATTTCTACCATATGTAAAAGACATGAAATATATAGGAAAATACCATGTAGGTATTCTTATATACATACCCCATACAACACCCAATAAAAAAAGAGGTAAGTAACAAAATAAAATGGTTTTCTCAACCCTTAAGGTAAGATGGTAATGAAACCCGATTCCAACAGCTATCCAACACATCAAATCCAATGAAAAAATCATAACCACATTCTATCATGAATCCCATCACTAAGAATTACCCAACCATATAATAAGCAATCCCATATATCTCTTAATGTAATACACACATCATCCTAAGACACATCTAATGGAATTACCCTAAAAATAAACATTTGGCCCTCTCTTCGTCCCTCAAACTTCTCTCTACCTAACCCAAAACTGAAGGAAATTATATTAGGGGAGGAAAAAGGATTGAGAAGTAATGAATACTCTCAAGTGACTAATAAAAACTCTCAATCTCAAATAAATATTATAATTATACCTCATCTAACTAACCTTTTTAAAATTAAATGAAGGAAATGTCATTATAATTATGAACCAACCCTCAAATTCATCTCAAGAGAATGAGCCTTAGAAAAACATTTCCATGTTATTGAATCTATAGTTTTTTATATTTATTTTAATTTACATTATATTACCATTATTAAATAAATTCTTGTTATACATATGATTCAACATAATATCATCAACTCAACATTGCATCATATATTCAATAAATAATAACTAAAGATAGTATAATGAAGAATCCAGTTAAAACATCATCTTTTCATAAATTTCATCATAATCTTGGATTTTAGTTCTTCAATTTGTTTTTTCAAAACAACTTCCCATTTCCAATATGATAACAAATAATATTAGTAGTATATAAATTCATTATTTCATTATAATATATTGGTATAAGGATTCCATGATTTTAAAGAAAAATTTGAACTAAGAAAACAATATATCAATAAAGTAATGATAAAACTAAAAATTTGGAATTAAAAAGAATCATAAACATAAAACATCCACTACCCTCAAAACAAACTCACAACACCAAACCCAAGATAAGGGAGTTATACCTAGAATAAAAAAAAGAATATAAATAATCCCATCCCCCATACCAAAATAAAAATATTAGACCCCAGAGAATAGTATGGTAATATAAATGAATAAATTAAATAGAATATCCTCCCCTTAGAATAAACCATATCCAATGAGCTTGAGAGAAGAGTTTGATCTTACCATTTTATAAGAAATTTTAGAAGTTCAGTGAAATGGTAGATTACCAAAGGTTAAAATGGAACAATAATTCATGGATTATAAGATTTAATGGGAGGATTACAATCTAATAATTATGGTTATCTGAGACATTTTACTCTTTTAAAAATTCATTCAATTCCTTTTTAATTTCTATTTAACCAACCATGGTGATTTTTGTCAGATCACAATGAAAAATATAACTTTGAATCTGAGTTAGAGATTCTGAGTCTGTATGATAACATATGTGACATCTCAAATCATGGAGGTTTCTGTAACATTTATGGAAATGATATTCATGTTGGATTTAGAGAAGATAAAATTTGAAAAATTAAAGATAATGTTATAATAATTCATGAGGGGATAATTTTGAGAAGTAGAACTGATACAATACAGTATGAAAGGATAATTACTAGGAACAACCATGTGAGATTTATATAATAGTAAGAGTAAGAATATCATCATATTGAGTCTATCTGTAGGCTCGTATACTCATATATGATTATTCTACTAAAGGATTTATTTATTTTTGGTTTATATATTAAGGTAATGTAACATTGAATATATATGAAAATATAAAGGTGAGTTTGACAAAAATAGTTGATCCGTTATTCAATCATCTTAATGATTTTAATGAATACATAAAAGTTCTTGGTGAATATATTATTGACACCAAGACCCTGAAATGAATCATGAGGAGACTTCAATGATGGTTTAATACCAAAGCGTCTTTACTTGAATACAAGGATCCAAAGGATGTATTTCTTTATATCCTTCAAAGAACACATATCAAATATAAAATAGGAAATGATGATAATGATACCAAAGAAAAGAAACAAACATCGTAAGTTTTATTCAAGGAAATAGATACATTCTTTATTAAATTTTTTCCAGAAGAAAATGAGGTAAAAGACATGATATAATTTTTTCCAAAAACCCAAAGAGGGGAATATAAAAATTCAAAGGAAATATTTTATTTGATTGTTTATGATGTTTCAATGTAGGTCACATCATTTATAAGTGTTTTAAAAACCTTAAATATGATGATGATGATGTGTTCATGAATATTTTTTTATTAAAAGTGATAAAACCAGGAGATAACTAAAATGAAAATTCATCAAGAATAAAAATATTTAGTCTCATGAATTTGGAATTTCAGATGAGTCTAAAGTGGATGAAGTTGATAATTTTTGTTACCATGGTTAATATGCATTAGTGAATGTTACCGTTAGAACATTAATTGACAATAGTGATAGAAATAATAATGATTTATTGGGGTGAGTTGATCTGAAAGTGTTGTTTGAGGTATCTATTCAATAACATTACAAATAGAGGGATAAAAACATGAAAGAAAATATATTATTTCCTAACCCAAATCTCTATATACAATAATAAGAGGTTGAGAAATCAGAAATGATAGCATAGATTGAAAAATTAAAAATTGGAATTTTTGGTAACATAGAAAAGGAGTGGATCTCAAGCTCAATGTGGAGTAACATGTGTGAATCAATGATGGTTTGTCCAATACTATAATATAATAGGTTATGAGGGATTAAGAACATGATGTAGAAGTTAGGGATTGGTGGTGTGAGTGTAATGAATGACAATAACTCTTTACACCTGACATTAAATTTGGTTACTCAAAGAAACAAGTTCTAGTTGAAGAAAAATATATCCCATGAGTTTTTTATAAATTGAGTATTTCTATTACAAAGTTGTGTCACCATAAAAAATGGAAATATAATATGTAATTTGATTAAATGGAGTATAAAACCACACCTCATTCCAGAACATGGTCCTATTATATCCAGGGGAAAGTGAAATTGGGATAATTTTAATATCCTAAATATAAATCTGTCAGAAAAAGGAGAAAAACAAAAAATATTAAATGTTTTTATTGTAAAAAATTTAGACAAATCAAATATGATTTCTACATGGATAATTATTTTTTAGAGAGAAACAGAACCAAAAAATAGGAAATATATTTTCCATTATAATATTATTTTTTTAACAGTTATTGTTTTTGGTGTGATGGATATAGACACAAGGATTCCTACTATGCCACTAGGTTACAATGAGAGGTGAATACTGAGACCCATAAATGAGGATATCAGTAGATTAAAACATCTTACAACACAAAAAAATGTTTTTTATTTTTTCATGATGAAAGGTAGCGTTCTAAACAAAAAGACCCTCATATGTATCAAACATTAGAAGAAGTTCCTCAATGGTCAGAGAATAAGATGAAATGGTATCAGAAGAAAAATGTATGTAATGTTTCTTTGAATGATATATACATTCACAATTTTTGGTTTTTTGATAGAATATGTACCTCACACTAGAGTTGAAATAAAAATATTATTACAGATATCAAATAGGATAAAGGTGGATTTCTCTATTTTCCAGTGATGAATAAATCATGATCATTTGGTTTGTGAAGGAAAAATTTAGTTGAATAGATCTTCGGAAGACAAGAGTGTGATTAAAATCATGATTTTTTAACCTATAGTAATCTATTGTGACAATAAGAGTGCGATTGAAATTATAAATAAACCCATAAAATACAGTGGAGGGTGGCATTGATTGGAAGCTTTGGGGAGGAGGACTCCATGGTGATAGAGGTCATCGGGGAGGAGGGAAACATGGTGAGATAGGTCTTCAGAGAGGAGGGCTCCGCTGTGAGAGATGTCATCGTGGAGGAGGGAACCACTATGATAGAGGTGGTAGGGGAGGAGGATGTCGATGTGAGAGAGGTTTTCAGGGAGTAGGGAACCACTGTGAGAGAGGTCTTTGGGGAGGAGGAGAGGTTGTTGGGGAGCAGGAGAATTCTTTGGGGAGGAAGAGAGATCATCAGAGAGGAGGGCTGCGCGGTGATAGGGTTGCAGATCAAGGGATGAGGAGGATCCCGATATAGATTGGGAGAAAAAATTGACAACTGCGATATACCCACAGAGGTTTAATTAAACCATGGCAATAAAAAATCTATATCCACATACCTATAAAACTATGGCTATAGGTCTGGATCTATAACCTAAATTTCTAGTAGTGTAAGGTCACATCGATGACCTATGCCCTCATGAGAACATTGAGATACATCTTCAGCATAAATAGAGTGACCTATCACTAGATCTATGAATTTAAAGCCTCTTAAAAATGCCTCACTCTAGCCTCCTCATCTAGGAACAGGTCCGAAGAATAACATAAAAGGTTCCTAAAATGGATCCCAAAATCTCGCACACAAGAGCTCCCCTGCCTAAGGGTAAGTAGCTCCTAGAGAATAGATACCTTCGGGGTCTAAGAAAGAAACTCATCTCTGAACTAGTCCCAAAACTCCTCCCAAGATACTTCCAACTCCTCGCAATCCCCAAGGAACAAGAACCACCATTTCCTCACCGCCCCACGCAACATCATCACAACCAATGATACCCAGTGCTCCTTCTAAGAAAAAATCAAACTAAAGGCTATCTCAACCTCATCCAATTATTCTTTCATGATTAAATATAAAAAATATCCCTTTTACTTATGTAGACTATGTCACTAAGAATCTCAGAGTGTCCTCCTCCATGTGTCATCTTCATCAACCTCTACTCTTTGGAGATCTACATGCGCAACCTACTAAACATATTCTACACAAACATAATGAGGATATATACCTTGAGCCATAAATTCAAAATATAAAATAGGTCAATCTCATAAACACAGAATATGGAATACATTTAAATGAATTAATTGTTTTCTTTTATACATTTTAGGTTTACCTATCCCAAGTTATACCCATTCAAACACAGGTGAAAAGAATAATGATGCATGATCCTTTACTAGGTCTCTACCCTGTAATACCACATTGTTTAGTAGACACAATAAGATTAATGATTTGTGAAAAAAATTACATGGTTCCCTAAATACCCATTTATTATCGAGTCTCACATTTTTATAGTACTTTCTAAACTTAGATGACACCATTTCCATACAAACCCATGCAAACTCACATGTGCCTAACTCCAAACTTCATATTATCCCTCAACCAGAACTCTTATACCACTCTTTCATGACCACATCACCACCAAGTGTACCCTTACTAGGATGGTAATGGGAGGAGATAGATAATAACACCTGATTCCCACATTCAGTAGGCCTGGGGTTGGGGACTAGCACAAAGGGTATAGTAAACACACATATGGGATGAATTTCCCTTTAAGGGAAAACATTATAAAGAGAGAGATAAGATAGAAACCAACCAAATCCTCCTTATACTAAAATATTAAGAAAACCAATTTCACATATGTAATGTCAACAAATAACTACTACAAATGAAAGGAAAAACTGCAAGTACCAAAAGAATGTAAAATGACAGTGACCACAAATCCCAAACAACTCCTACAAAACTCCGATCTACCAATAACTATATTGATCTCAAACCAACTCCAAGTGACCTGAAAAAAGTTTATATAATATAGGGTGAGTATAAAAATATACCTAGTTGGATCCTCCAAAAAGCCTCTCATGCAAAAGGAAAATAAAACATGATAAATCACAATGAACAACAAGTGAAACTAACTCATCACCTAATCATGTAAACTAAGTTACCAACCTCACCATGTCTTCTCTCACAATGTATCACATACCCGAGTATATAATATAATAAATAATATCAAGGGTACCCCGCTAACACTTCCCCACTGGTTTACCACTTTTTCCCAATGTCAAACATCCCGAGCATCTCTCTCAGAAAATGAAGGCCCAAAGACACTTCGGTGAAGCACCCCAAGATACCCCTCGTGCAATACACCACCACATTTACATAACCAAAATTAATGAGGTAGTTTCTAGGAGCCACCACGACCTGCATAACATGTATCAAACATCATGTATTATACCTCAATCCATCAAATCCCATACGCTGAGTAAGGATCATTACGCCATCACAGCCTATACACATTATACCTATATTAGACATAGGAAACTATATCTAGAATATATGTTTGTGAAGTAACTAGAAAACATTATATCCCTTTACACAAATATATGGGGAAAACTAACCACTGTGCATACTATAACTAATAACTAATGAAATAAGAGATTGGGTCCAAATGGGGTAGCCGACCATCCATCCACCCAGAGGGATATTGGGGAAAACACCCCCTAGGGATCATAATCCCTAGGGTGTCAGTCACCCTAATCGACAGGGTGGGGTAGCATATAGAAACAAAAATTGCATGATATAATATATCTCACTACCATAGTATGAGAAAACCTAGTCTTAGACTCAACTGTAGATAATGTCTCTCAGACTCCTGGCTGCCACTATAATGTCTTGATATCTTATAAGCACAGAACTATTTAAAGAGATACATTAAGTTACATATACCTTTTTATCAGTTTAACTTTATGTTAATTAATTACATAATCAACAATTAACCATTATCAATTATGAATTACATTCCCTTATCATTCCAACCAAGATCCATAACCCCACGCATAACCAAACTGAGTCCATATCTTCTCAGAATCACAATCTCAGCATTGCATCCTAGAAAGCTCGAACCCCATGGGATGAAAAAAAATTCATTTACTAAGAACATTACCAATTAAATATTTCCATATATTCTAGGAAAACATTATAATATACCAAAAACAAGGGTCTCAACATGGTGAGTAGATAAACAACCTGTCCAGTATTCACCACCCATAGTTGGAGCATAGAACCATCCATCCTCAAGAAGCTAAACATAGAAATCACACAACATACCCTGCACATATTCAACTCTCTTGGAAGGAACGTAAATAAAACCATATTCCTAAGTAAGTGGGGAAAATAAATTAGATAAATAAAAAACAAGTTCAAAAAGCATGCAACTTTCATAATAACAGTTAATCCAAGCTTCAACATGTTCCTCTATCTCTGGTGTCCTCCCCAACACACATATGCATAAACTGATGCATCTCACCACTCTAGGAATCAACTATTTCCACAAATATCGGGCCTCCTAACCCCACATACCAAAACAACCTTCCAGACTCAGTCATCCTAGGATAACATCACATCACAAGACACAGGAAACAAACATAGAAACTGGCTCTTGACAATAGATCTGTGTTTCTTTATCATTGCATTGAAGGAATCTAGTTTAGATTCCCTCTAGAAGTAATCCACATGTTTCCCACCAATCCTTGGAGATTTATAAAGGAATCTTCAGGTGATATAATGATAGATCATTTTTCTTGCATTGTCTGCCTTTGATCACCATAAGAACGAATCCAAATCATTTTCCTTGATCAGGTGGAGGTGGATCTCTCTCCATTTTTGGGAGTGTTATTAGATAGGGATATATCTAGGGCATAAGAGGATTCTCCAAATCCATTGTGAAAAAACAAAACAAATGAATTGGATCTCATTGAAAATAACATAATTGGGTTTATATATCGCTAGAGTTAAAATAAAATAATTGCACACATACCCCTTTATTATATATTTAATCCCCATAGAACCCCATGTCAAATAATAATAATAATATTATTATTATTTCCCAACATGATCTTAACTTTTGAGCTAAATTAAATATTATTTAATCAAATAATATTTATTATTTATTATTTCTCACAGGATGATGAAACTTGGTCTACCATTCCTCTGTAATATTTATCGAGCCTTGAATAGTGACTAATTGTTTATTAAATAAATATCACCACATTATTTACCAATAAATAAATAAATATTATATTAAAAATATAGAAAATAAGTATTTATTAATGATTCTACTCACATTATATTCTCTTGAATAACTGGTTATAGAATATACGTGATCAAGAAAACAAGAGTAATTATTAAATCACATGCAGGAATAATATTTATTCAAAATGTTAAATAATACATAAAAATAGATAATTTTACTAAGATTTGGGATACACTATGTGTGTTCCCCTCTAGGCCTCTATCTTAGTGGAATTAGGTTAAGTATCCTAAAGTCCAAGATTAACATTTAAAAGCATAAAAAGATATCCATAGAGAAATAAGTTAATGTTACAATGACATAATAACTCATACTAATGCTCATTATGTAATACAATCTCTTCATCAATATATCTCAAATAAATCAAGTTGCATGTTGGTTCCATTAACCTATGTGTTTTATGTCTCTTTATTTGAATTCCCATAAGTTTAACTTGCCTATAGAACACGATGGCCCTTGATTTGTTTAGGATATATAATTTCCATAAAATGGCATGTGATATTTACTTCTATTAAAGAACAGAAGAGGCAAATCCCTTATCATATTATTCATTAATGCAATATTACTCATGAAACACCCAACATATCCTACCTGATTGTAAATATTTGCCCTCATAATTTTCATAAATACATAAAATTATATGACTCATAATAATTATTAATAAAAATATTAAAGTATAAGGACCAATACACATGTCTGTAGATAGGAAAATCCAATGATATATATAAATGTCGACTTCCTACTGGTGGGTCTCATTCTGATAATATCCTACTAGGATATTACCAAGGGTTTACACCATGGGAAGGTTCCTCAAGGTCCTATGAGTCTCAAACCCTAATAGACTATATCATTTGTTACCCTCAAATGATATCATCCAGTTATAGAACCTATATTTAAGAATAGTGTCGTAGCACTGATGGGTTCTCATTATAGCAGGGAACTACTATGAATATTTAGTGAGACAACTACTCTTGGGAAACTATCATATACTATGTTATGTAGAAGAACAATCATGATGTGATAATAAGATTATTAATATTCAAAAATTGTGAATACATCTTATCATAAAGTACAAATAAGTTGGTTCTAGGGAGAAAACTCCAACAAACTCCCACTTTCACTTGAGACAACTACTAAAAACCATCAGTACTCTAGCTCTCACAATATACTCATGCTTCTACTGAGATATTACTTTATTCAATGGGTCTTACATGTTCTCTTTCATTAGTACTATTCTTACTTCAACTTCAACCCTTTACTAAAAATACCTCAAGTGGTGGTACTTCAAGACTATGTTCATTGTTTATTGGCATGACCTTTTCTCTTTTTCAAGATACATCATTGCAGCATTATCACAATACAATGTGATAGAGACTTTACTTTTTGGTCCCACATCAAGCTTCTAAAAAATCATGAATCCAAAAAATATTCCTTGGATACATTAGAAGATTACATACTCTCAAAATCCATTTTTGTATCAACAGAAACTGGAGTCTTTGAACTCTTCCAGCTCATAGCTCCTTTGTTGAGATATAAAACATATCCTGACAAAAAAATTGAGATCATTTTGATCTTTCTAAAAACAAGAATCAGTATAACCCTTGATGACCAGCTCTGTATCTCCCCCATACACTAGGAACATATCCTTAGTTCTTCTCAAATACATTAGGATAGCCTTAATAGTAGACCAATATTATTATCATAGATTTGAAAAATATTTTCCTAACATGATAAATGCATAGGCAACATCAAGTCTAGTACATAACATGGAATACATGATTGATCCTATTAATGAAGTGTCTGTGATTTTACTCATTCTCTTGTTCTCTTATTTTTTATGATGTCACATTTTCATAGAATGATTTAAACTATGTGACATTGGAACCAATCCTAGATAGGATTGTTTCATACTAAATATGTTTAGTATATGGTCAACATATGTACTTGACATAGCCCAAAATGCCTCTTGGATCTACCACAAATGATCTTGATCCCTATAATATAGGCTTCTTTACCTAATTCCTTCATGAGGATTTAGTTGTTTAACCAATCCATAATAATATATAAGACAGGTATTGCATTTCCAATAAGTAATATTTCATCAACATATACTACTAGGATAATGAAGACATTCCCACTAAACCTATTATAAACACTTGAATCAAATTTATTATTAATGAAACCAAATTATTTTATGGATTCATCAAATCAAATATTCTATGACATGGATTCTTGCTTCAATCCATAAATGGAAATCTATTACTTGAAAATATGTTGGGAAACACCTAGAGTCACAGAACCTTCTGGTTGTTTCATATATATAACTTCCTAAAGGTTCCCATTAAGGAATGCAGTTCTGACACAGACCCTTCTGGTTGTGTCATATATACATCTTCCTAAAGGTTCCCATTAAGGAATGCAGTTCTGACATCCATCATCCAAATCTCATAGTCATGGTAATATTATATAGAAAGTATAATTCTAATGGATTTAAATATGGAAACCTGTGAAAAGGTTTCATCATAGTCAATTACTTGACACTGTTTAAACCCTTTAGCCACTAGCCTTAATTTATAGGAATTTACTCTACCTTCCATATCTACTTTCCTCTTGAATAACCATTTACACCCAACATGATTTACATCAACTGGAATTTTTACTAGAACCGAAACTTGGTTATGATACATGGAATCCATTTTATAATTCATGGATTAATTCTATATTGCATCTTATGAACACTCTACTACCTCTTCATAGGATAGTAGTTCATCATTTTCAACCAATAACGAGTCACCATATTCTGTGATTAGAAAACCATATCTCTCTAGTTATCTGACCTCTCTTGCACTCCTACACAATACTTATGTTTTAGGAACAACTCCTTCCATGGGGACATGTGGAACCTGTTCCTATACCAACTCTTGTGTATCTTGAGTATCAACTTTATCTAAGTCAATATTTCCCCCAATATCCTTTTTAAGGAATTTTATACCTCTCAAGAAAGAGGTATTGTCTCATGATGGTCAAATTTTTATCTTAGGGGTTTTATAGGGAGTATACCTTTGTTTCCTTAGGATACCTTATAAAGATACACTTTGTTCCCTGGGGTTATAGTTTGTTTCTCGGGAAGGCTTTAATAAAGACTTGCAACCCCATACATGTGTATGTGACCAAATGGGTTTCTTTCCACTCCATAAATCGAATGGAATTCCATTTTCCTCCTTAGTTGGTAATAGGTTTAATGTGTATGAAACAATTTGTAAACCATATCCCCAAAAGGATAATGGATGATCCACATGACTCATCATCGATCTTACCATGTCTAACAAGCTATGGTTCATCCTTACACTAACACTATTCCACTGTGGTGTGTAAGGTGGGGTGAGTTGAGATAGAATCCCAACTCCTATAGAAAGTTGATAAACTCTTGGATAAGATATTCTCCACCTCGATCTAATAAAATACTCTTTATCTTATTACAAAGTTGATTATCAACTTCATTATTTAATTCCTTTGGTTTAACAAAAGAATTATACTTATACCTCATCAAGTATATATAGTCATATCTACTCAAGTCATCGGTAAAATCTATGAAGTAATAATATCCAGCTATAGCTTCTACTATAAATGGTCCACACATATCAGTGTGTACCAATCCTAGAATCTCTGTGGATCTTTCACCATATCCACCAAATGGCAGTTTGGTCAGTTTTCCTTATAAACAATAATGACATCTTTCAAGTGGTTTCATCTTAGAAGATTCTAAATAACTGTCTTGATATATCTTTGTCAAACAATTATAGTTTACATGACCAAGATGGTGATGCCATAGCTTGGTGTTATATGAGTCATGTGAACATGATTCGTTATCAATTTCCAACACTTTAATTTCATAATTCAATACATAAATACTGTTAATTATATGTTCCATACCATAACATATGTTTCCTTATAGAAGAAACAAATTTTATTAGAAAACATGAAAATAATCCCATCTACATCTGGGCATGATACATAAATTATGTTCTTGGTAACCATCAGTATATGATAAAAATATTTTAAAATAAATATCATTTATGTTGGAAATAAATGGAGGTAGTAACTAATGGCTATGGTATCTAGCCTCACACCCTTACGAGGATTCAAATCTACCTCTCCACTAGGAATATTTAAAAATTTACTCGGTTCCTACATTTGGATATAGATGTGAGCACCAAAAATTATATCTAATACCAAATATGTATATATTAAATAATTACACTCAATAACGAATTCACCTTTAGCTTCCCATGACTTCTAGGTGTAGTTACTCTTCCAGTGGTCTATCTTTCCACATATAAAACATACTGCCTCGATTTTATTACCCTTTTTCTGGATCATCCTCTTCTTAGAAGAATTGTGATCGGGATCTTTAGAAATGTTATGAGTCTTGGTCCCCTTTTCCTTGTTCTTAAATTTTTATTTACCATAATGATCGTGGGTTTATCACACCCCATATCCTTATCCACTTGGTGAATCAAAGTAATATTTTTTGAAAGAATATTCATATTATTTATCATATTGTAATTAATAATGAAATTGGATAAGGTATTAGATAGTTATGAAAGTTTTAAATCTATATGAAACACATCTAGGAATTTAATCCCTAAGATGTTTAAGCATTCAATGTATCCAATAAGCTTGACTACATGAGTCCCAACTATCACACAATCTACAATATTAGTTGTAAAAAAATAATTTGGGATCTTGTACCTCTATTTTATCACTTTCTCTTGATAGAGATCATGAAAGAAAGATATCATTCTATATACATCCATGTCCTCATGTTGCTTCAAAACATCATTGGACCTGGTTGATATCATGAAACATTGAACATCTATAGAATCATTTAGATTTTCCCATAGAGAGATAGATCATCATCACTTGCATCATTACTAGTAATAACATGAATATGTTCATTTAGTACATACAATTTTCTTTCATGGAAAATGGTAACTTGTAAGTGTGTTTTCCACTCTTGGAAATTTTTGTTGGTGAGAAGGTTATCCCTATAAATTATGCATCACAAAAATATGTTCGAATTCATTTTAATGTTGTTTATAAAAATAATATTATCATAATTTTAGTACTTTATCTGATAAAATTTAGAAAAATAAATAAAAATTATATTTATTAGTCTCCCACTATTTCTTTCAAAACCCAATATACCTCACCATTGGCTTTAGAATATCTTGTTTTTTAGATGTTATAGAGGCAAGGATCCATATTCCCCTTCTCATTACCCCAACTTTTTCTGGTCATGAAACTCAAATAGTTTTTGGTAGGCATTCCAAATGTAAAATATATTAACTCACATTTCCTTGATCTGTTGAGTGAACTCCCCTATCCTAAAATCCTTAAATTGGATCTCCCTAACCATTTCTTCTAGTTATATCTTGTCCTGCTTTGGTAGTCAGCCCTTGATGTGAACTATGTTAAGTCAACCCAAAACATCAAATTATAATTCCCCCATAATTGAAATCACACCATCTTTGGTTGGTAATGAACTTTGAATTATGGTTCGATTTTAACTAAAGTAGTGGTAGGCTATACTGACTTAATATATGTAATTGAGGTATTTTATACTTTTATGAATAAATTACTAATTATAATCTCTATTATATACATGAAAATATTAAGTGGATTCACATAAGTGATTAACCATGTCTTAGATAATTTTTACACACAATCCAATTTATTTTAGTTCAATCTTGCATGCTCATTAATTTCATTAATTCATCTGATCATGAAAAAACATCCATAAAAAAATATCCATGAATCTTGACAAAAATAAAATAATAAAGTGGTATGATCACCAGATTTTTCTAATGGTTAGTTTATCTAGTAGTTGATAAACTAATTGTTGGCCTAGGGGAAAAACACCATGACTTAATTAAGGTTCGTGTTGTAGCTTTACAACTATCCACCAATGTATTTCTATTGGATTGGTTTATCCTAACCACCAAACATGAACCAACTCCACTAGCTTGGGATATAAATCCATCACACATGCTTTTTCTCACACGTAGGTGAGGGGAAAGAGTTTACATGAAAGAAACCATGGGTACACATCCCTTACATAATAAGAGGAGACAAGGAACATTGACAAAAAATATAATTTAATAATAAATTAAATGTGTAAAGACTATGAATTTCCATGTAATTTTTTTTAATTAAATGGAAATTTTATGAGTCCGGGAAAATTGATGGCGCGTGATTCCGAGTCCCAGAGTGCCTGGAATGAATTTCAGAACTTTTGTTTAGGTATGTTCAGTAAACGTGCGAGTGAGTTTTTCTAACTTTTGAATCGGTGCTCGGAATTGAAATCTGAAGGAACCGTTGAACTCACAGCGCCAATATTCTCTTGAGGAGACTTTCACCTCAACAACAGATGGTCGAGGGTGAAAGTTAGTCTTTGGTTTTTTCATGTAAGAATAAAATAAAAATAAAAGTGTGTGACTTTTTATTTTTATTTGCAACAGCAAGGTGGTTGTTGGGAGGTGGGGTCCACTGGAACTGAACCTCCATGTGGAAGTTGAGAAGTGGGGACCACCAGAACTTAACCTCCCATGAGAGGTTATGGTGGTGGGGACCACCCAAGGCCTAAACCTCTTGAACTCCCCTCATTATGGAGAAAAACCTCTCAAACCCCCCCATTAATGTAGAGGAGCCTCTTGACTTCCTCCACATTAATTGTGCCAATGCACATACATTTAATATGCCAACCTAGTTAATTGATTAGGATAATTTGAATTTATGCCAATGAACTAAATAGAGAACTTAATCTATTATCCTTGGAATCATTGGTGGAACTGGGAGGAAGGAGCTCTTGGGAGAAATCTCTTCATTGAAGAATGTGTTCTTCCACGAAGAACGCTCCACCGATGAAGAATGCTCCACCAATGAAGAACACTGATGCCCTTCAAATTTCTTCCTCAGGACTTCTTCTGATGTGGGACGTCCTCATATATGGAGAATCAATGACCGTACTACCTTCTTGCGCCAACGCCATCAAGAGAACAAGGTAGGGGTTTATTTTCTATTTGATTATCGCTTCCCATGTTATCCCCTTATAATTATTTTGTGGGTTTTGGAATAGAGATTGACGAGGGTTATAGTAAATGATGTTTTAAAATATCTTCCTTACATGTTCATGCTTCTTTATTTGTGAACTGCTTGCTATCACTCTAAATGTGGAGGGTGCGAGACAAACAAACATGGCCTAACCCCTTCGTAATTCTTCTTGGATGTGTTCTTCAAAATGGAGGAATGTGACGAAGGAGACGAAGGATACGATGAACCCACCCACGACATCTGAGACTCGCACCACCCTGCGGTGCTTCACCCTTCCAGCCGAACCGGCCCCACGCTCGTCCGAGCCACCCGCGGCCGGACTGAGCCGTCATGCCGCCCCGGGCTGAACCCCCTCGCCACATCGCCGCCATGCCAAGCAGCTGTGCCAACACCTTGCTGAGCCATCATGCCAAACCTCCGCACCACCTCCGTGTCGAGCCGTCGTGCCACCCAGGGCTGAATCCCCCTCACCGCGCCGCCACTGTGCCAATCCGCCGCACCGCCACTGTCCGCCGTTCCGAGCCGCCACGCTGCCATCTGCCAAGTCGCGCCGCTGTTTGGGACGTGCTAAGCCACTGTCACCACCGTACCCTATCTGCGGTCTTCCAAGCTGCCCGAGCCATGCTCGTCACGGCCTTGCGAGCTACCTCGAAAAGATCAGGTCCGCGGCCGATCCGTTCCACGGCTGAGCCACCCTCGCAACACCCTCCGAGGACGAGCCGCCTCCATGGCCCCTCGCGGCCATTGGGCCGAACCCTACGGTCCGGACCACCCAGTGGGCTAGCCCAGACCCCGCAGGTCAGGATGGTTCAACCCGAACCGATTTGGCCCAGTTCGGGTTGGGCCGATTTGGTCCGACCGGGTCAGACCGGACCCGAGCCCACTACGACTCATTTACTTTCTTTTGGCCATAACTTTGGCAGCATATGTCCATTTGACAAATCGTCAGCGGCTCTAGAAATATTGGAGAGAGAAGTTCCCTTTGAGTATACCCCATTGGATTTTTGGATTATGATGGGAAACAGTCAGGTTGGATCGAGCACAAATCCAAACAGCCCCCCGGGACTAAAAGGCTAATAAATCACAGACCGGGCATCCATTTGACGCGCTGTCGGTTATGTTGAGACCCCTATGATGTGGCAGACCTTTGAGATACTTCTTCATGGGACTTTTTGATAGTTGGAGTATTGACCAATAGCTTGTAGAGGAGATCAACCTGGAGGACGAGTGAGCAGAGTGCGGAGACCTAGTTGCTGGCTAATACTTGATGACTATTGACCATTTCGATTCGGAGTGACTCGACTGACCTAGTGGGGAGTGACTTAGTGATGATGTAGACCCATGGTGGGAATCACCTTGGTGATGTGGCATACGCACATTACTCAACAGGAAGAGTACCTCAATAGGCTACGGGGGGGGATCACCTTTGTGTGACGCGGAAGACCCACGGTGGGGAGCGCCTCAATGTGATGCGGCAGACCCACGGTACTTGACAGGAGGAGTACCTAAGCAGTTCAAGGTTAGTGGGAATAGCCTCTGTGTGACATGGAAAGCCCATTGTACTTGATAGAGGAGTAGTTCTCCAGCATCCGAGGTGTTCGACATTGTGTTCATAATGTTACTTGATATTACCCATAGAATAAATCCTGGTATGAGCTGAGTCAGAACCTCTGTGTTTTCCTTAGGATTGAGATGGATTAATTGATAACTTAAGTATATGTATGGTCATATAACTAAGTAAGAATATCTGTTGATTTGATACTTTTTGTCTTATCCTTGTTGGATTTTGTGAGACCTAGATGGTCTTGGGGTCCCTAATGAGTATCGTTATACTCACCCATGCACGGGGTTGGCCCACACCTTGTTGTGTTGGATGCAGACGACTGACAGCACTGACAGAGGGTGAGTGTACCAAAACTAGATAGTACCTAGAGGTGGACCATACGGTGTGTTGGTACATAGAGGAGATGGGTGGACATGGAGTGCTAAGGAGGCTATTTGTACCTACCCTTCAGGTAGGAACCTCAGAGGATGATCTAATAGATGTCGCTTCTTTTTTCCTTAGTTCTATTGTATCACAGTTGTACTTGGAATTTCTAGTTGGGATTGTATTCTGGCCCATTTTACTTACTGCACTCACTCTATTTATAGTTCAGTTTACTTGTGTTCCTATCTTGTTGTGTGCTTGGTTACGTGTGCTTATAGGTTATAAAGGCAATGCCTTCCCAGTTTTAGGGAATACACCTTTGGTGCTAATCGCCAGCCCCTGGCCTATTTAAGGTGGGCTTGGGGTTAGTCACGACACTGGCCCCAGGGGACGAGTCATGAAAAAATGAAACCAATCGCATACAAGGTCTGGTCTATGCTCATGATCATCCATATGCATGCAACAAATTACAAATTTAATAAAACTAGCATTCAATTAATTATTAATAATATTTAAGATAAATCACTCTTGAATAAATTAATTGTGTTCTTTAATAAATAAATTATTTTATCTTAATTCTCATCCTAATTTTCTTGAGATTATCATACATCATAATTTGAAACAAATTGAAAAAAATTATTTTAAATTATCCATTTACATATATGTACCTTGGAGGCAACACGGTGAATACCCATCCGATTATACCCAACCTGTATTATACTCGTATACTATTTACTCTTGTGACATAAGGCATAAATGAATTATCACATACTTTCATGATTTGTGCTTCACAGATGATTACACGATTTACATGATTTTTGGTCATGTTGTATGATTCAATGCACATGGAGTATCAACTTGTAGTAAGACTCATTTATGATTTGTAGAATAGAATATTACGAATATAGTAATATATATATATATATATATTAAAACCTATCAGATGGAACGTCTTATCATTATAACCACACACAAGTATATGTCTCAAGTTTTACACAGTATAATAAATAAGATTTATATATGTGTAATTTGTTATAAGTACATGGCATGTATGGGCGAGCTACACTGAAAGTACATATCTCACACTATATCCGATGCACACGCCTTGGGAATTAGCGTGTAAATTATTCCTCATAAAATTTGAGTACACAATGTGTATAAAAAACTACACAGTGTGTGGGCCCAAAGCTACATGGTCACCAGTCAGGCAGGCCGTGTATTGAAATACACGGGCTGTCTGTGACTCAAAGGGACTACACACCAAGTACATGGGTTAAATGACGTATACTTCTGATGACCATACCCCACCCGAGCCTAGTCAACACACGGTGTAATAATTAAATACACAACATGTCATCAATGCACATTCTTTGAATTTATTTATTTATTTATTCCTGATGCATTGAACACAATCACATGGCATATAACTCCAGTTACATGGTGTGTACTCCTGTATTACCAAAATAGAATTCTTAACACCTCTAGATGATATCATTGATTTTATTTCATTCATAAAATTAATCACATTTATTGAATCTATGAGAAATGAATGAAAAAGAAGAAGATATCATAGTTAGGATTAAAATAATGATTAAACATAAATTGAAAACTAAATCACAAAATCATAAATAAATCAATGATATTTAAATATTTAAAAATAATTATGTAACCACTCTGATACCACTTTATTGTTCCTGGAACAAAAAAAGCTTGCGATAGATCTTTTCTAACTTTTCTTTTTTCTATTACTGATGATCAATCCATGATTTACACAATGATAAATGTCACGATCTACAGAATTGAATCAATGAATATTGAAAAGGTATAGAATGATGAAATCAATAGATATGATCATCACATATTATATATAATCAATTTCATTAATTAAAGAATAAACTTGTTGGAATTTTTTCTTCATTGATGGATCTGGAAACAGATATGTATTGCTTTGTCATTGTGTTGAAGGATTCAAGTACAGATTCCCTCTAGTGGTGATCCACACATGTTCCATGAATCTCTAAATGTCATCAAAGGAATTTCTAGGTTATATCATTATAGATCATTTCTCTTTCATTGTATGCCTTTGATTTCTATGAGAACAACTTTTAAAGTGTTCTCCTTGATCTGGTGGAGGAAGATCATTCTCCATTCTTAGGAGCGTTCTTTGAGATGTATCTATCTAGGGCTTGAGAGGATACTTCAAATCCATTATGCACAACAAAAAAAATTAATTACCTATTATAGAAAATAACATAATTGGATTTATATATCGCTAGGGTTAAAATAAATTTTTTTAACAAGTTTCCCCTTGTTATTTTTTTAATCCCCATGGAACCCCATGTCAAATAATAATAATAATAATAATAATTATTGTTTTGCGCTTAACTTTAAAATGAAATTAAATATTATTTAATCAAATAATATTAAATATTTATTATTTCTAACTGGACCATTAAACTCAGTCCGCCATTCCTCCAAAAAAAATTATCGGTCCTTGAATAATGACTATTTTATTATTTAATAAATGTCATTGAATTATTCTCCAATAAATAAATAAATATTATATTCACTAAATAGAAAATAAATATTTATTAAATATTAATATTACATTATATTATCTCAAATAACAAGAAAAAAGATATATGAAATCAAGAAAAATGAATAATTATTATACCTCATGCGAGAATTATATTTATTCAACTTGTTAAATAATTAATAATAATATATTATTTAACTGAGATTCTAGATACCCATAGTGTGTGTTCGTCTAGGAATATTTCTCAATGGAATTATGTGAAGTGGCCTAATGTCCATGGTTAACATCTAGAAAAATACCAAGGAACCCATAGTGAATGAAGCTAATGTCGCAACGACCTAATACCTCATACAAATGCTTATTTTGTAATATTATCCTTTTGTCATGGTATCTCAAATCAAGAAGGTTGCATACTGGTTCAATCAACCAATGTGATCGATGTCTCTTTCATTGAATTGCTAGAAATTGAACTTGCCTATAGAACACCATGGCCATGGATTTATTTAGGATATATATTTTCAATAAAAGGAACCGAGATATATACTTCTATGAAAGAACATAATGGGAAAATCCATTATCACGTTATTCATTAATGAAATATTACTCATGATGCACCCAAAAAATTATACCTCACCACAAACATTTTCCATCATGGTTTTCATCAATAAATAAAATTATGTGAATCATAATACTAATTAATAAAAATATTAAATTTTAAGGACCACTACACATTTCCCAAGAGAGGAACATCCAATGAAACATATAAATGTGGAAATCATACTAGCAGGTCACGTTCTCATAATATACTACTATATATTACCAAGGGAGTACACCATGAAAAGGTGCCTCAACATACTATGAGTCTCAACCCTTGATATCCTGTATCATTTTTGTCCTTAAAATTATATCATTTAGCTATATAACATATATTTTAAGAATAGTGTGGTAGCACTTCTGGGTTCTCATCATAGCGGTGAACTGATATGAACTTATAGTGAGACAGCTACACTTGGGACATTATCACATACTATGTTACACAAAAGAACAATCATGATGTGATAATAATCTTATTAATATTACAAAACTACAAATATGATTTATCACAAAGTGTAAAGCAGTTGGTTCAAGGGAACCAACTGCAATAGTTTTTGGGCGTGTTTCCCTTGTTTGCCTGACTTTTTGTGCATGTGATGATTGTTCTTGTGACTGAATGTGGCCACCCCAAAGACTATGGGGAGGAGTTAGTGTGGTTTCATGTGGCCTCCTCAGATCCTATATGGGTGGTCCAATGTGATTGTATGTGGAATCCCTAGTTCCTATGGATATAGGAAGGTGTGACTATATGTGGCCTCCCTTGAGTCAGTAGGGATGGGATGATTTTATTATCTATGACCTACCTAGAACCCATGGGGATGGGTTGGTGTGTTTTATTACCACCTAATAGTCTACAAGGATGGTTCAGGGTCACATGATGAACCTACATTAGTACAGAGGGATGGGGTGAGGTGTTTAATGAGGTAGTGACCTAAGTGACGGGCATGATCCATGGGTTGTATGCACTATAATATTCTTGATAGGCATTCCTTAAAGAAATGATCTCAAGAAGGTAGGGTTAGGGATCATGGTGGATTTTTTATTACATGATGCACTGGTGGATTGTATGTTTATTTATGTATTTAAAATTTTTCGTCACATATAATCGTATTTGAAAACTGCACTTACATTAAGAATACATTGGGGGTGTCATATTGGGTTTATACTCATAGCCTACATAAGAATCTAAGTGGAATGTAGACTTATAGCTAGGGATTTTATATGATATAATGGGTTTGACATAGAACATATGTGTCAAATGAGCATGTCGGTTGAGGCAATGATGGGAAATAATATGGGATTAATTCTTGGTGATTCCTCTTTGATGTATTTTTTACTTTTATTATTGTATGTAGATCTACCACATGTGGGGATCTCTATTGAATTTAGTTATAGATTTTGTATTCTATTTGTTATAGAATGGGGTGTTATAATTTTTATTACTTATACATTTCTGTTATGTTTTTTACTCTGATTATATCAAATGTGATTGTGTACTCTGATTGGTTATTTATTACCGAGGGCATAGTCTCACCTGGTTTCCACTTAGGATCTCAATTCTATTCAGTATACTCTTACATATGGGGAGGTGTTCATGAGGTCTTGTGGTGTTCCTCAACCAAAAATATGTGATCTAGTATGGTGCATCACACTTCACACTATGTAATTCACATTTGCTCATGTTTTTTGAATGGAATTACACACCTGACATGTAGAAATGCTTCATAGTTAGACACATGACATGCCGCATAACCAAGTTGGGTTATACAAAATGCACATGAACTATTCACCCAAAAATACCTATTAAACTGTGTTCCATACTAACATCCAATACATGGCATGTAATGACACAATGTATCGATCCATACGACATGACGTGAATGATGTGGTATGTACCATGTGTGGTTGATCTAGGATACATGAAGTGTAATTTACTTTTAAATGTTTCATTTCTGTGCCATGTAGCCAATGAACATGGAAACTCTGGATGGAATATTCAAGAATTATTTATTATTTATTAACTTACTCTTTCTTATATGAATTTGAAAAAATATATTATCTCAAATTTTGGATTAATAATGAATTTATTTAAATGAAAAGAGTGAAAAAATGTGGAAATTCTTAAAAAAAATAATAAATAATCATAGATTATAATATAACTATTTTGATACAATGTGATGGTATTATAATGAAAAAGAAGTGGAATACTAACACAAAATATTGATTTTTGTTGGTTTTAATAGATAATATCAAAATAACCTGACAAGAGTAACTCCAAAATGTCCTAGAGAGGATCTTTCACATTTAATTTATAATTAATTTGAAATAGGAATTATCTCAAACATGATAATTATTCTTTATCCATTATGATGTCACCCTTATCATGTTTTTGTTATAAGGAATAATCCAAGATAGGATTCCTCAGGTTGTATCCATATCTTCTCTATTAATCTATAAACAACACTCTTATTATTCTCGGTGCTTGTGTGAAGGAACCTAGTGCATCTCCTTCTTCCCCGATGATTGCAACTTGAGGATTTTCTTATTATTCCTTATTCTTGTGAATGTGGGGGGATGATATTATCTCTAGATCTTGAGAGAATTTCTCAAGAGGTTCCCCTTTATACAAAACAACTCAATTTTTTTTTCTAAAAATGTTATAAATTGGAATATATAGATAGGGTTAATATTTGATAATTGTGAAAAAGGTCCCTTTTAAAATATTATTTCTATGCTATTATTTATTTTTAACAATAATTAAATTATTACTATTATATCAGTTGATGTGGGAATATTAAAATATTATTTATTAAATAAATAAATATACATTTATTTATAATGATATTAAATAAAATATTTTTTTTTTCAGCAGGCTCTTAACTCGGTCTTCCAATCCACTTTAGTATTTTTCAAACCATGATCAATAAAATATTTATTTAAATAAATATGATTTCTTCAATAGATAAATAAATATTATATCCACAAAACTCATGGATAAATATGTATTTTAATATTAATGTAAAAAAATAAATTTTTTTATCAATACATTCATTAAATTGGTGAGTAATTATTTATTTGTTTGTTAAAGAGTGAATAATAAATTAGAGATAAAATTCAACTCATGTATTCTAAAGTTGGATATCTAGTGGTTAAATTTATGCCATACACGTTACATTAATAATTATTATTCAAAAAATTGTGAATAATATTTGTTTTTAAAATTAATTTAGTATAATATATTGAGATTCTTGATGAAAATAGTGTGAATCTATCTAGTAAAATTTCTCAGTGGAATTAGGTAAATGAAATTATATGATCATCATTTAAAAACACATCAAGGGAGATAGATAAAGAAGTTATTGTTGTAATAACAACAAATTTACTATAAATTCTATAGGGTAATATAATATTTTTTGTTGAAATTTCAGGAGAACTAATGATAGTTTCTTCTAGAATAAGAGTAAAATCGAGAAAAGAAAAGCAGAAGAAGAAGAAGAAGAAGATGATGAAGATGATGAAGAAGAATAATAAGAAGAAGATAAAGAAGAACACATGATTTAGGTGATTTAGTAATAACAACTACTTACATAGAGATGTAATTGAAAATCGACAATATCTAGGAGTCAATCATAGAGAACACAATTTGATTATAGAAACCCAATATTAAAATGAGCTTATAAAGAAACATAGTGATATACTAACCCATGTTGTTACAATTTCAACTCTATATTTTTGGTCAACTGTGTTATCATAATGATGATAGTCAAGTATGTGGAGATATAGTAACCATATCAGTAAAGTACCTGATGTTATAATACTGCTATCTGTATTGTTAGTCACCCCTAATATAGTTGGTCAGTATGGCCCACTAGCAACTAACTCAAATCTATCAGACGAATCAAGCTATAATGTTCTAATATCCATTTGTCTCAACATCTCACCATGTAGGATGCATTATTGTGTCATTGTATTATATGTTTGATTTACCTTTATTTGGAATTCTTAAATGAAATGGTCAATGAACTCTCATGCCCATGGATTTAATTAGATTGTTCCATTTTAATCAAACGGTAAAAAATATCTTTTTCAATTAACATGAAACGGAAAAATATTTTTCTAACTTTATTAGTAAATGTAAAATTATTTTTGATGAATCCAAAATGTTCTACCTCTTCATTAATAGAAGTTTTCCCAACTAAAAAAACTTCAATAAACACCAGTACCTTTTTTCAGTGCCAGATAAAAGCACTGATAATGGTACCCTTTTTTAGTGCTAAAAAAGCGCTGTTAAAGGTTTGTATTTATCAGTGCTTAAAAGAAGCACTCATAAATGGTAATCATTATCAGAGATTTTTTTATGTGATGATAAAGAGCACCCTTTATCAACACTTTTTTTAAGTGCTTATAAAGGACACCTTTTTCTATAATTTTATTTGATGTTGATTAAGGGTTGTCGTATGCGACTTCATCCCACATCGAATTCTTGTCCGCTCTTTATAAGCATGAGAATTATTCTATCACAATGTGCCGTGGTTGTTGGAGATCGACACCCGCAATCACCTTCACACATATGGGCCACACGATTAGGAACATAGTGTTGGACCACCTACCCAGTCGGTATAGCCGACCCATATACATGTGACCTCATAGGGTCAACCTTCTTAGTCAGCCTAGCCGTGACCCAATTATTTTATATAATCAAATAAAAAAACAAATAAAATATATAAATAGTAAAAATATAAAAAATTGAAATAATTAAACAAAAATAAAATAAAAAAATGAATAAATTACAAAAATATAAGAAAATTATTAATGAAAAAATTATTAATAAAAATGAATAAATATAATAAATATTATTAAAAGTAATGGGTAGTATATATTAAATATAAATCTATAAAATGAATAAAATGTACTAATTGAATAAATTAAAATTAAAAATGCATAAAATACAAAAATATTCAAAAATTTGTTAATGAAAAAATTATTAATAAGAATGTATAAATTCAATAAATATATACATATACTAATTAAAAATAGTAATAAATATTGTATATTAAATATAAATATAGAAGATTAAAAAAAATTAATAATTAATATCATATTAATATCTTACTCATTTTTTAAATATGTTTTCAATCTATTCATCTTTTAATTAAATTTCTCTCATTTTTAACAAGCATTAATTTAATATTATTTAATCATTTATAATGTTAATTGTTTGTTTACAGTTTCTATAATTTAATTATTTTAAATATTTACTCATTTTAAATTTTTTTATATGTAATTTTTCAATATTATATATAATATTTTTAATAAAGAAATATATTCATATATATATATATATGTATATCAATATATATAATATTACTGTAAATATGATTTATTATTACAAAATATGTATGCGTAGATTAAATAATTCATATATTTAGTGGAAATTATTTATAATTAAATATTAATATTAATTTAAAGTATTGAAAAATTGTATCGATTAATGGATATTTAATTAAAAATCTTTTTTTTAATTCTAAAATATATCAAACACGTGTTACATTAATTTAACACATACATATATGTAATTAATGAATTTTTATATTGAAAAAACAGACATATAATATTTTTTTCAATTTATTCAATTTTTAATATTCATTTTAGAATTATATTTATTAATATTATACAAGTAATATATATTATGTTTCTAATTGGAAAATTCTATTCATTTTTTATTTTTTTATTCTATAAATATTATTTATTATTTTTTAATATGTTTTAATATTTTGTTTAATATTTATTCATTTGTAATATTAATTATACATGACTATCCTTAATTAAATTTTAATATTTTTAATATTTATTCATTTTCAATTTTTTAGAGTTCTATAGTTTTGTAATTTTATCCATTTTTAATATATATTTATACATTTTTATTCATTAACATTTAGTTTTTTGTAATATGGTTGTAATTTATATAATTAATATGTATTCATTTTCATTTTATCATGTGTTTATAAATATTCATTTTTATTTTATATTAATCTATATAATTAATATATATATATACAAAAATTAATTTCAAACACACATCTACTTAATTAATGCAATCTTATTTAAAAACACACACACATAATATTTATGTAATTTATTTAAATTTTAATATACATTTTATAATATTATTTAGTGACATAATATATGTATTATATTATATTTTTAATCAGTAAATTTTATTTTTTCATTTTTAATATTAATTCAGTTAATATTATTTATTTATTTTTATATTTATTATTTATTCATTTTTTTGTAATTTAATAATTTTATAATATTTATTTGTTTTTATTTATTTTCTTTTTCACATTTTCAATATTTTTTCATATTTATTTTAATATATATATATACATATTTAATGTTTTTTAATAATTTGTATAATTAATAAAACTTATCCATTTTTAAAAATTTTTAATGTATTTTAATTTTTATTTATCTGATTTCAACCATTTTTAACATTCATGAATTTAACAATATATATTCATTATTAATGTTAAAAATAAATTTATAAAAATAAGTTTATAAATAAATAAATTTATATTTATATATAAATAGAATTATAAATGTACATTCACTATATTTATAAAATTATATATTTATAATTATAAATAAATATAAATAATATTTTTTAAAATATATATATAATTATAAATAATTAATTATATTATTAAATTATTTTAAAATTATATTTAATGTATGTAAATAGTAAAAATATTTATTATATATATATATATATAATTATAAAAATGTATTTATAATTATATACAAATACTTATATTCAAGGGCATGATGAAAATGTATGTTTTAGAAAGGATAAGGGTTTGAAATATGATACTCATAATAGTTTTGGAAATGATTTACATGATCAATCTTAGGATGGTGGAGTGCACAAGCATGTGAACTCAGATTAGAAGGGCCTTGGTTGTGATCCCATTCATCAATTGGGTCTGCAATTGGCCTGTTTGGATGGAATTTCTCAGGTAGTACCTGTTAACCGTTGTTTTTTATGTTCTTATTGGATCCAAGTCTACACATGTTGAAATTTCTCTTTGTTAGACAAATTTTCTTAATGCTCGGGCTCCATTAGAGGGTGGTGGTAGGGTTTTCCATACTGGTGTGAGTTAAGTAGGCTTTCATGGGAAACATGATGCCAAGAAATGAGATGAGGTTGTAGAAGAGGGGGTAGTTAATAAAGTGAAATCGGCTGATGAGGTGGTTACACAAGTGATAGTCGATCAATATCTATTTCAAGAACAACTGATATCTTTTGGAGCCCATATGAAAAAATGGATGTTGAGGTATCTATATGTTCAAAGCCTCAAAGTGGCACTCAAAATCAGAAAATGTCTAAAAATACCTTGTAGAAGGATAAAACAAAGTATTTGGACCCTTATTCATTGATTTTTTATCATGGAAGCCCCTTGTTGGATGGACATGATGGCTCCTGTTCCATTATTTGGAATCTATTTCTTCACCTCCTACTAATGAGATGGTTTCACAAGTCATGTTGGAGAAATATAAGGTAAGAAGCACACTTGTTTCTTCTAATAATGAGGAGGCTCTTGTTCCTTTTAATTTTTGAATAAGAAATTCAAAAGAACATCGGAACTGTGGAAATGGTGTATATTGGAAGGTTTGTTAAAATTTGATATTAATAGGGATTGGGATGTGTTTGATGCTGGAAATCAGATAACCCTTGTAAATACTGCAACTCATCAATAGTGTGAGGCCTGGGGATATAACATTTAAAAGGATTGGGTTATTTAACATGTAAATTTAGACAAGGATTAGGTATCAACTTATAATACTTTTTTCTATGCTCGACACATCTAATGAGGTACCCATAGAGGCTCCCTTGGTGGTAGTGATCCTGAAGGGGGATTCAGGAAATATTATGGGATCTAGGTCCAATCTTCAAATGTTGGGGCATCAGGCACCCTCTAGTGGCATGGGTGTGGTGGAACACTCTGAACCATCTTCATATGAAGGACATGAGCCTTGGTAGAGAGAAAATACCTAGAAGTGTGGTCGACATCCGCATGGAAGAGCCCCTCATGATAGAGGTTGGAGGGGCCCTAATCTAATTTGGATTGCTGACTTTGACTTTTATCCCTTTTATATTTTTATACTTATCATTGACGGTTGTTCTTCCATAAATAACCACCTATCCTAGATATTTTTTTTCATTATAATAGATTTGATAGGGTCTTGGTACCTTATCCCAACCTATTCACAAAATAAAAAATATATATATTTATTAAATATAAATATATATATTAAATATAAATATAATTATAATTATATAACTATAATTATATTTATAAATAAAAATTTATAATTCATTAAATATATTTATAATTTTATTAATATTTATTTATAATTATATGAATTTAAATTTTCTAATTATATTAATTATATTATTAAATATTAACTATATAGGTCTTTATTAGTGTTTTTTAGAACTAATAAAACCAATCTTTCTTGATGATAAAATTATAGCACTGATACAGATTGGTATTAAGAGCTCTTTTCTAGTGTTGATAAAGAGGTGTTTTTATCAAAAATTATTATTTTATCATTGATAAAACCCCTGCTTATCAGTACTTTTTAAAAAGGTTTGATAAAACCCTTCACTTTCATATAAATTTAACCCTAACTAAACTGATTTCTCTCCCACCGTTCAAGCTATCACAGAATGCCAGCTCTTCTACCACTCCGAAATGGCCCGAAGGCCTTCTATTTATTTTATTATAGATAATAACCCTTTTAAGGGTTAAAGGGGAACCCGTACAAGACCCGTAGGCCCAAGGCACAAGGCCTAACATGACCCACAATACATGACCCGAAGGCCCAGAGGCATACCATGACCATACATGACCCGTAGGTCCACCCCACTAGAATTGCCCCTCCCCAGTGTCTTTCACTTCTACCACTCCCCTCATCCTTCTCTTAGATGAATAAAACCTCTCAAATCTTAAGTTATGTTATTATTTATTCTCCTATATCATTTATCAGTATCTTTAAATTGACCTCGATGTGCATAGATCACCTCCCTTGATTCCTATACATGGAACCATCACACGTAGCCACCTCACACATGCCTGTTATAGATAAACTCATATTTTCTCCTTCATGCACAATATTATCTTATTCTACATTCAATTATTAATTCAGATTCATTTTCATGTAACCTATATCTCCAGTATTCTACTTCGTCTCCATATAGATATATAAGAGTTCATTTTTTCTTCTCTTTTTTAGGTTCAATTCTTCTTGTAACCTATATAATACATATATTGATTCCTTAAAAATTTATGGGGTGGGTCTTTTTATTTATATATCATTAGGTTTTTCTAATTTGGGAAATGGGTTGGTCCAGGGACACTTTATTTGGAACTATCCAGAAAAGGGGTGATCAATACATTTCATTGGTCAAATATCCCATATGATTTCAATTTCTCCCTATTTTTCTAGATCTTTGAATTAATCATACATGAAATTTGGCCAGTCAAAAATAGAGGTCTCATGAAATTTCATACTCCTTCCACATCCTGAGGTAATTTTAAAGTGATATATTTGATTGAACTTCATTTTTATTTGACATCTTCATAGAATGTTTGATCAAAAATATAAGACCTTTTTCACCCATTGAGGTTGGAATTATTAAATTTATACAATCTTAAAGCTTCATAGGGGCTTCAAAAATCATAAAATTTCCCCCCTAAAATTTAATTATCTTCTTACACAAACATATTTATTGTAAAATTTTATTTGATTGAAAAAAGTATTTCTAAAAAAAATTTCAAAAAATTTCATAGTTCATTTCTCTTCTATTTGACCTCCTCTTCCATAACCCCCAACTTATTCTCTTAAAAAGGAGACAAATTAAATTCTTAATTATATTTTAATAACATTTATTCATTTATTAAATGGGGGAAGAAATATAATCTATTCAATTATTTAGATCCTATATTAATATTTTTCTCTTTTATCTAAATTTTACGTCATTAAAATACAATAAATCAACTCTCATTTGAGTAAAAAATCCATTTCATATTTTTCATAATTTTCAACACTGTTATATTTATGAATAGGTACATCGTCATCATTTACTTTTCAAATCAGTAACCCCACCTTTAATTTACTTAATTTTTAAAC
Source organism: Viscum album (assembly GCA_963277665.1). Lineage (NCBI taxonomy): Eukaryota > Viridiplantae > Streptophyta > Magnoliopsida > Santalales > Viscaceae > Viscum > Viscum album. Next base: position 1,349,557,053 of record OY728139.1, on the reverse strand, counting down.
TTTAGTATCATAATCATCAATTTTCTTATCATATAGTTTAGATAATAAATGTATTCTTTTGTGTTTTTAGAAATTCTTATCCATTCTCTATGAGAAATTATTTAGTTTTCTAAACTTTTTAGTTTTCTTCTTATGAAAACTTTTAGTTAAATATTATTCATTTTCACGTACCTTTTCTATAAAAATTGTAAAATCAGTAGTAAAAATTACAATTTATCATAATTTAAATCACTTTAATGGAATTTTATATTACTAATTTCCTTTTCCTTTTCTGAGACTCATTAAAATAAATGTAAACAATCAGAGGATGGATTCGATATAAATTTTTAAAATTTTCATTTTTATTATTTGATGGTTTATCCCAATTATGTGAGCTATTTAAATATGAAGCATTCATGAAACCCCAAATAGATTGTTCTTCAATTTTTCAAGTAGCTTGAGAACCCTAGCTTGAGACTTCTGGTTCATTGGATTTGAATTCAAGTGTTTATTAAAATTTTGGGCTCTCAAGACCATGTGATTTGGCCCTATCAATTTTTTCATCAAAGGAAAAAATATCTAATTTATCTTCTAAGCATCCTATCACTAAATCACCACCTATACAACCACATACCATGTGATGAAATGAATAAACATAAAATCTTTCCTCTTGTTGTTCTCACACCAAGAAAACTTACCAAAACCATTTCATAGTTATTGAATCAACAATGGTTATATTTTTTCAGTTAAAATATATATTATTGATGTGTGAGAATACTTACATCCATAGAAAAAAATTGGAATCATGAACATTATTATTTTATATGAGGACTCCCAAAAATCTATTTAAATATCTACTCAGAATTCTATCACTCTTTAAACTGGAATCATTACCAACATTCAAAACATCTATATCATTTTCCATATTGTTTAAACCTCACCCACTCTTCTTGTGATGACCCCTCCCAAAAAAATGTACCCCTCCTAGGCTAGCATTGGTAGGAGAGAGATAATGACACCTCAGTCCATCCTTAAGTTGGCCCTGGGTTGGCGACTAGAATTGAGGGTATAATAAACACACAGATGGGAGGTATTACCCTTTAAGAGAACACATGAAAAATAGAGAGATAAGATACCAACCAACTCATGCTCAGACTATAATAAAAAAAAAATAAGTTCACATATGTAAGTTCATTCAAGAACGACTATAACTAAAAGGAAAAAATAGAAGTACCAAAACATAGTAAAACGATAGTGACCATGAAGCCTGAAGGCTCCAGAAAAAACTCGGGCTAGTGGTAACTATCTTGATCTCCAAACCTATCCAAGTGATTTGAAAAAAAGTTTATATAACATAGGGGGAGTATAATAGTATACTCAGTAGGATCCACCATAGATCCTCTCATGCAGAATTAAGAAAATCATGCTAAATTACAGGGAACACCAAGTGAAACTAACTCATCACCTAAACAGGACACTATGTTCCCAACCTCACCATGTATACTATCACTAAGTATCGCATACAATATTATATAATATAATAATTAATATCAAGGGTACCCCACTAACACTTCCCGACTGGTTTGATTTTTTCCCAACATCGCACATTATGAGCATCTTTCTCCAAAAAGGATAGCTTGAAGACACCTAGGCGAAGCACCACAACATGTACCTCATGTAACACACTAGCACATCCACATAAAAGAAAGTAACTAGGTATCTTTTTGGAGTCACCACAACCCTCAAAATTTGTATGAAACATTAGGTATTGTACCTCAAGCCATCACAATTCATACACCAAGTAAGGATCCCTGAGCCATTATAGCCTATACAAGTTATACATATAGTAGCACTTAGGAAACTATATCTAGAATATATGTGTAAAATAAGAAAAAATCATTACATACCTCTACACATGAATATGGAGAAAACAAACCATCAGGAATAGAATAATTAGTAACTACCAAGAGAAGAGATTGGGGGAAAAGGGGGTTGCCATCTATCCATCCTCCCACTGGGATATTGGGGAAAACACCCCCAGGACTCAAAATTCATAGGGTGTCAGTCACCCTAAATGATAGGGTGGAGTAGTGTATAGAAACATAAAGATACATGATATAATATATCTCAAAACCACACTATGGAAAAAACATAGTCTTATAGACAACTATATATAAGGTCTCTCAGAGCCCTGACTTCCACTACTAAGACTAGATATCCTATAAGAAAAGAACCATTAAAAGAGCTACATTAAGTTACTTATCCCTTTTTACCAGTTTCACTTTATGTTAATTAATTATTTAAAAATTAATTAACCATTATCAATTCCACATTACATTATATTATTATTCCAACCAATATCCATGCCCCAAGTCTTAACCAAATCTATTCCACAGCATCTCAGAATCACAACATCAACATTCCATCTCAACAAGATCCAACCCCATGGGTTAAAAAATTATTCATTTACTAGAAAAATTACCACTTCTATATTTCCATATTTCCAAGAATTCTAGGAAAATATTCCAATTTACCAAATATAAGGGGCACAACATGGTGAGTTGATGAACTACCCGTCGAGTCTTCGCCACCTATAACAGGAGTGTAGAAACATCCATCCTCAAGAATATAAACACAAAAAGAACTTTGCATACCATGTGCATCTTTTAATCTATTGGAAAGAGGGTAAACCAAACCATATACCTCAAGTAATGGGAAAGTAAAATAGATAAACAAAAAACAAGTTCAATAAGAATCCAACTATCATAACAATGGGTAATCCCATCTTCAACCTGTTTCTCTATCTTTGGTGTCCTCCACGACACCCATATGAATAAACTGATGCATCTTGAAACTATAGGAATCAACTAATGCTATAAGAAATGGGCCTCCCTATCCCATATAACTCAACATCCATCCAGGTTCAGCCATCCTAGGTTCACATCTCCTCAACAAGAAACAAACATAGCAACATGCTATTGACCACAAAGCAAGGCATGCATCCTTCACACACAACGAGCTCTCATGGCTCCAAAACATAAATAACATGGTCATTTAAAGAAATAGTGTAACTAAAAACCTATGAGGAATTAAATTTTTATCACTCAATTAGTTATCATTCCACCTTGAATCAACTGATTCAATTAAACTTGCATAACTGCATCCATTTGATTATCATCAAATCACAATAACAACAACCAGATTAACTAACATGAATCTTTAATCATTTAGCCAAAAAGATTACAATTAATTCCATATTTATGTTATTTACCAATTTTTATCAGTAATTATATACTAAATAATCAAATCATAGATATCACACTATCTAGAAAATCAAGATTCAATAACATCACTATGCAATTGATACCAATTCATTAACCCAATTCAAATATTTATTATATCAATTCCACTATGATTCAATGGGAAATATCATTATAACTCTATGATTTCATGTAAATATATATAGAAGAAACGAATACCCTACCTCAAAAGGTTTATGATGTTCATTGCACGAGAATTTACAACACAATAGATCATGGTCACCACTCCCACAATGACTGCATCCAACCGAGGACGTTGTGACACGCCACGCTAACCAAAAAGTAAGAAATATCTATTAGAAACATGGTGATAGCATTCCATAACTTTTAAAGGAGAAATATGAGGAAACAGATTGAGTAACCCAGAATAATGGAGGTAGAACATACATTATATCGAAGATGGATCGACACTTCCTGATTGTACCAAAAGAGGGGGTGTGCATTCAGCAAGAAAACTGCTAGGGGAACATGATCCAAGGAATATAGTTCAATTTCATGAATCCAATGGGAGGAATAACTCTAGGATTCACATAAAAAGGAATAACAAGAAGGAAGAACAAGGTTAGAAGGTATCTTGGCCTTTTGAAAATCTAAATAGAGCAGCAGTTGAGACACATTTTAGATTTTCCATTAAAGGTGGATCTGGTAAAGATTATGATTTTTGACTGAGTAAAGGCACAAAAACACTAAGGAAAATATAGATAGAATTTATAGTCTATTAATCATCCTTAAATACCTTAAAATAAGGCTTTGAATGTGTTTTATATCAAATATAACGTCAAAGTGGAGAAATTTTAGGAAACTAAAAACACTATTCATGACTCACCGTTGGACGAGTCATCATTGGATGAGTCACCATGAGATGAATAAACATTATATGAGTCACCATTGGATGAGTAACCATTGTAAAAGTCATCATTGGATGACTTGTTGGTCTTGACTCCCCATTTTGGAAACACTGTTCAACCTACCATTGGACAAATTACCATTATGGAAGAACTATTCAACCTACCGTTGGATGAATCACCATTCTGGAAACACTGTTCGACATAATATTGGAAGACTCACCAATATAGAAATGTTATTCAACCTACCATTTGATGACTAACCATTTTGGAAATAATGTTCAACCTACCATTGGACAACTCACCATTCTGGAAACACTATTAAACCTACCATTGGTCATCTCACAATTCTGGAAACACTATTCAACCTACCATTGGATGACTCACCATTATGGAAAAATTGTTCAACCTACCATTGGATGACTCACCATTCTAGAAACACAGTTCACAAAAATAGAGATTTTGTCAAAGTGTTGAAATAAGTTGTCCTGACCTCCCAGAATGCCTCAAACACTATATTTTCACAAAGGAATAGACTGGAGAACTCTGATCCATTATATCAGATACCTATAAAGCTATTCTATCCTTTAAGAATCCAAAACAAACCCATAGAGGAAACAAAAAAATGGGTTTGAACAACCACCCTGTGAGACACCTTTTAAAGCTCTTTCCACCATAGGAGCTGAACCACATCCTAAAATGAATAATGAGAAGCCTTGTGACAACCAAAAATAGATCCTAAACACTTTTTCGAGGGAGATACCTCTCATAAGATAGAAGACTCAACAAGAAAAGATATAAATCCATCCAATAACCAGAAAGTTTATAAAAATTCTAACGAAATGACATTACAAGAGAAGAGCTAAACATCAAACAGCTTGGGGTACGGAGCACATGTCTGCAAATTAGGTTCCCAAATACTCTCCTCCAAACCAACGTGAAACCACAAGACATGTACCAAGGGGATATTAGGCCTGTGAAACACATTCTTCTTGCAGTGTTGGATCTCTACAGACCACTCCTTTAAGATCACAACATGTTCAATATCGATATTTATCCAATCGATGACACGAAAGTCATTAGGGAGATAACAACAAGGCTGAGAAACGTGGAAAACATTGTGTATCTAGATTATATATGGGGGAAGTGATGCCCCATACACCATTACTCCATCATAATAAAACACATATAAAGGCTAAAAAATGGGGATAAATCTTACTCCAATGACCAAACCTTTGCTGCCCATGATGGGTAGTCACCTTCAGAAACACGTGATCCCCATGTTAAAACCCTAAATGTCTTTTCCTATGGTCGTCATAGGACTTCAGAAGATCTTAAACTTCCTTAATCTGCTTGAAAATCACCTAAACCATCTCTATCATTCTCTATACAAGTTCCAACCCAAGAATTTCTGATAATCCGACCCCAGTCTAGTAGAACGAAGAATGGAATGGTAATCCCTATAATGATTCAAAAAATACCATACCAATGGTGGAGTGGAAACTTTGTTTGTAAGAAAACTCTATAAAGGGAAATTTTCCCATCCACAAACCTCTAAAATCTTGGACACAAGAGGAAAACATGTTTTCAAGAGTTTGGATAGTCCGTTCTATCAGACCATCTATCTATGGATGAAAAGTAGTGCTAAGAAATAATTGAGAACTGAAATCATGATAGAGACCTCTATACACCCTCGAGGTAAAAAAAGATCTTTATTGTAAATTATCATCCTCAGGGATCCTTGTAGTCTCACCACATCCTCTAGATATTGCCTCTACAAAACCTCCACTAAAGTCGACTCCTTGATTGGTATAAAGTGGGATGATTTTGTCAAATGATCCACTACTACCCATATAGAATCATATCCTCCCTGATATCGAGGTAAACCAATAAAACATTCCATAGATAAGTCCTCCCACTTCCACTGAGAAAATTTAACAGTTGCATAAAACCATTGGGAATGCAGTACTCAGCCTTCACCTTATGGAAGGCCAAACATTGAGAAACAAACTATGCAACAAAACACTTATTCCCAGGCCACCAAAAATGACCTCTCAAAGCATTGTATATAATTGTAATGCCATTATGTACTTATAAGGAAGAAATATGGAACTCTATGATAACCATATCACACATATCCAAAGGAACAAAAACCATTCCCTAAAACAACACCCAGTGTTGTTCATCCTCAGAACAACCATCAAGGGCCTCACCACAAATAACTCAGTATCTCCAAACCTTCACCTCAAGATCCCCCAATTGGGACTCTTCTACATGAAGCTCCAGATATGACTACACCATCATCTGAAAAATACAACCTATGCCCCCAACTTTCCCCATATCTAGATGTAATACTATAAGTTATTCCATCACTCTCCAGGAACCACCCGATTCATGCACTGCATCACTACTCAACTTCCTGCTCAGCACATCGACTACAACATTCCACTTTCTATGTGTATATGAAATTTTTAATTTGTAATTTTTATAATAACTCTATCCACCAATGAGATCACATGTTCGAGCCACACTAGGATGAAATTTACTGTAGGCTCTTATGATCAGTGAAGACCAAAAAACACTCTCCAATGAGGTAATGTCTCCAAAAATCTAGGGAAAATACCACTGCTTCCAACTCGATATCATGGGTAGCATAGTTATGATCATGGGGATGAAATTGTAGATACCCATAAGAAATGACCGATATGTGCTTCATTAGAACACAACCTAACCCCATACACAAAGCATCATTAAAAACCTCAAACTAAACTACTTCTATTATAAGACAGAGAACCAGAGAACTGACCAACATCTCCTTCATATACTCTAAATCTTCCTAACAAATGATAATTACACATTAACACCTGATCTAATCTAGTCTATGATGTCAAAGGGGTTGCAACCCAAGAGAAATTAGATACAAACCTCCTCTACCAGCCTGTGAGACCAAGGAAACTTTGCACCTATACCACTATCTTGGGGGATTCCTAAGACACAAATGATTTTATCCTTATCAGATCCATATCTAATCCCTATTGGGATATAAAATTCACCAAAAAACATACTTCTCGATCCCAAAACTCATACTTCCATGACTTCCCAAATAGCTGTTGTTGATAAATAACTCCCAAAATCGCATGCAGATGCTCTACATGATCTTCCTCTAACACATATTACACAATGATATTGTAAATGGAAACCACCAAAAAGTTATCAAAAAAGTCACAGAACATTTCATTCATCAACCCCATGAACATAGATGGATAATTCTTCAAACCAAATGGCATTACAACGAACTCATAATGCTCATAACGTTAGTGGAAATCATTCTTCAGGATATCCTCATCCTTTACAGGCATCTGATGATATCCTGAACATAAATCAATCTTTGAGAACCAACATTCACCTTTCATTTGATCAAATAAATCATCGATATGTGGAAGTGTATAGCAGTTCTTCACTGTCACTCGGTTCAAGCCCAAATAAGTGAAACATAACCACAAACTACCATCGACCTTCTTCACGACCAAAACTAATGCACCTCACAGTGAAATTATTGGACAAACAAAACCAAACCTCAATAGGCCATAAATACGTATACGTAGCTCTCAAAACTCATAAGGTGCCATCCAATATGGATATATAAAGATAGGATACATGCCTAACTATAGTTAGATCCTGAACTTGATCAACCATCTATGGGGTAACACTAAAACCTCTTATAGAAATACATTAGGGTACTCTTCCATGACCCCAAGAAACATAGAATGTTGAACCTCTAATGAGCTCAACATCAGCTCATCCATCATAAGTGACAAGGATGAAACACTCCTATTTTGTATCTAAGGGACTCAATCACCAACAAACACTGTTGTATCTCCATCTGCATCAAATAACCTCACCTTTTTTCAGAATCAATCCACAATATCCTTAACAAAATACAACCAATCCATGTAGTGGATGACATAATATGGTTTTATTCTTAAACATAGGAAATCTCCCCAAGAGCAGTGTTTCCCCAACACTAGCTCATAGTTTCTACATACTTCAAACAAGTCAGCTCGACCTCCAATGGGCATAGTCAATGCCAAGGGAACTGGATGCCTCTCTAAATCATGTCCCAAGGAATGGAAAAGGGATGGATATATGAAGGATTGTGTCACTCCTGAATCAAACATGGTATGCACTCAAGTAGAAAATAAGAAAAGAGTACACTAAATGTCTTTTGGCTCACTTGGTGCTAGAAATGATAATGCACAAAGATGACCACAACGTTATCCGTGACCTCTCTAACCCTACAGAAGACCACCTCCATGGATACACTATTCTATTCTAGTATGGGGATCAAATCAGGGTTGTCCTTTACATACCCATCTTCTCTTTACTAATCTAAAGATGGTGCAACCTGCTTCTGTTGCCTTAGTAAGAGCTGCCTCAAAGAAGAAACAAGGAGATGAACACCTGGCACACACTAACTACTTAGAAATTTCAGGCACTTATTCTACTGATGAACACATCATTCACAAGAAAAACAAGCTCATGATCCGTTAGCTTAGGCCTGAGAGTTGCTTCCCATGAATAAATGAGGCATTGAGGTCTGGGACCTACCCTCATCCAAACATAAACTCTTCTTACCTGAACACCAAGAACCCTATACCAAAACTCTTCTTTATGATTAATCCTGATGACTCACCTCTTGTGATGATTCAATTCTAGCTAACACTAATATAAATTAATGTTAGAGCCATAGTTTAAAATTGTGGCTATAAGCTGGAAAAATGCGGCTATAGGTTATTTCCATTATTCCATGGACTGTGGCTATAAGTTGTAGCCACAGTTCCATGGACCATGGCTATAATTGGTGTGGATATAGGGAAATACCTATATCCACAATTCAAACCATGCCTATAGCCCTATATCCATGGTTTGAAACTGTGGTAGAACCTTAATCCACACAAGGACTATAGCCTAGATTTAAACCGTAGCTATATGTATTCCAATTTCATAAAAAGAAAACCTCCACAGCCCCCACTCCCCCTAAACCCCCTAGATAGACCCCCCCAGTACACCCCCACTCTACCCCTGTACAAAACCCCTTGAACCCCCCTTGCACCCCCTTCCCCCCAAACACCCCCTAGACACCCCCCTGGACACCCCCTGGACTCCTAGACACCCCCTGGACACTCCCAAGGACACCCCCCACTGGACACCCCCTGGACACCCCCCACTGGACACCCCCCACTTGACACCCCCATAGACACCCCCTGGACACCCCCCTGGACACCCCCTGGACACCCCCAGGACACCACCCAGGACACCCCCTGGACACCCCTCCCCCTAGAAACCCCCTAGACACCCCCACTAGAAACCCCCCGGACACCCCCCAAACACTCCCTAGACACCTAGACACCCCCTAGACACCCCCCAGATGTAAGAACCTAGATCTTCGTTTCAGGTATGTTTTTCCTTTTCTAGCCATTTTTAAGAAAAATAGGAAAATCTGGAAAATTTCTAAGTACACGTCGTGTACTTTGATGCAGTTCCAGGCTGTGTGTTGGCCATGTCTGGGCCACACAGATGGTGTGTAGGGGTGATGTGGAGGCCACTTAAAGCGGAGTGCTGAAAAGATGAGTACACGCTGTGTACTCAAGAAGTACATGCCGTGTATTTTCTTTTTTTTTTTCATTAAACGGACCGGGGTCGCACCAGACGGACATAATCTGCTTCTTCTTTAGGTTCTTTGTCCAAGTGAACCCGTACGACCACAAATCTTCTCTGAGCCCTCATGCCTCCGTCCGTTCTCCGAATCAACCACCGTTGATTGTGTTGGAACCGCAGCGTTATGTTCTTACTTCTATTAGACCTTGTTTTCCAATTATTAATCTTTCTCAAGATGTCATGGGTTGAGCGTTTTGGAAGTTTTCTCAGATCATTGACATTCTAAGGAGAATCAATCATCGTGGTTCACATATATCGATCTAATAGGATCGAGGTAGGTGGTTTGCACCTTTCTGTAGGAACTCTTTGAATATATTGTGCAATTCCTCCAATTATTGTGAACGAGGTATTGTGTGTTTCCTATTTTTTCCCTTTTTGTTTTCCTGCTTTTCTTTATTGCTTGAGTAGAGTTCAATTCTTGTGAATAGGGTAATTTTTATTGTGATCTAGATGTTTTTCCACGCATGTTTTTCCTTTTAGGCGTTTTTCCAGTTGCCATGCCTAGTTGTAGGATAGTGGAATTGTTGTACTATTATGCTGTTGTGCCTTGGAATGTTAGAAAAGTCCTTCTTGAGGTTTACTTGGGTCGATACGCGTGCTATGCATATTTGTTTTACACAGGGTTGTGAGAACCTAGTGTAGTAGACCATAGGGATAATGCACATAAGGGATTCTCCAGAGTGTCTTTAATTTACGATGGGAGACCACAGGGGGAACTGACGATGAGTGCTTCCTCAGAGAGTCTGTAGTTCCTCGACACGGACCACAGGGGGAATGAGACTTTGAGTGCTTCCCCAGAGATCCTTTAGTACGATACGAGACTATAGGGGGAATTAATGGTGAGTGCTTCCTTAGAGAGTCTATTCTTTATCTGAGCTAGAGGGGTGAGACTGTGTGTACCTCCCAGTGGGTTGCTAGTACTTGTAGGTTGAAATGTAAGGGTTAGGTTGTGAGAACTACCTAGGGGGATAACTGTTGTTATACTTGTTGTTTGGCTGTTACTTGTGTACTTATATGCCAGACACTATGGATTGTAGCTGCTGTGTTCTTTCCTGTTTTTTGCTTCCTGTACTTTTACATGCCATGTATTCACTGACTGTTAGGCACATATCTTTGGGTGGTTGCCTACTGGGACCTTGTCTCACACCCTGTTTGGGCCATAATTTTGGGCACAAGCAGATTATATTGTTGCAAATATAGATAAGGGAAAGTTCCCTTCTAATTTAGGTACTTTACTTGCTATGGAGTTGGAGAGAATGGGACCAAGATATGGCTTGCGATGCAGAGGAGTTTACCTATTTTTCTTTTGCACTTTGGTTTCGTATTGTATTCAGAATTGGTACTTGTTTGGATGTTTCCTAGACATATGTATGATGAATCATTTTATATACATGTGTGTGTGCCCTAGTTTTTTACTATTAGTCTTCTGTTGTTTATCATTTACTCTTGTATGGATGGCTACAGTTTGTGCTATTGTTTATTTGTTTTTCTTCCACTCTGTACTCTGCCAATGAGGGCATAGTTTCCCCACTATCACACCCAAGGCCCTCACTACTAGTCAGTAGCCTCTGGTGTTTGGGGAAATGCGCTTGAGGCCATGTGACCAACCGAGTACGGGGCGTCTCTAGGTGGTTTCCGGAACTGGGATGTTACAAAGTGGTATCAGAGGGGTTTCTTTTATATTGATTTACTGTTTGGATCCTTTAGCCAAGGATAGGACTGATTTGGTACTTGGTATTAAGCTGTGCTTGGGAGTAGCTAACCTGTGTACATGGAAAAGCCAATATACCTCGCTTATTACAGTTTTCTGGTTTGCTATGTTACAGTTGATCTGATTTCACCTAGAGTGATTCACAAGCCTTGTGTTGTTATTATTGTTGATATTGTGGTTCTATTTCTATCGCAACCCGATGAGATGATGGTATGCCATCTCATGCATCATATAGACACTTGTTAAAAATCACATTCCTTGCATTATTCCCATGAAATCTAGGGTGAATTAGAAATTTCATGTAATTGTGATAGACGTTGTGTAGATTATGCATGTTGTTGTGCTAGATGATTTTACTGAATGCCTACAGTTTGATAGAGAAGTTTTTTTTGTACCTTGCTTAAATGAACGCCAAATTTTGGTTCTTGAGGTGTTATGGTCCCTCATGAATTGGATCATGGTGGATCATCGACTTTTTTCTCTTATATATGATATGTAGAAGATGCCAAGATTTGATTCACGGGGAGTATGGGCCCTCACAGATCGGAATTTGGAACCTCCATGCTTGTTTTTCAGTGTTTTCGGGGCTTCGGTGAAGTTTCAGAGCTACTGCCAGGAAAAACCCAGAATACACCGCGTGTACTTTATATATACATGCCATGTAGTTTTTAAACCGTGTCATTGACTGTGTGAGCAGAAACACAGGTTGTAAAAAAATCTTCAGGGACATGCTGTGTATGGTAGGTACACGTTGTGTAGTAGTGAGCCATGTACCTGGTCATGTCCCTAACAACATGGGTCCGGGAAGCTCGTGTAATACATGACATGTTTTGTATGAGCACACCGTGTAGTATTGTTCTAGGTACTTGGCCATGTCTCGAACAACACGGGATGGTGTTATCTCCTCCTATACACACCGTGTTTTTTCGGAACACGCCGTGTACCCGGCTGTGTCACCAACAACACAGGTCGGGAAAAATCTTCAAGTACACGCCGTGTTTGTTCAGAACACGTTATGTAGCCTCAGCTGTGTAACCATCCATGTAACCAACAACACGAGTTGGGAAAAATCTTCAAGTAGACACCATGTTTGTTCAGAACACGCCGTGTAGCCTCGGCTGTGTAACCGGCTATGTAATTAACAACACGGGTCATTGAAACCTTATCTACTACACGTCGTGTCCATAGGGAACACACAACGTAGTCTCAGTTTAAGAAGACCGTGTAGGTAAGCCATGCAAGGAGACTCGGGCATAGGAATAGAGTTAAATACACACCGTGTAGTCTTGTTTTGTAAAACGTGAGTATTTCCTTCACTTGTTCCGTTTGGTACTCCTTTGTTCTCTGACCTTGATATTCTTGATCTAAGGCATGCTTTTGATTTTTCAGATCTATGCCTCCGAGATGTCCTCCGGTTGTATGTCAATTGCAGGATGGTGATCAGACGCCATATATGGCTGATCAGGGACTTCCTGTCGATCCACTAGTCGTGCCAACCCTGGCACTGGCTGTCATACCAGTCACAGGCGCTGATGCGCAGTTTAGGGAAGGATTTTTGAGGATGATTCAGACCATCCAGGGAGCTACGCCTCCTGCCATGACTATGGAAGGCTTGACACAGGTTTTCCAGTAGTAGCATCCTCCTACTTTCTCGGGGGAAGGAGGACCACAGGCTGCAGAGTCATGGATTGAAGCCATGCTGACTATCTTTGGGCATCTGAAAACACCTCCAGAGAGGTGGGTTATGCTCTCTACCTACAGGCTACGAGACTCTGCCAATTGGTGGTGAGACATGATCTCATAGGTGGGTCATCAGCAGGATATGGCTTGGGAGGAGTTCCAGCGCGTGTTTTATGATTACTTCTACCCGAAGACCCTGAGGGCCGATTGATCCCAAGATTTCATGAGTCTTGAGTAGGGTAATTTTTTTTGTTATAGAGTATTCCTCTCATTTCATCAAGCTGCAACGTTTCACACCCCACCTGTGTGGAGATGGGATGTTCTTAGAAAAGAAGTTTGAGTATGGTCTCAGGCAGGAGATCCTCTCACAGGTGAATATCTTCCAGTTGACTTCCATCACTTCCATTCTCAACCTAGCCCTGATTCCGGAGCGAAATCTGAGAGACTCTGGAGCTGCGAGCCAGGGAGGTTCTGCTTCTAGAGCTAGTATCCCTCCAGTTGACAATAGGAAGCACCATAGGGAGTCTATGCGCGGTGGTCCGAGGAGGTGAGATACATCTTTAGGTTGCCAGGTAGTATGCTACCAGTGTGGAAGGGAAGGGCAAAAGAGGCTGTAGTGCTAGAGAGACCCAGGGGAGTGCCGATCTTGCAGCAAGATGGGTCACCTTTAGTGTTTCTTTTAGGTTTTCTCACCAGTAGCTGGTGAAAGGGGTTCTTCCATGACTCCTCATTCAGGAGAAGCACCACCAGTTTCTCACCAGTCAGGGAACTTTAGTTCTTTCGGCTATTCGGGATGAGGTGGAGGTTGAGACCATGGCGGTCAATCACCAGTATTTCAATGTGAGCAGGGTGGATCAGCTCAGAGTGGTCAGGCAGGGTCACAGGGCCGCGGGACAGGCCATACTTTTGTGGTGGAGCAGACCTATCAGGAAAAGGATCCTGGACCTTCTATAGTTAGAGGTACGATATTAGTTGCCTCAGTTTTATCTTCAGCTCTTTTCGATACTAGTGCTACGCATAGCTTTATCTCTATTGTTATCATGGAGAGATTTGGGCTCTGTATCTTCTCTTCAACCGACTTGTTAACACTAGACACACCATTGGGGATGAGGAAATCTAGTGTGAGTCAGTGCAGAGAGTTCCCTCTCGAGGTTGTAGGGTATTGTTTCTTATGGGATCTCTATGTCCTAGAGATGATAGGCTATAATGTCATTCTTGGGATGGACTGTTTTGTTCCCTTCAAGTCATTCGTCGACTGTTATCACCGTAGGGTGAGTTTCATTTCACCAGAGGGTGAATCTTTTATTCATAGAGGCGAATGGGATGTTCAGAAGAGTCGAGAAGGACTCAAGCACCATGGGCTATGAAGGGTTACAAACCATATTTCTATTCTTTATCTGGATGATCAAGGGACTTCATAGTTGGACTTTCCTCCAGTGGTGGATCGTTTTAGGGATGTCTTCCCAGAGGACTTTTCAGGTTTTCCTCTGGAGCGTGAGGTAGACTTCTCAATTGAGCTCGAGCCAGGGGCGACATCGGTGTCCATTACTCCTTATAGGATGGCTACACCTGAGTGGCAGGATCTCAAGAAATAGGTGGAGGAGTTACAGGAAAAGGGTTTCGTCCGACCTAGTACTTCTCCTTGGAGTTTTCCTGTCCTATTTGCAAAGAAGGCAGACAGTACCCTTAGGCTCTATGTGGATTATCGGAAGCTGAACCAGTTGACGGTCATGAACCGATATCCCCTGCCGATGATTGATGCTATTTTTGACCAGATTTGAGGAGCCCAGGTGTTTTGGAAGATCTATTTGAGGTCTGGTTATCATCATTTGTGCATTATACCATCAAATATACCTCTGACATCCTTCAAAAGAAGGTATGGTCTCTACAAGTATACTGTTATGCTGTTCGGTCTCACGAATACGCCAGGAGTTTTCATGGAACTGATTATCTGAGTGTTGCATACTTACTTGGATTCCTTAGTTGTGGTCTTCATGGATGATATCTTGGTGTACTCTCACACTCGACACGACCACGATACCCATTTTGAGATCATTCTGAGTACACTGAGAGAGCATCAAATTTATGATAAACTCTCAAAGTCCAACTTTTGGATGGATCAGATTCACTTCTTGGGTCACGTCATCTTAGAGGTAGGAGTATCTATGGACCTAGAGAAAGTGAGAGCTGTAGTTTCCTAGGAGCAGCTGAAGAACGTTTTTGAGGTATGAAGTTTCCTAGGGATGGATGGATACTACAGACGCTTCATTCAGGACTTTTCACACCTAGCAGCACCATTGACAGGTCTGGCTAAGAAGGGGGCAAGGTTCTTATGGTCAGATTCTTGTGAGTCATCCTTTCAGGAGCTGAAGGGAAGGTTGATGTCAACACTGATACTAGTCTTGATAGATCCAGGAAAGATCTATACTGTTTATTGTGATGATTTAGGTATCAGGCTGGGCGCTGTGCTTATGCAGGGAGATGGAGTCATTGCGTACGAGTCTCGGCAGTTGATGCCACATTAGAGGAACTACCCGACGCATGATCTAGAGTTGGAAGCTGTTGTTCATGACTTGCACTGTTGGGGACATTACCTTATGGGAGAGCACTTTGTGGTTTTCACTTACCACAATAGTCTCAATTAAATCTTCACTTAGTGTGATCTGAATATGAGATAGCGCAGGTGGGTCGAGTATATTCGGTCTTTTGATTTCGAGCTTGCCTATACGCCGGGAAAGGGTAACGCAGTGGAAGATGCGTTGAGAATGATAACTTAGATTCAGGAAGTTCAGGAGGCCAGATGTGAGTGGCAGCTCATGGATCTGTTCTCTGAGATGCATCTATAGGTGAACGATAGACAGGGATAGACTTACCTATCTTCTGTAGCTATTACCTCTATACTTCTTGATCGAGTACAGATAAGGAAGATATCAGACTCAGAAGGTTTAGTCCTGCGGGAGAGTGTGTTTGGAGAGGACCCACTTCCTGGATGGACAGTGGGAAAGGATGAGATCTTGCATTTCTAATGATGCGTATGGGTGCTTGCAGACATACGCGAGGAGCTGATGTAGGATTTTAATTCCATAGTTTGGGCAGTTCATCCTAGTGTGACCAAGATGTATCAGGATATTCATCGCTAGTACTGGTGGCTAGGTATGAAGAGAGATGTTGTTGGTTTCATCTTGAGGTGTTATACTTGTCAGCAAGTGAATGCGGAGCATCAGAAACCATCATGCCTTTTACAGCAGTTACCCATTCCAGAGTGGAAGTGGAACAATGTCGTGATGGACTTCGTGACTAGATTGTTGAGGTCGCCTCGAGGGAACGATGCTATTTGGGTTGTCTTCGACAGGATTATGATGATTGATCACTTCTTACCGATCAAGGAGAACATCAGTGTTGATTATCTGGGACGACTATACATCTGGGAGATTGTAATACTTCATGGAGTTCCTCACTCCATTGTTTCAGACAGGGATGTGCATTATACTTCTCGGTTCTGGAAGGGGCTTGAATGGGCTTTGGGTACACTGGTCCTTTGGAGTACTACATACCATCCCCAGATAGATGGCCGGTCCGAGCGTATGATCTTGGTGCTTGAGGATATGCTCCGAGATTTCATTCTAGACTTTGGTGGTTCTTGGGAGAAACATATCCCTCTTGCGGAGTTCGCCTACAAAAATATTTTTCAGGTGACTATTCAGATGGCACCTTATGAGGATTTGTACGGTAGGCCATGCCGATCACCTTTATGCTGACTGGAGGCAGGATAGGTATCTTTTCTGGGACCTCATCTTGTTCAAGATACCTCAAAGCAGATATAATTGATTCAGAAGAGGATGGCTACAACACAGTCTTTACATAAGTCTTATGATGATCATCAGAGATGACCTCTGGAGTTCGAGATCAGGGATCAGGTTTTCTTGCGTGTCGCACCGAGGTTGGGACACAAGAGTATTCAGAGACAGGGTAAGATTTAAATGCGGTACGTTGGTCCGTTTGAGGTATTGGAGAGAGTTGGGCCAGTTTTTTATCAGTTGTAGTTACCTCATAGGTACCGGGATATGCACGACATCTTCCATGTCTCCCATCTCTGACGTTATTTTTCAAACTCATCTCATGTCTTTCAGTCTGAGGAGGTTGAGCTCTAAGCGGATTCATCATTTGCGGAGCATCCTATCCAGATTGTAGATCGTAGTATGAAGGTTCTCCATGGGCGGTATATTCCTCTAGTATGGGTGAAATGGCAGCACATGTGAGTATAGGAAGAGACCTGGGATATGGAGGTTGATGTACGATCGCAGTGGACAGAGCTGTTCGGGGTTTCTTCTTCTATGCCTCTCTAGGGAAATTCAGGGACAAATTTCTTTAAAGGGGGAAGTTTTTAAGAACTCGGATCTTTGTTTTAGGTACGTTTTTCCTTTTCTGATCATTTTTTAGAAAGAGGAAAATATGAAAAATTCCTAAGTACACGCCATGTACTTTATAAGTACACACCGTGTACATTGATGCAGCGTCATGCCGTGTGCTGGCCATGTCCGGGCCACACACATGGTTTGTAGGGGAAATGTGGAGGTCGCTTAAAGCGGAGTACAGAAAGGTTGAGTACACACCATGTACTCAAGAAGTACAAGCCATGTATTTTTTTTTCATTAAATGGATCGGTGTCTCACCTGACAGACAGAACCTACTTCTTCTTCAGGTTCTTCATCTGAGAGAACCTGTACGACCACAAATCTTATCTAAGCCCCAATTCCTCTGTCCGTTCTCCGAATCGACCACCATCGATTGCGTTGGAACCACAGCGGTATGTTCTTCCTTCTCCTAGAACCTTGTTTTCCAATTCCTCCTCTTTCTCAAGATATTGTGGGTTGAGCATTTTGACATTTTCTCAGATCTTCGACGTTCTAAGGGGAATCAATCATCGTGGTTCATGTATATCGATCTCCTAGGATAGAGGTAGGTGGTTTGTGCCTTTCTGTAAGATGTCTTTGAATATTTTGTGCAATTACACCAATTCCCTTGAATGGGGTATTGTGTGTTTCCTATTTTCTCCCTTGTTGTTTACCTGTTTTGCTTGATTTCTTGAGTAGAGGTCAATGCTTGTGAATAGGGTAATTTTTATTATTCCCTGGATGTTTTTCCATGCATGTTTTTCCTGTTAGGCATTTTTCCAATTTCCTTGCCTAGCTGTTGGATAGTGGAACTATTGTAATTTTATTCTGTTGTGCCTTGGAATGTTAGACAAGTCGTTCTTGAGTTTTACTTGGGTCGATACGCGCGCTATGCATGTTTGTTTTACACATGGCTATGACAACCTAGTGTAGTGGGCCATAGGGAGAATGGACGTAAGGGCTTCTCTAGAGCGTCTTTAATTTACGATGTAAGACCACATGGGGAATTGGTGATGAGTTATTCCTCAGAGAGTCTGTAGTTCATCGACACGGGCCACATGGGGAATGAGATGTTGAGTGCTTCCCCAGAGAGCCTTTAGTACGATACGAGACTATAGGGGGAATTGACGGTGAGTGCTTCCTCAGAGAGTCTATTCTTTAGCTAAGCTAGAGGGGTGAGACTGTGTGTTCCTACCAGAGGGTTACTAGTACTTGTATGTTGAACTATAAGGGTTAGGCTGTGAGAACTACCCAGGGGGTTACCTATTGTTTTACTGGTTGTTTGGAGGTTACTTGTGTACTTCTATGCTAGAAACTGTGGATTTTAGCTGCTATGTGCTTTCCTGTTTAATGCTTCCTGTACTTTTACTTGCCATGTATTCACTGATTGTTAGGCACAGATATTTGGGTGGTTGCCTACTGGGACCTTGTCTCACACCCTGTTTGGGCCATTATTTTGGGCCCAAGTAGATTATATTGTTGCAGGTATAGATAAGGTCAAGAGCCCTTCTACTTTAGGTACTTGACTTGCTGTGGAGCTGGAGAGCATGGGACCAAGCTATGGCTTGTGATACTGAGGATTTTACCTACTTTTATTTTTCACTTTGGCTCAGTATTGTATTCAGGATTGTGACTTGTTTGGATGCTTTCCTAGACATATGTATTAGGCATCATTTTATATACATGTGTGTGTGCTCCAGTTGTTTATTGTTAGTCTTCCACTGTTTATCATTTACTCTTGTATGGATGGTTACGGTTTCTGTTGTTGTCTATTTTTTTTCTTCCGCTGTGTACTCTGCCAATGAGGGCATAGTTTCCCCACTATCACACCCAAGGCTCTTGCTTCTAGTCAGCAGCGTCTGGCGTTTGGGGAAATGCGCTTGAGTCCATGTGACCAACCGGGTACGGGGCACCTCTAGGTGGCTTCCAGAACCGAGACGTTACACCAGACCCACCCCCAGACACCCCCTGGACACCCCCACTGGACACCCCCATGAACACCCCCTCCCCCTGGACACCCCCACTAGACACCCCCACTGGACACCCCCTGAAAACCCCCCTGGACGCCTGCTGGACACCCCCCTGGACACCCCCTTGGAAACCCCTAGGACCCCCTGGACACCCCCTTGGACACCCCCTCCCCCTAGACACCTCAACTGGACACCCCCAACTGGACACCCCTTGGACACCCCCACTGGACACCCCCTGGACACCCACTGGACACCCCCCCTTGGACACCCACTAGACACCCCCTCCCCCCTAGACACTCCGCTGAACACCCCCTTTGACACACCCTGGACCCCCCATGGACCCCTAGACACCCCTAGACACTCCCTAGACACCCCTCCCCCTTAGACAACCCCTCCCTCCTAGACACCCCCTGTAAACCCCGATGAATTCATATAAGTTTAAACATGCATATTAAGAAAAAGGAAAGAAGAAAAAGGAAAAAAAGGAAAACTCTAAACAGAGAGAATGTATAAAATATTTTTTCTAAAAATATATAAAGGTACAAGATTCCAAAGTGCATACCTGAGGATAAACTATCCACCCATGATACAGGACAACGTCTATAATATTGAATATTTCAAAATCAAGAGTAAACTCAAAAGCATCCATTCTGTTAGCATGGTGTGTGATAAGTAAATTTGACTAAAAACACAACAAATGGTTACTAATGTCTTGAAAAAAATGGTATAAAATAACAATTACCTCATGAATTTTGTTGCTGGTTCTCTATATATCATGTATCCCCATCCTATATACTAATACAAGTAATCAAAATAAATAAATTATTGAAAAGGAAAATCCATTAGGAATCCAAAAACATGGAAATTACTTTGACATTACTGTTTGAATCGATTAAGCATTTTGCAACAAGGGAGGGAAATTTTTCCTGTGACACATCCACCATGTCAGAGTTCAAATTCAAGTTGTATCTCAGTAGTATAACATTTCCTATCATAAATAACAAGAAAGTAATTAAAATGTAGAAATAGTAATATTTTCACCGTACGCAAGACCATGCCAACTTGATTGCGATATATTCATTTGCATATTCTCCAAGATTAATATAATACATTTGATCAGAGTCCGATTAAATAATAAAATAATGGTTTATTAGGTGAAAAAATAATATATCTGATGGGAGGAAAACAAAATTATTTAAAAAATAATGTAATCACACAATTAGGAATATATTGAAAATTAGAAGAGAAATCAATATCCCTAGAAATGGATAAAGTGGAAGAGGATATATTTAAAAATGGCGAGGATACACCCCCTGTACACCTCTCCCCCTAGAAACCCCCTGGACCCCCCTGGACACCCCTTGGAAGCCCCTACTGGACAACCCCCTGGATACCCCTCCCCCCTCGACACCTCCCACCTAGAAACCCCCCGGACACCCCACTGGACCCCCACTAGACATCCCCTATCTCACTCCCTCGACACCCCATGGACACCCCCCTAGACACCCCTAGACACCCCATGGACACCCCTACCTCCTGGACACCCCCCAGACACCCCCATGCATGAATATACATGCAGAAATTCATATTAAGAAACGAAAAGAAGAAATAGGAAAAAGGGAAACTGTAAACTGAGAGAATGTATAAAATATTTTTTCTAAAAAAATATAAAGATACATGATTCAAAAGTGAATACCTGTGGATCAACTATCCAACCATGATACAAATAAATTTCCAGAAGATAGAATATTTCACACTCATGTGTAAACTCGAAACCATCAATTATGCAAGCATGGTGAGTGCCAAGTAAATTTGATTAAAAAAACAACAAATGGCTACTAATGTCTTTCTAAAGATGGTATAAAATAACCATTACCTCTTAAATTTTATATTCCCATCAATCCCAGTTGCAAGTCATGGAAGAAAATTATTTCCACCGAGTATGTTATGTTGCTCATTATCTACATAGCATGCATCCCTATCCTACATACCAATAAAAGTCATTAAAATCAACAAATGATTGAAAAGGAAAATATATAAGGAATCAAACAATAGGGAAATTAATTTGACATTACTATTTGAATCGATTAATATTTCTAGAAACATGGAGAGAAATTTTTCCCGTCACACCTCCATCATGTCAGAGTTCAAATTCAAGTTTTTTCTTAGTAGTAGAACATTTCCTATCACAAATCACGAAAAAGTAATTAAAATGCAGAAATAGTAACATTTTCACTACACACAAGACCAGTCCAACTTGATAATGATATATTCATTTTCATATTCTTTGAGATTAATATAATAATTTTGATTAGAGGGAAATTAAAGAATAAAATCGTGGTTAATCAGGTGGAAAACTACTATAACTTATGGGTGGAAAACAAGATAATATAAAAAATAAAGTAATCAAACAATTAAGAATATATTGAAAATTATAATAGAAATTAAGATCCCTAGACACCCCTCCATCCTGGAACCCCCCTCTTGGACACCCCCTCCCTCCTAGACAGCCCCCCCGGACACCCCCTCACACTTGGACAACCCCCCGACCCCCATCATGGACAAACCCCTCCCCCTACACCCCACACCACCTACCCTCATCCCTACCCCCTACACACCGCCCCCTATCCCCCTTCACCCCCCGATCATCCCCTAGACACCCCCTCCAGGACAACCCCCTCCCCCTGCACCCACACACCCCCTGAACACTATCCCAACCCCTTAGACCCCACCCCCCTCTTGGAAATCCCCCCTACACCCTACCCCCTTCAAACTACCCCCTTTACCCCTTAACCCCCTATAGACCCCCCTGCTCACACTCCCCTATCCCCCTTCACCCTCCTAGACACCCCTTCTGGGACAACCCACCTCCCCCTGCACCCCCTACCCCATGTACACTGCCCCCATCCCCCTTAGCCTTCTAGACCACCCCCCTGGACCCCCCCCCCCCCCACTATCCCTCCTGGCCCCCCCTCCTGGATACCCCTCTATAACCCCACACCCCCTGCCCCCCTCCCTGGCCCTAACACACTGCCCCACCCATTTCCCCCATCTACACCCCCTCTATATAGTAATCATTATAAGAAAAATCCTATAGAAATTATATCAATGAATAGAAAAGTAATACAAAATTATAAGGGGAAAAATAATTTCCCTAACATAAAGGAAATAAAGTAATAATACTAATAACAACTATAAAGGAAATATAAGTGTAGAGATTGGCTCAGGTTAGTAGGATTTGACCACCTAACATGTTTAACACCACCATGAACTGCTAATCTCCACTAATACCATGTCCACTAAATCTAAATACAATATTTATACCATATGTAAAAGACATGAAATATATAGGAAAATACCATGTAGGTATTATTATATACATACCCCATACAACACCCAATAAAAAAAGAGGTAAGTAACAAAATAAAATGGTTTGCTCAACCCTTAAGGTAAGATGGTAATGAAACCCGATTCCAACAGCTATCCAACACATCAAATCCAATGAAAAAATCATAACCATATTCTATCATGAATCCCATCACTAAGAATTACCCAACCATATAATAAGAAATCCCATATATCTATTAATGTAATACACAAATCATCCTAAGACACATCTAATGGAATTACCCTAAAAATAAAAATTTGGCCCTCTCTTCGTCCCTCAAACTTCTCTCTACCTAAACCAAAACTGAAGGAAATTATATTAGGGGAGGAAAAAGGATTGAGAAGTAATTAATACTCTCAAGTGACTAATAAAAACTCTCAATCTCAAATAAATATTATAATTATACCTCATCTAGCTAACCTTTTTAAAATTAAATGATGGAAATTTCCTTATAATCATGAACCAACCCTCAAATTCATCTCAAGAGAACGAGCCTTAGAAAAACATTTCCATGTTATTGAATCTATAGTTTTTTATATTTATTTTAATTTAAATTATATTACCATTATTAAATAAATTCTTGTTATACATATGATTCAACATAATATCATCAACTCAACATTACATCATATATTCAATAAATAATAACTAAAGATAGTATAATGAAGAATCCAGTTAAAACATCATCTTTTCATAAATTTCATCATAATCTTGGATTTTAGTTCTTCAATTTTTTTTTTCAAAACAACTTCCCATTTCCAATATGATAACAAATAATATTAGTAGTATATAAATTCATTATTTCATTATAATATATTGGTATAAGGATTCCATGATTTTAAAGCAAAATTTGAACTAAGAAAACAATATATCAATAAAGTCATGATAAAACTAAAAATTTGGAATTAAAAAGAATCATAAACATAAAACATCCACTACCCTCAAAACAAACTCACAAAACCAAACCCAAGATAAGGGAGTTATACCTGGAATAAAAAAAAGAATATAAATAATCCCATCCCCCATACCAAAATAAAAATATTAGACCCCAGAGAATAGTATGGTAATATAAATGAATAAATTAAATAGAATATCCTCCCCTTAGAATAAACCATATCCAACGAGCTTGAGAGAAGAGTTTGATCTTACCATTTTATAAGAAATTTTAGAAGTTCAGTGAAATGGTAGATTACCAAAGGTTAAAATGGAACAATAATTCATTGATTATAAGATTTAATGGGAGGATTACAATCTAATAATTATGGTTATCTGAGACATTTTACTCTTTTAAAAATTCATTCAATTCCTTTTTAATTTCTATTTAACCAACCATGGTGATTTTTGTCAGATCACAATGAAAAATATAACTTTGAATCCGAGTTAGATATTCTGAGTCTGTATGATAACATATGTGACATCTCGAATCATGGAGGTTTCTGTAACATTTATGGAAATGATATTCATGTTGGATTTAGAGAAGATAAAATTTGAAAAATTAAAGATAATGTTATAAGAATTCATGAGGGGATAATTTTGAGAAGTAGAACTGATATAATACAGTATGAAAGGATAATTACTAGGAACAACCATGTGAGATTTATATAATAGTAAGAGTAAGAATATCATTATATTGAGTCTATCTGTAGGCTCGTATACTCATATATGATTATTCTACTAAAGGATTTATTTTTTTTGGTTTATATATTAAGGTATGTAACATTGAATATATATGAAAATATAAATGTGAGTTTGACAAAAATAGTTTATCCGTTATTCAATCATCTTAATGCTTTTAATGAATACATAAAAGTTCTTGGTGAATATATTATTGACACCAAGACCCTGAAATGAATCATGAGGAGACTTCAATGATGGTTTAATACCAAAGTGTCTTTACTTGAATACAAGGATCCAAAGGATTTATTTCTTTATATCCTTCAAAGAACACATATCAAATATAAAATAGGAAATGATGATAATGATACCAAAGAAAAGAAACAAACATCGTAAGTTTTATTCAAGGAAATAGATACATTCTTTATTAAATTTTTTCCAGAAGAAAATGAGGTAAAAGACATGATATAATTTTTTCGAAAAACCCAAAGAGGGGAATATAAAAATTCAAAGGAAATATTTTAGTTGATTGTTTATGATGTTTCAAGGTAGGTCACATCATTTATAAGTGTTTTAAAAACCTTAAAGATGATGATGATGATGTGTTCATGAATAGTTTTTTATTAAAAGTGATACAACCAGGAGATAACTAAAATGAAAATTCATCAAGAATAAAAATATTTAGTCTCATGAATTTGGAATTTCAGATGAGTCTAAAGTGGATGAAGTTGATAATTTTTGTTACCATGGTTAATATACATTAGTGAATGTTACCGTTAGAACATTAATTGACAATAGTGATAGAAATAATAATGATTTATTGGGGTGAGTTGATCTGAAAGTGTTGTTTGAGGTATCTATTCAATAACATTACAAATAGAGGGATAAAACCATGAAAGAAAATATATTATTTCCTAACCCAAATCTCTATATACAATAATAAGAGGTTGAGAAATCAGAAATGATAGCATAGATTGAAAAATTAAAAATTGGAATTTTTGGTAACATAGAAAAGGAGTGGATCTCAAGCTCAATGTGGAGTAACATGTGTGAATCAATGATGGTTTGTCCAATACTATAATATAATAGGTTATGAGGGATGAAGAACATGATGTAGAAGTTAGGGATTGGTGGTGTGAGTGTAATGAATGACAATAACTCTTTACACCTGACATTAAATTTGGTTACTCAAAGAAACAAGTTCTAGTTGAAGAAAAATATATCCCATGAGTTTTTTATAAATTGAGTATTTCTATTACAAAGGTGTGTCACCATAAAAAATAGAAATATAATATGTAATTTGATTAAATGGAGTATAAAACCACACCTCATTCCAGAACATGGTCCTATTATATCCAGGGGAAAGTGAAATTGGGATAATTTTAATAGCCTAAATATAAATCTGTCAGAAAAAGGAGAAAAACACAAAATATTAAATGTTATTATTGTAAAAAATTTAGACAAATCAAATATGATTTCTACATGGATAATTATTTTTTATAGAGATACAGAACCAAAAAATAGGAAATATATTTTCCATCATAATATTATTTTTTTAACAGTTATTGTTTTTGGTGTGATGGATATAGACACAAGGATTCCTACTACGCCACTAGGTTACAATGAGAGGTGAATACTGAGACCCATAAATGAGGATATCAGTAGATTAAAACATCTTACAACACAAAAAAAATGTTTTTTATTTTTTCATGATGAAAGGTAGCGTTCTAAACAAAAAGACCCTCATATGTATCAAACATCAGAAGAAGTTCCTCAATGGTCAGAGAATAAGATGAAATGGTATCAGAAGAAAAATGTATGTAATGTTTCTTTGAATGATATATACATTCACAATTTTTGATTTTTTGATAGAATATGTACCTCACACTAGAGTTGAAATAAAAATATTATTACAGATATCAAATAGGATAAAGGTGGATTTCTCTATTTTCCAGTGATGAATAAATCATGATCATTTGGTTTGTGAAGGAAAAATTTAGTTTAATAGATCTTTGGAAGACAAGAGTGTGATTAAAATCATGATTGTTTAACCTATAGTGATCTATTGTGACAATAAGAGTGCGATTGAAATTATAAATAAACGCATAAAATACAGTGGAGGGTGGCATTGATTGGAAGCGTTGGGGCGGAGGGCTCCATGGTGATAGAGGTCATCGGGGAGGAGGGAAACATGGCGAGATAGGTCTTCAGGGAGGAGGGCTCCGCTGTGAGAGATGTCATCGGGGAGGAGGGAACCACTATGAGAGAGGTTGTAGGGGAGGAGGATGTCGATGTGAGAGAGGTTTTCAGGGAGTAGGGCACCATTGTGAGAGAGGTCTTTGGGGAGGAGGAGAGGTTGTCGGGGAGCAGGAGAATTCTTTGGGGAGGAAGAGAGATCATCAGAGAGGAGGGTTGCGCAGTGATAGGGTTGCAGATCAAGGGATGAGGAGGATCCCGATATAGATTGGGAGAAAAAATTGAGAACTGCGATATACCCACCGAGGTTTAATTAAACCATGGCAATAAAAAAGCTATATCCACATACCTATAAAACTATGGCTATAGGTCTGGATCTATAACCTAAATTTCTAGTAGTGTAAGGTCACATCGATGACCTATGCCCTCATGAGAACCTTGAGATACATCTTCAGCATAAATAGAGTGACCTATCACTAGATCTATGAATGTAAAGCCTCTTAAAAATGCCTCACTCTAGCATCCTCATCTAGGAACAGGTCCGAAGAATAACATAAAAGGTTCCTAAAATGGATCCCAAAATCTCACACACAAGAGCTCCCCTGCCTAAGGGTAAGTAGCTCCTAGAGAATAGATACCTTCGGGGTCTAAGAAAGAAAATCATCTCTGAACTAGTCCCAAAACTCCTCCCAAGATACTTCCAACTCCTCGCAATCCCCAAGGAACAAGAACCACCATTTCCTCACCGCCCCACGCAACATCATCACAACCAATGATACCCAGTGCTCCTTCTAAGTAAAAATCAAACTAAAGGCTATCTCAACCTCATCCAATTATTCTTTCATGATTAAATATAAAAAATATCCCTTTTACTTATGTAGACTATGTCACTAAGAATCTCAGAGTGTCCTCCTCCATGTGTCATCTTCATCAACCTCTACTCTTTGGAGATCTACATGCGCAACCTACTAAACATATTCTACACAAACATAATGATGATATATACCTTGAGCCATAAATTCAAAATATAAAATAGGTCAATCTCATAAACACAGAATATGGAATACATTTAAATGAATTAATTGTTTTCTTTTATACATTTTAGGTTTACCTATCCCAAGTTATACCCATTCAAACACAGGTGAAAAGAATAATGATGCATGATCCTTTACTAGGTCTCTACCCTGTAATACCACCTTGTTTAGTAGACACAATAAGATTAATTATTTGTGAAAAAAATTACATGGTTCCCTAAATACCCATTTATTATCGAGTCTCACATGTTTATAGTACTTTCTAAACTTAGCTGACACCATTTCCATACAAACCCATGAAAACTCACATGTGCCTAACTCCAAACTTCATATTATCCCTCAACCAGAACTCTTATACCACTCTTTCATGACCACATCACCACCAAGTGTACCCTTCCTAGGATGGTAATGGGAGGAGATAGATAATAACACCTGATTCCCACATTCAGTAGGCCTGGGGTTGGGGACTAGCAGAAAGGGTATAGTAAACACACATATGGGATGAATTTCCCTTTAAGAGAAAACATTCTAAAGAGAGAGATAAGATAGAAACCAACCAAATCCTCCTTATACTAAAATATAAAGAAAACCAATTTCACATATGTAATTACAACAAATAACTACTACAAATGAAAGGAAAAACTGCAAGTACCAAAAGAATGTAAAATGACAGTGACCACAAATCCCAAACAACTCCTACAAAACTCCGATCTACCAATAACTATATTGATCTCAAACCAACTCCAAGTGACCTGAAAAAAGTTTATATAATATAGGGTGAGTATAAAAATATACCTAGTAGGATCCTTCAAAAAGCCTCTCATGCAAAAGTAAAATAAAACATGATAAATCACAATGAACAACAAGTGAAACTAACTCATCACCTAATCATGTAAACTAAGTTACCAACCTCACCATGTCTTCTCTCACAATGTATCACATACCAGAGTATATAATATAATAAATAATATCAAGGGTACCCCGCTAACACTTCCCCACTGGTTTACCACTTTTTCCCAATGTCAAACATCCTGAGCATCTCTCTCAAAAAATGAAGGCCCAAAGAAACTTCGGTGAAGCACCCCAAGATACCCCTCGTGAAATACACCACCACATTTACATAACCAAAATTAATGAGGTAGTTTCTAGGAGCCACCACGACCTGCATAACATGTATCAAACATCATGTATTATACCTCAATCCATCAAATCCCATACGCTGAGTAAGGATCATTACGCCATCACAGCCTATACACATTATACCTATATTAGACATAGGAAACTATATCTAGAATATATGTTTGTGAAGTAACTAGAAAACATTATATCCCTTTACAAAAATATATGGGGAAAACTAACCACTGTGCATACTGTAACTAATAACTAATGAAATAAGAGATTGGGTCCAAATGGGGTAGCCGACCATCCATCCACCCAGAGGGATATTGGGGAAAACACCCCCTAGGGCTCATAATCCCTAGGGTGTCAGTCACCCTAATCGACAGGGTGGAGTAGCATATAGAAACAAAAAATTCATGATATAATATATATCACAACCATAGTATGAGAAAACCTAGTCTTAGACTCAACTGTAGATAATGTCTCTCAGACTCCTGGCTGCCACTACAATGTCTAGATATCTTATAAGCACGGAACTATTTAAAGAGATACATTAAGTTACATATACCTTTTTATCAGTTTAACTTTATGTTAATTAATTACATAATCAACAATTAACCATTATCAATTATGAATTACATTCCCTTATCATTCCAACCAAGATCCATAACCCCACGCATAACCAAACTGAGTCCATATCTTCTCAGAATCACTATCTCAGCATTGCATCCTAGAAAGCTCGAACCCCATGGGATGAAAAAAAATTCATTTACTAACAACATTACCAATTACATATTTCCATATATTCTAGGAAAACATTATAATATACCAAAAACAAGGGTCTCAACACGGTGAGTAGATAAACAACCTGTCCAGTATTCACCACCCATAGTAGGAGCATAGAACCATCCATCCTTAAGAAGCTAAACATAGAAATCACACAACATACCCTGCACATATTCACCTCTCTTGGAAGGAACGTAAATAAAACCATATTCCTAAGTAAGTGGGGAAAATAAAATAGATAAATAAAAAACAAGTTCAAAAAGCATGCAACTTTCATAATAACAGTTAATCCAAGCTTCAACATGTTCCTCTATCTCTGGTGTCCTCCCCAACACACATATGCATAAACTGATGCATCTCACCACTCTAGGAATCAACTTTTTCCACAAATATCGGGCCTCCTAACCCCACATACCACAACAGCCTTCCAGACTCAGTCATCCTAGGATAACATCAAATCACAAGACACAGGAAACAAACATAGAAACAGGCCCTTGACCCCAAAGAAAGGCATTTATCCTCCATACAAAATAAGATCTAATAGATCCAAAACATAAAAACTTATCCTTTACAAGCAGGTTGGTAACTAAGACCCTGTAAGTAATTAACTTTTTATCACACAATCAGTTCTTACACCACCTTGAATTAACCGATTCTATTAATCTTGAATAACTGTATCCATTGGATTATCATCAAATCACAACAATAATGAAAAGATTCATTAAAATACATCTTTAATCATTTATCCAATCAATTTAAAATTAATCCTAGATTTACATTATTTTCCAATATCCATAAAGAATGAAATTCTAAATAAGAAAATCATAGATATCACACTAGCTTGAAAATCAAGAGGCAACAACATCACTAAGTAATTGATACCGATTCATTATTCTAGTTCAAATATTTATTATGTCAATTTCATTGATATCCAAAGGGATAAATCATGATATTTCTATGATTTCATGTAAATATATAGAGAATAATAGAATACCCTACATCAAAATATTTTTGGCGTTCTGTTCATGAAAACAACCAACACAACATAACACAATAACCTCTCCTACAATGACTTCATCCACTTGAGGATGACACAACACCATTATGAAAACCAATAAATGAGAAAGATACATTAGAAACATAGAGATCACATTTCATCACATGGAAAGGGGAGAAAAGAGGAAATAGATCAAGGAACCCAGAATAATGGTGGTAGAACATAAGATATATCGATGATGGATTGAAACTTCATGGTTGCACCAAAACAGGGGGTGCACATGCAGTAGGAAAACTCCAAGGGGAATATGATCCATGGATTGAAATTTTATTAAATGAATCCTATGGGATGAATAAATATGGGTGTCCTATACTAAGGAAAAACAAAATGGAAGAACAAGGGAAAAAGGTATCTTGTCCTTTTGAAAATCTAAATGCAATAATGGTTTATATTTACCATTAAAGTCTTATCTGGTCATGATTATGTGTTTTGATAGAGTAAAGTCACCCTAAAACTTAGGAAAATTTTTATTAGAGTTATGGGATTTGAATCGGCCTGAAATCCATTAAAATATTTTTTTGAATGCATTTTACGTCAAAGATGACGTCAAAGGGTTGAAACTGTAATAAACTTGAAACATTGTTCATGACTCACCATTGGACGAGTCACTGTTGGATGTGTCACTGTTAGATGGGTCACCATTGGACCAATGACCATTGGACGAGCCACTATTAAATGAATCACCATTAGACGGGTCACCACTGGATGAATCACCATTAGAAAAGTCACTGTTGGATGATTTACTGGTCCTACACTATTCAACCTACCATTGGACGAATCACTATTCTGGAAACACTATTAAACCTACCATTGGACAACACACTATTCTGGAAACACTGTTCAACCTACCATTGGATGACCCACCATTTTAGAAACACTATTCAACCTACCATTGGGTGACTCACTATTCTGGAAACATTGTTCAACCTACCATAGGAAGAATCACCATTATAGAAACAATGTTCAACTAACCATTGGACGACTCACTATTTTGGAAACAGTATTCAACCTACTGTTAGATGACTCACCATTCTGGAAACACAGTTCAACCAACCATTGGATGAGTCAACATTCTGGAAATACTGTTCAACCTACTCTTGGATGACTCACTATTCTGGAAAGACTGTTCACAAAACTGTTAATTTTGGAAAAGTGTTGAAATAAGACACCTTGACCTCTCAGAACACCTCAAACACCAGTTTTTCAAAAAGGAATGGATCAAATAGGTTCAAGCCATTACAGTTTCCACTCTGAAATTTTTTTAATGTTTAATATCTCTATTGGTTACACTAAGGTTGATTTTGGTTTTTAGGTGAACCTAGGTAGTTGGGATTATTCTCCAATCATTAGTTTGAGATTAGGCTTTTTGTTGATCCTAATGGTACACTTTTCCAACTTGTGTTGAAGTTTATTATTTTATCTTGTGAAAAAATATCATCAATTTTGGTTTTTATGAACCATGTTAATGAAATAAAACCTTACTCACCACGTATTAGTCAATGAAATAAATAAAAATAAACTCCTCCCTATTATTAGACTATCACCTAGAAAGGTTATAACAACATTCATATAATTACCTCCTTTTACCCCACACAACATCAAGTCAATAACCAGGACCAAAAAACCATGTGTTTACCCTAGGATTCTTCTTTACATGTCTACCTTTTATAAAACGATAACTTTTTAGGAACCGTCACCAATAAAATTCAAATGTCAGGTTCCCCTTATTAAAATTATCTACAACTTTCTATTTTGATAATAAATATATTATGTTTATTTATTTATTATTTAAAAAAACAAAAAATTTATGAACCTAATAGGATGGATATAAAGAAACAATGGATTTACACTATTTTTGTGACAAAAGAGTATAAAGATGGGGTTAAACAGTTCATCTTATTTGTAATGGATTATTCCTAAGACCCTACTCAAATCAATTTTATATGTTTAATTTTTTTTTATTCAATAAAAATTAGTCCATAAGGGTTAGAAGAACATTTTATTTATCATAGAATAGATCGAATCTATAAATTTTGGACTAAAAATGGGTAGAAATTGAATGTACACGCTAATTGGGATGATACTATGTTTTATGGATAACTTGATATGAATTATTATGGAAATGATGATGGAGATCATATGGAAGAAATGATCATGGAAATTGAAGATGAACTTCATTATTTTCTAATGTTTTTAGAGATGTTAAATAGTGGGGCTAAGAGATAATTGTATACTAGCTATACTAAATAAATTTTTTTTTCAACTATATTAAAGATATGTAATTTGAAATCTGGAATCAAATGGATAAATATATGATTTATATAACTACTTGGTCTCCTAAATGACATGCTTTTAGAAAAAAACAACTTACTTATCAAACATATGATGCTAAATTAATGTTATGTTCAATGGGAACGGTTTCTGAAAAACTATATGCCTATCCAAATGATTTCACATTACATTATTAGGATCATTAATCACTCAAAAAATTCCCCATGTGTGGTGAAAATTAATACATAAAAGATGAATCAAGTAGCGTAAGTTGATACATGAAAGATGAATCGAGTCCTTTGAATTTTTAATGGTACTTACTTATAATTTCATAGTTTAGAAGACTATATAGATTTCAAGAAAATATGAGACAATTGATATGGAATATAGATACAAGAATTATAGATGGAAAACTATGCCCTCCCATAGACTCTCATCAGTTAATGAAAACTAATTATGCGTACTCTAAATTTTGAAATGTTTTAAGAAACATTTTTCTTGATATATATATATATAATAAATAAATTTGGTGTAAAATTCGGTACTCATAGTACATGGATAGTTATATTGGTAAATCATAAAATTTCATCATGGTTATGCATAAATAATAAATAAATTATGTTGTTTCTTCTTATATCTGTACCAAAACAACCTGGTAATAATATTGATGTCTATTTGGCTCCATTGACTGAAGATATAAAATTTTTGTGGGATACATGAGTTACATTATAGGATGCTCATATAAGTTAAGAATTCAAATTGAGGGTAAGGTTGTATGAGATGATAAATTACATTCTTGCTTATGGAAATTTTTCAGGCTATATCATTAAAGTAATGATTGGGTGTCCCATTTGTGAAGAATGAAAACATTCAGTTTGGATGAAAAATTCAAAAGATATTATGTTTTTAGGATATTGGAAATTTTTACCTCAATGATATAAATACCGATCCAAGATAATAACATTTGATGGGAATATATAAGATGGTACAACTTTGTCTCCACTAAAGGGATATCAACTGTATGAGGAAGTAAAATTTATTGACACTATTTTTGGTAAGACATTTTCATAAAACCATACTGTTGGGAGTTTGTTGTTATTTCTTATTATTTTATTTTTAAAAAATACAAACCCTCTTATCATTTTATGTGAATATAATTTTTTTACAACCTCTGTATTTGTATCATCTTTTAAGTTATTTTGATCATATTTTTAAAATTATAATTTCATATAAAAAATAAAATGTTTATATAACATCTATTTATCTATTTTGAAGATTAATTCAATATCTATGATGTTCAACTTTTGGTCTAAACATTCTACATTATTTTTGTATGAGTAATATTTTTCTACTGTTTGGGTTATTACATTTTCTTTGGATATTATTTTATAAATTGTGTGATATAACTCAGATTCTTATGAAACTTCTTCGATTGGAAAGGAAAAAAATTTATTTAAATTTAATTAGCATAAATGGATGTATGAATTTATTTATTATATGGTGCACTAAATATTTCATCATCTTAAAATAGATTTATAATTTTAGATTTTCCATAATTCAAAATATTTTTTGTTTCTTTCATATCACTTTGGATTCACATCGTAATTTCTCGGAATTTATTAGGAAAAAAATATAAAAAGTTTATATACATTTAATTCAATTGAATAAAAGTATAAAAAGGATTTTTATATACCTCAAAAGTATCTGAAATACTATAAGTTTTTTTTATATATTTCAGTTTATGTATGCAACTATTTTTCAATCATATCTCATACTATACTTTTCAGATTAAAGTGATTATGGATTTGTTGGAAATATCAAGAGATTATAAATAATGAATTATTATTCATCAATGGTAATTTCTATCATTTAGATGATATAAAAATTATTTGAATTCTAAATTATCATATTATTTTTGGTTTCACTCTCATATCTTCCACCTTAACACATGATAAATTCCACCATTCCATGAGTTTAGGTTAACCTAACCATATAGAAAACTCAACCTACCATGAGACCTATAATGAAGTGTTTTTTCTAAACATATTTACTAAAAATGCATCGGAATCTAAACCATGGATTTTTTACTTCATTATCATTCCACAAGGATGAGTTTTCATCACCAAATCCACATATTTCATCCAAATTATAGTATAAAGAACCATTATACTTGAACTAACCATGAAAAATGATCTAAATATACTACATAAAGGGAATTTTATTGTAGTTTACAGTTCACCATACCATATAACCATTTCCACCAGACCGTATGTCAAATTTCATCCTACCTTGAACTATTTAAACCTTACTAAAAGGGTATATTTCTACTTTACTGTAATACCAATTCAACCTACCACACGATCACTTATCAATATACATCATGACAACCTCACCTTACCACAAGGGTCATGAAGTTACTACTTGAATTATTTTTAGGATACCACACATTGCTTGCACAGTTAGCATAATGACCGTGTTCCTACTTAAACCGACTTCATGGAAGGATAATCCTCTGAATGCATGGATATCGGTTGCATGATTATTTGTTTCCATTGTTTATTTTTTTTTTGAAAAATCTAAATTTTTATGCATTCTATGTTTTATTTATTTTTTATCTAGTTAAGTGCATAATTATTCTAAGTGTTTTAATTATTTTATTAATTTCAAAATTTTATATAAATTATGTATAATCCATGTGAAGAATTATTATAATATTTTAATTCATTTTAAAATGTTATTGAAATCATTATATATTTTAACATAACATGTACACCATATTTCTGGAAAAGGAGAAGAAAATAAAAATTAAAAAGGCGGCTCTGCTCCAGATTTCTGTCCTGTGAAAATGGCGTAACCCTAATGCGCCGCGACACTGCTCCCTCCTCCTGATCGGAGGAGGGAGGATTTCATTCTCAGATGCAGGAAAAGAGAGACTCACACTTTCCATAAAAAAATGTTGATTCTCTTCCGCCCATCCCTAGGGTTTCGTTGTATCCGAAAGTCCCCGAGTTGTTTCAGGATGCGTCGCAGCTCCCTCTATCCCCGACGGAACTCAACAGAACCGATGAGGTTTGCAAGTTCACCTTGGTTTCCAGGTTTCATCATCATCGACCATCAGTTGAATAATTTGACCGTTTTATTTCTGGTTCCTGGAAGCTACAGGAGCATGCGGTCGTTGGTCTGCTTGATCGACGTAATTTTATGATTCGTTTCTGATCGGAGGAGGACCTTGTCATCAACTGGTCCAAGGAATCTCGAAGATGCAACAGAGCTTCCTTTCTTCTATTTCACTGGTGCTTTGATTTCCATATGTGGCGAGATCCATCAATAGTTGCAACCTGGGAAAGTCTTCCTGGTATCCCTCTTCACTTTCAAAATCTAGAGATTTTGTGTGTTATTGGAAACATGACTGGGCGGTATCTCTATTCTGATCGGAGAACGGAGGTTTTATGTCATCTTATCTGTCCAAGAATTTGTGTCGACGTGGATATTGTGAGGCCACCCGTGCATTGGGTTTGGGTCATAGATGGGGAAGAATTCCAGTGGAAGCAGGAGGTTATCTTTGAAACTTGGATGAATTACTGTGTCAATTGCTATCGTTTTGGCCATATTGCGACAGTCTGTCAAGGAAATAATGTGTTTGGATTTTTGAGAGTAGCATAGTTGCGTGGGAGAACTAGTAGCAGTACAAGAGAGGGGAAGGATCCATCTTCAAAGGTCATGAAGTGCGCTGGAAGGGTGGCTTCCTGTGAGCAGGGAGGGAAGTTTGATGAGCACTCTCATCTAGTTACAGACTGTGAAGTTGAGAAGAATACATCATCTGCAGTTGTGGAAAAGGTAGTGCCACCTACAGTGAATCCTTCTGTGAAGAGAGTGTTTGAGACTCTTAAATCGGCTCTTGGGGAATGGAATCGGCCCTTGCATGATGATAATGGAAATGGACATTTGCAGTTGACCAATGTTCCCATTCACAATCAGTTTGAGATATTGGAGACTGAGAGGGACCCTCTCATAGAGGACGATTTGAATGGACATGAGCCTGAGAATATATAGCTTGTCCCTTATTCCCAACCTGAAATGAACATAGTTTCTCATGGAAAGGATCCCCTGGATGATTATGGCAATGAGCTCCCCCCTCCAATTCCTCAATCCGACTGATGTGCAATTTTAGTTGGTGGGAGGAGGATGTTTATCTGCTTCATAGGGTATGCTGATCGGAGGCAATGATGGATGCCAAAATTCTGATTCCACACACATCACGGGAATATGGGGAAATTTCTCTGATAGTGAAAAAGAGAGTTACAATGATGTTGCCAGAATATCCTATAGTGATATTGTTCAAAGTGAAAAAAATAAACCGTCTGCATGTGAAGGTGGTAGAAATGCTCCAGCAAAAAGGTGACCAAGAAAGGATTACTCCTATTTACCGAACCCATTTATTACCAGATCATCCTCTAAGAGGGATAATTCTTCGAGAGACATCTATTGTGTGAGGAAGGGAATGAAATCTCTAACGGCATTTCTCTCGTTGGAGAAGCTGAATTTGAGAAGGAAGTATGCAATGATTCTGAATCACTATGAAAGCTAAAAGTGGGAATTAGCGACTGAGGATGAAACTTTTCATTAGGAATATGGTGATGGGGATGATTTCTATGATTTGTAGCTGTCTGAATTATTGTGATTTTATTTCTTTCTGTACTATTTATTTTCATTAATAAATGGTCAGAGGTTTATCTCTGGATGAGCTTACCTGGTTATTTCTGGAAAATTTATGTTTTAATATTTTGAATTGATTTGTTGGTATTATTCTTTTCTAAATTAATTTTAGTGACGACCAACTTATTCAAATTGATTTTTTGGTATTTAATGAAAAGTAATTAAATCCTTTAATTATTTACACACTGTATTAAAATATAATATATATAATAATTTAATTTAAAAATTTAAATTAACTTAATATTTTTATGGGATTACATTTGAATTATTATTATCATTCAATGGGTAATTCAAACCCTTCTGAACTGGTCTTTAATTTATGAATTCAAACATTTATTTGTTATCATTATTCTTGATAATGATACTCACTCTCTTGGATAATTATATTATTTTTATTTTTTATTGTTTTACTCAGATTGAGATTGTTTTGTTAATATTTGAAGATCCTATTTAAAGGCCTTAGGAAACATTAAATGAAAAAAATCATACCGAAATGACACTTATGAGCACACAAAATATTCTAGAACAAAAGCTTCAAGATGAACTTAGACATCCAATATGATGCTCTGTTTTACCTATTAGAAGATCTCTCAAGATGAAAAAACATCTACAACTACAATTTCCTTGATGAGAAATCTTCATTACTCAAGAACTAGTATATGTGCTTTCATTTTTATCTTTTACTTCATTTTGGTTTCTGATTCTGTAACACTATTTCCCATATTTCACACACACTCTTGAATTATGTTTATTGTTTTTCATACAAAAAAATTATTCTTATTCTCTATCTTCAAGTTGTGACTCCCAGATTCTATATTTAGCAATGTTTAGGTTGTAACTTCTATATTATAAAGTTAATGTTGTAATTAGGTTATCACTCCCCATACAAAATTCAGTGTGTCATGGTTATCCCTCCACTATAAAAGGATCTAGTATTCAGGTTTTGATTCTACATAAAATATCATATCAGTTTATAACGTATCTCTCATCGAGTAGATAGGTATAAG
Organism: Viscum album; assembly: GCA_963277665.1. Taxonomy (NCBI): domain Eukaryota; kingdom Viridiplantae; phylum Streptophyta; class Magnoliopsida; order Santalales; family Viscaceae; genus Viscum; species Viscum album. The sequence goes on along the minus strand of OY728139.1, from coordinate 1,349,518,248 downwards.
AGTAGAGTAAGCCCACTTTGGATCGAATTACTATAAAAAACATCCTTGGTTTTTATTCATTCTAATAAAAATTAAATCTAACAATTAAATTCAATAATTATATTTAGCAATCAAGTGATTTCAATAAAAAATTTAAAATGGTCTATTCACCCAACTCTAGACTATTTTCCATCTCCCTTTCAGGACATAAAAGCTATGAAATTGGTTTGGAAAAATATATTAATATTTATTGAATTAGAGTACTGGAATTGTTTGCACTTTAGAAATCTTATTGATGTCATTCATGTGGAAAAAATGTTTTTTATAGTGTTATTGGAATGATAAAAAATGTTCTATAAAAAACAAATTATGGAATAAAGGATAGGTTGGACATGATTGACATGAGGATAATGGAAGAGTAGGCACCATTGAAGGGTTAAAGGTGGAATTTTCATCCTCCACCAGCTTACACTCTATTCATACAAGAAAATTTTCAAATTTTCAATTTCTCTAGTGGTGTAAAATTTATATAGGGATAATAATAAAATATCAATAATTTTGTGTCAATGACTAATTTTATGTTATAGGGTATAAAATCACATGACTATCATGTTTTGATGTAAGATTTGATCTCCATCGTTTTACTTTTCATTCTTCCAAAAAATATATGATATACATTAACCAAAATATACTTCTTTTTCAAATCCATATGCAGTAAATTTATAAACCCGTTGAAGTTTCTAATGATGAATAATGATATTACCGTCACATTATCTGAATAAGATATGTTCTTCCCACCATTAATCTTTGATAGAATGGTCTACCTAATGGTTCACCTGGTTAAAGACGTTCAACCATGTGGTCCCATATATTATAGATGGATTTACCTCATTGAATGATATATGAATATTTTAAAAGGGTATGTCAAGAATAAATGTTGGCAAGAAGTTTGTATTTAAGATTGATATATTGTTGAATAAGTTAGCGCATTCTATACTAATTAACTATCATATGTGGATAGGATAGGTCTACCAAATTCTATTCATAGTAGATGCCTTATAGGTAAAGGTATTTCTAGAAGAGATGTTGTTAAAACTACCATCCTAGGTTGGGAGAATTATCACCTTAATATTTTATGTTATAGTGAAAAGGTTTCTCCATATATTGATGCCCAAAAATTTATTCTTAGTCATTTGAATCCATCAAGTGATGAAGGATGAATATAAAATACATGCATTCAATATTTTATAGGATACTTCTGAGATCATATTTATAATGAGTTATCTAAAAATCTGAATTAAATTTCCTAATGACTTTGATATCTAGCCAGGGGAACAAATTAAAATTTAATATCTTTCACTATTTTTGTAATTAATTGTTATTTATTCCATACAAAGGAATAACATGGATGCAATATGATAGAAAAAAGTGAAATTAAGCTTGTGGAATAAGTTATTCACATATCATGTTCCAAGGATTGAAATCCATTTTATGGAAATGTATCATATTTCAACATCATCAAATAGATATAAAACTTTGATTATACAACATTTCAAGTGCTTATTTTTTACTGTAAATGGGTTGACAATATGAGTGTAGTGAAAATAGATGAATTGGAATTTGTGAATGTGAATTTCACTATGAAGGGGTATAAGAATGATCCATTCATAATGGAATCATGAGGTGGGCCATGTATTTTCTATCATTGATGCAACAAACAATAATTGGTCAATTGACCTTTTGGTAACTAAAATAATTGTAGGGTTGGATGAAATTTTAATTGAGGGCGACTCTTTCATTATGTGATAAGAATCTTTTCACAGTGGTCCCAATGTATACAATTCCTTTTACATTTGACTGACCACAAAGAGCTGATTTTGATACTCGAGAGAGGATCGAAATCCCATCAACCTTAAAAAAGGTTCAATTAGAAGGTTTAGAGTTTTTCTAATGTAATATTCATTTCCTCATAAAATTAGGAGTTCTCTACTTCATTTATAGAATTTAAATTAAATGGTTGACTACTCATGAATATATTGAATTTTACAAATAATGATGTTAACAATTTCGAGGATGAATATACAATTGATTCTAAAACTGAAGAATTATTAGGGGATCAACAAAAAGTTGATAAAAACAAGAATGATGCAACATCACTATGTTAAATAAAATTATCAAGGTAAGGAGTAAGGGTATAAAATTTGATGTTCGATGGAATCAACATAGATAACCTGTTGACCCCAATAATTTAATGTTATTTAGTTATGTTGGGGTCACAATGAGAATGATGTTCCAATTGATATGGATATGTATCCCCTTGTCCATCATGTTTTGAATGAAACCCTTTCAGTTGATATTAAGGAAACATTAAGATATAATTTCTCTATTTTACTAAAAAATTATACAATGGAACATTGATTTACTTATAATTACCTCTTGCAGAGTTCATTTATTTTATATAATTTCGAAAAGAAATATGTCTTAATGGATATTGGATAATCTCATTGAGGCTTACTAAAAATTCTTACAAATTATCATCTCATGGATGATATGGGGAAAGTATTGATATACCAAACAATTATGTATTAATACAATATAATTCAGTATACATGGAATGATTTCATATGTTTCCATGATGATAAATGATTTCAGTTACAATTTCATAAATAATATTTTTTTTGACATTATTTATTATATCCACTTTGATTCAAAAAATTTCATCTATGAAACCAAATAGTGCTGAAAATAAATGGTCAATAATTCTAATGTACTCCTACCATCAAATAAAGATGGGGTATGCTCAACTTGAAAAATAAAATAGTATGTATTTTAAATATACAATAAATTTTTTATGTGAGATGAAACAAAATAATTAATTTGTTTATACGAATATTTATTAATTTACATTTGATGCCACTTCCATACAACATCATGTGCTATGGAAGGAAGCTCTTGTAAATAAAAAGGGTAAACTAGTTTATCAAAACACAAAAAAAGTATGGGAAGCATGTGTATGTATGAAAAAATAGTAATTAATTATAATTTATAAAGGTATTACATAAAAATAAATATTTTTGTTTGTATGTTTTTTATATTTTTTCGACACAACAAACATCATCAACAGTACCTGAATAAAAACTACTTTCAGTAGCTTTGAAGTGGAAGAAAATATAGTTGTGTTAGTGGTGTAAGTTTTGGAGTGTCACCTCGAAAATATTTCAAAAGATATATATGTAAGGAGATACATATGAGGCGATGAAAGGAATAAAGTCTCAGATATATGATTTAAATGATATTAATGTTTGGACTGGTTTAGTAGACCAATTTATGAGAAACGATCAAAGAAAACTAGTAGTGAAAAAATGATCTATACACGTAGATCCAAATGACCCCACTAGATTTGAGGATATCCATTGAACTCAACCTCATACCTTACCCGCAAGAATCAATTTTTTTTATTACACTTTCACCTAAATGTAAATAAAACAACTTCCAATAACCTAATATTACTAAAATTCAATAGGGTGAAGTGGTCTATGATTTATATCTATCAACACCCACGCATCACCTTATTGTGATGGGTATGGTGTATAATATCATAGGAGACATGTTACACAATAAAGAGCTCCAAAAATATTACCTACGAGTGGGCATTTAAGTAAATCATGAATAGATAGCTATGTTTCATATTTTTCTTGATGATATGGATGTTATAATGGTCAATAATACTATTGTAACTTTCATAACATGACCATATATTCTTATAGAGATCCACGAGGTATGTCCTTAAAAAAGCTCAAATGAAAAACCCTTAATATTTGATGAAAAATGGTCTAAAACGAGGTATGGTATTACAAATGGATAAAATGATTGGGAAATGATAGTTTGAATTAAGATAATATAGTGAATCGACCATGAAAACAAAAGGACCTTCTGAGAGTAACTTGTCCCCTCCAATTCCACTGCAGTATATATTAACATTATAAGTAAATTTATAAATAATATTCAAAAATGGATATATGTTCTACATTAAATCTTAATAATAAATACTTTGTAATTTCATTATATGTGTGGTTTTTATGGGGAGTATAAATGTGGTTATCAAATTTTAATGGATGAGATTTTTAGTTGTGAATGCAAACATGAGATATATGTTCATAATCTGTCTATCCAAAAATAGAATTAATATGTTCATTAATGTTAATAAATATTCATATTTTATATAGGAATTTATATTACTACTATATAAATGGAAATCAATGTGAATAAAAATTTGGATCCATTAATCCATGTATCAATTCTACGCATGAACTTTCTTTGGACTTGGAAGAAATTAATAAGAAAAAATATGAATTAATGAAGGTGTTTGATAATATAATAATAGAAGATGGACTCTTCTTGATTCCTATAATACATGGGTAAAACTATTAAATTTAATAAAATAAAATATATTTTTTGATTTTTCATTACTTATTGTTATTTTTATATTTAAGAAGAACTAGATGTTGAACACAATCAATTGGGATACAGAAAATTGTTATTTTTTCAGATCCTCTGCATGGATTTCCCTCAAACTGAACAGTCATCATGTGTATTAGTAATTTTTAATGAACTACAGTCAAAATTTTACCGATAAAATTCAAATTTTATTTTTTAGTTTTTTTTAAGATAATTCTATTAAGATAGTGAGATCTATAAATATAGGCTAAATATTGGTATGGGGTCGATGAATGAACATAAGAATCCTATGGATTTCTTTAAATGGAAACAAATTAACGTATATGTAGAAAGATTTAACTATCAAAACATATTTCGAAACTATTTACATATTATGTTCAATCATTCTAAAATGTCCAAATCAAAACAAAAATTATTATTGTGGACATTCTGTTTAGAAATTTATGAAAGATATCATATACCATAAAAATACTAGTATCCATGAACATGTAATTTCACAAGGTAATTACAATTTCATTAAAAAATTTCTTAATCATTTTTTTCTATTTTCTTAGTACAACTAATATTTCCAAAAATATATGTATTCAAAAGTAGAATTAAATTTGTTTAGAGATGAGTGGGTGGAGTATATGGTTAAATTTTTTTTTCTGACATAAATTTTTTGGTGATTGCCTATTTTATTTGTGATCTACTATGGGATATGGCAATAGACATTCATTTTTGTTGTGAATAATTTGTATCTAAATGCTTATATTTTATTCTTGACATGTTTCTCTAGGATAATTATAATGGAGGGTTACACTCTATGGAATATGACAATGCTAGTAACACGTTTGAAGATGATTGTCCTCACAAGAGATTAAACTTCAAGGATGAAATTGAGATAATGGTAATAGGTAAATGGTTCATGAATATATAAGGGCATAATGAAAAGGTGACTTCCTACTACTTATTTAGTTAATTTTTCCATGATTTTATCAATTATTTTTAAGGTAATTTTCTTATCATTTTTTATATAATGTGTATATAGTTTTTTCATATATTCTTTTGGATGTCATATTTTCTTTCAAACCTAAAAAATTCCAATAATGGGATAACATGTTTATTTTTGAATGGAAGTGGAAACTTCATACTTCATAAAACATGAAGTGTATCATAAGGATATATCTAAAAAATAAATAATTCAACTAATTTTATTCAATTAATTTTTCAAAGAAATGTTTCAGTTCAAATAGATTCTATCATGTACCAAAGTATTTTTCTAGAATTGAAGGAAAATCATGACTTCCAAAAATATTTTTCATGAGAATTGCCTTGAATAGTGTAGGAATCAACCGCACATCAATAACACACACCTCAATCTAAAACAAAGTGTGCTTGGTATGACTGAAAGTTTATGTTTTTAGGTAATAATTTAAAATTTAGTTAAAAACACATATCACAAACTCAAAACTAAGTAAATGAATTCAGATAGTTATTATACTTTAGGAAAAAGATCCATAAGTCATATTTAATGTGTTGGAATCATCCACCCTTGAATATGATACAAAGTGTGTCCGTTATGACTCAATTTTTTTTTTCTTTTAAAAATTGAAATTTTAGTTCAAAACACACATTACATACTCAAAGATAAGAAAAATTGTTTTGACTGTTTTTATAATTTAGAATAATTATCCATAAGAAATGTTTTATGTGTAGGAATATACCACATCTCAATCTAATACATGGTGTTTTAGAATACGACTCTAAGTGTATATTTTTAGTTTATAATTTACATTTTACATCAAAACACACATCACATAATCAAAACTGGTAAAATAGATTCATATTGTGTTGATACTTCAGGAAAATTACCCATAATTTATTTGTGACATGTAAGAATCAACCACACATCACTTTGATACATGATGTGTCCAATATGTATCGAAGTTCAAATTTTTAGTTTAAAATTGTCCTTTTAGTTAAAAACAAATATAACATACTCAAAACCAATAACAAACATTCAAATTTTTTTTGATACTCAAGAACAATAATCCATGATTCATTTGTTATGTGTAGGAATCAAATGTGCCCCCCTCTGATACATGGTGAATTAATTATGACTCAAAGTGTATATTTTTAGTTTAAAATTGATAGTTTAGTTTAAAAAATACCCCACATTCTCAGAATTGAGAAAACAATTCATATTGTTTTGATACTTTAGAGAAATGATCAATAACACATTTTTGACATGAATGAATCAACCTTATTTTAATCTAATACACGGTGTTCCAGGTATGAAATGAACTATAATATTTTTAGTTTAAAATTGAAATTTTATTTAAAAACACATGTGGAATTCTCAAAAATTGAGAAAAAAGATTCGTATTGTTTTGATACATTAGGACAATGATCTATATGTCATTTCTGATGTGTAAGAATTGACCGCACATCATTATTACACACAATGTATCTGTTGTGACTCGATGTAATTTTTTTCAATATATAAGTACCATTTAAGTTTAAAACACGTGTCATGTAACCAAAACACAAAAAACAGGCACATATTGTGTGCATGATTTAGGAAACCAATTCATAATTTATTTGTGATGAGTAGGAATCGACCACACGTCAATCCAATACATGATGTTGTTTTTATGACTTGAAGAACATGTTTTCAATATAAAAGTTTCATTTTAGTTTAAAAGTGCATATCCCATAGCCAAAATTGAAAAAAATAGATTTTATTGATTCCAAACATTAATGAAACAATCCACAATTCATTTGTGACATGTATGAATCAACCGTATATCAATCCAATGAAATATGTGGTGGGTATTAACCGAAGTGAATTTTTTAAATATAAAAGTTCCATTTTATATTTATACATGTTCCACATAGAAAAAAATAAAAAATGAGGTCATTTTTTTCAAACATTAGGAAAATTATTAAAAATTCATTTTTGACATATAGGGATTGACCAAATGACAGTCCGACACAAGATGCAGTCAACAAGACTTAAAGTGCATGTTTTCTGTTTAAAATTGATAGTTTTGTGAAAAACACATGAAACATACTCAAAACTAAGAAAATAAATTCTAATTTTTTTGATACATTGGAACAATTATCTATAACATATTTGTGATGTGTATGAATTAAACACTATATAATTTGAGGCATAGTGTTCCTAGCATGACTGAAAGAGTCTGTTTTTAGTTGAAAATTGATATTTTAGTTCAAAACACATGAGAAATGTGACATTCTCAAAATCAAGAAAAAAAATTCATATTGTTTTGATAAATTTTGAAAAAGATCCATAAGTCACTTGTTATGTGTAGGAATCTGACACTTGAAAATCCGACACACGATGTGGCCGATATGACTCTAGGTGTGAATTTTCAATATAGAAGTGTCATTTAAGTTTAAAATGTGTGTCACATAGCTAGAATCATGCAAACAAGATCATATTCTTTTCAAAAATTATGAAAAATATTCATAATTAATTTTTTACATATAGTAATTGACCACACTTAAATTTGAAAAATGACGTGGTCGGTTCAACTCTAGGTACATGCTTTCAATATAAAACTGTCATTTTAGTTTAAAACACATAACATATGAAAATAAGAGAAAAATAGCTCAGATTGTTTCCAAAATTTATGAAAATTATATATAATTAAATTTTTATGTGTAGGAATCGACCATACATCAATATGATAGAAGATGTGGAATGTAAGACTCGAAGCACATATTTCCAATATAGAAGTTCCATGTTAGTGTAAAACGTGCATCACATAGCCAATACCAATAAAAGGAGCTCTTTTTTTAATGATTTAGGAAAATAATACATAATTAATTTATAACATGATGTAATGAACCGTACATCAAACTATCACATGATGTAGTTGGTAGTACTAAATCTGTATGTATTTAATATAAAAGTGTCATTCCAGTTTAAAATGTAAATCACATAGAAAAAAAAATAAAAACATGATCATATTTTTATAGAAAAATCATAAAGTGGTCTATAATTTATTTATTACATGTATCAATTGACCACACATCAATCTGACACACAATGTAGTCAATATTAAATGACCTAATTTCTTTCAATATATAAGTTTCATTTTAGTTTAAAACACGTCACATTTCCAAAATTGATAAAAAGATATTGGATCATTTTCAAAATTTAGAAAAATAATCCATAATTAATTTTGGACATGTAGTAATTTGACATACATCAATTTAATAGATGATGTTTGAGGTATGATTCAAAGTGCTTGTTTTCAATATAGAAGTGGAATTTTAGTTTAAATCTTGTATCACATAGAAAAAAACTAGAAAACTAGAATGGACTGTTTTCCAACATTACGAAAACAATCAATAATTTATTCTTGATATGTAGGAATTGACTACATGTAAATATGACACAAAATGTTTCCTGTATGACTTAATGTGTATTTTTTAATATAAAAGTGTCATTTTTGATTTAAACGTGAATCAAATAGTCACAAATGGGAAAATGAGATCAGATTATTTCCAAAATTTAGGAAAATTGTTCATAATTACATTTCGAAATGTAGGAGTTGACCACATGTAAATATGACGCACAATGTGATTGGCATGACTAAAAAGTGAAAGTTTTGAATATAATAGTGTCATTTTATATTAAAACACATATCACATAGACAAAACCAAGAAAATAGGATCAGATTGTTTTTAGACGTTATAAAAATGATCCTGAATTTATTTATGATGCGGAGAAATTGACCACACATTAATCTAATGCATTTTGTGGCTGGTATGACTAGAAGTGTATGTTTTCAATATAAATGTTCCATTTTTGTTTGAAACATGTATCACATAGCCAAAACTAATAAAAAGAGATCATATTATTTTCAAACATTATAATAACAATCCATAAAACATTTGTAATGTATAGGAATTGAACAAACATCAATGTGAAACATGATTAATTGATAATATCTTTAATATATGTATATACCATAATTAAAAATATAATTTATCATATGTAGACTATATAACATTAAAATGATAATTTATTTATTTTTTTAATTACAATTATTAAAATAAATATTGATTTTATTGTTTGGAAAAACATTTGTATGAAGTCCGATATTTGGACAAGGAATTCTTTAAAAGTTACGATTTTGTATATTAATTTTACTTTTTGGATTTTTTTTTAAAAGTGAGACATGGGAAGGTTTCCCAACCCATATCTCTGGATAATTTATTCAAAAATTAAAGAGTTACAAAGTAGTCTCGAGGTGTAATGAAGCTACACCAACAAGGAAAGGAACAAGATACATGGAGATAGGAAAAAAATTTAAAAAAGGTACCGATTCAAAAAGGAGGAGCTGCAGATATTCAAGCTTGTTCACCATTCATACATGTCCATTCCACCTCAATCTTATAGGGAAGTAGAATCAAAGCATCTCAACCAAGCAGCGAAGCCCCAAACTCCTGGTTGTTGAACATTCTAGCCAAATAAAATCCTCAAATCCAGAAACTGAAGCAGATGACCATAGAAAAATAACAAACTCAAAACTGAATTAATGAGGCAGATCCAAAACTGCCTTAATCAGACAGAGCAGATGAGAGGACAGTCCAAAAAAAGAAATATACAACATCTCAAATGCAGAACCAGCCCGAGTAAGCATGCACAACTAGGATTGTTGCAAAAACCAGGAGTGTGCTTCACTAGAGGAGATGGAGGAATCAACCAAAAAGAAGCCAGAGCAAACAACAACCGATGTAATCAGAAAGTCTCATAGCAGAAAAGAAGATTCAACAGCTTTCAAAACTTGCAGGAAAGTGAAAACCTGCACTCCAAAAAAATAAAAAGTCATCTCCAGATTATAACTCTCAGCCAAAAAAGAGGATCAAGGAGATAAAATACTACCTTTATTAGCACTACAAAAAATGTAGATAAAATACTCTATTATAAATTATTTTACTAGTGCTGATAATGACTGAGAACTCTTAACAATTCTTATGTTTTCAGTACTGTTTTGTGACGAAAAATATTTTTTATTACACTTCCAAAAGTTTCTTTTATGATAGTGTGTCATGGTTCTCATCAATATATTAATGTACTTGAATTATAATATGAATTAATAATTATCTCAAGTCTAAGGGTCGGTATACATTTCTGTACATCAGTTTATAAAACAACACATAGAGTTAGGAAAATAGATTGTTATAACCATTGAGTATGACCGAAGTGGTTTTAACTATGTTAAATCATTGTGTCTTATTTATTTATTTCATTCATTTATCACTAATTATTGATTTTCACTATTTCGTGGCTCATTTTCCCCTCATTTCTCAAACTCTATTGTGCTAGAATTTGTGTCTTCATTACATGATCTTAGGTTAATAAGAGATATCCACATGGTTGTCCCTTAATTAAATTTAGTTGATAGAATTTTTTAAATTATATTTATAAATGCATTATTTTATATTTCCCTTAATTTACATATTTTTATTTATGAAATAATTTGAATTTCTTTTCAGTTATTTTTTTCATGATATTAATTTAATGTTATCTCCACTAAACATAGTTAAAATATATGAATCACCAAAATTAATGAACTAAAACATTACAATATGGTTGAAGGAACTCAAAAATACTAACACAAAAATATTATCCACCACATTATTTTTTTAATATGGAGTGTCACAAAATGATGATGGATATATAGTGGTGTTTGTTATTAGTAATAGATTAGGTAAAATTTATGGATTTTGACACAACACAAAACAATAATTAATATTTCATTAAATCTAAAAAACACATTGAAATATAAGAGAGGCCAAGTGGCGTAACACAAAGGGAATGATATAGTTTGATTTTTGGGTTCCACTCAACTAAATAAAATCCTCATACATGTTTTATTTTATTTTAGTTACCATCATGTGGGACTTCACTAGTAGAAATTAGTATATATTATAGGTCATCCACATCAGTGGAGGCTGATTGAGGTTCAAGACCCAACCATCTTCAGCTAAAGGATCCTCCCCCTCACTATAAAGGTTTCATGAGGGAATCCACGTAGTGAAAAAATAAAACATGAGGCTGAAGTGACCATTAGAATTGATGATATTCCAGGTTTGGTAAAAGTATGAGATATATATCTTGATTTTCTTATTTCCATCAACTAATTACATAGTTTTCCTAATTTTTTTTGAGTGATCATGTTCTTTGTGAGGTGGATAAGAGACCATTTTTTATGCTACACGGATTAAACTAGAAAACCATTACTCAATAAAATATCGGGTTGGTAATATCTATAAAAAAGTGAGATTTTTACTTTTAAGATGTACCATGGAACTTCCCTTCAAGATCACTTAGTTGAGTTTGGTAAAATTTTCTTAAACTCACACTAAATAAACATTAGGAATATAGATAAGGATAAATAAATTTTCATTTTGACTTTGTTATAAAATTATTATAAGAATATATGTGACACCATTATGTATGGAAAGGAGTATTTTACATGAGAAGATGTTATGTTTGATATTCATTCAAAAGAATAAAAAACCTTTAATGGGTTGATATTAGAGGGAGAGAATATTATTGTTTTGGGTGGAATAGAACATATGGGTCAAGGTAATAATAGTGGTTAGGATAATAAGAATGTTAAGAGTAACTATAAGACTTTGAGGTGCTATCAATGTGGTATGTCATGCCATATTAAGAGAGATTTTCCTGAGAAAAATTGTTCAAAAAGAAATTTGGATCAATACAATTTATTTATGCTAGATTAATATGATTATAATGTTTTGTAATCTATCTAGTTTTATTCAGGTGTAAGGGTTTTAGGGCCAATACAAGGTATTTTTTTTGTGTCCTAGGAGGGCTGGTATTATTTATAGATATCTAGGTATGAGAATAGCGATGTATTTTATAGTGGTTGGAGAAGAATTTCCATAGATAAATTATTGGATGGTCACCATGAATCATGATAGTGTTGTTGGTATATATTTAATGAAATTGGATTGGTACTTGGGAATTAAGTAGCTTATGTCATTAGTCATCATGATTTAAGGGTGTTCCCCTTACGATGATAGTTGTAAGCCTTTTCTTGCTAGTATTGTTCACCCATGGTTATGAGATGATTGTTAGGATTAGGTTCATAAGAGTTTTAATTTGGAATCGATTTCAAATGAGGTCCCCCTATTGCATAGTTCTAAGTAATTTTTTTCATTTAGGTCAAGGCTTTTGTGGGTTTTTGTAAAATTCTAGTCAGTTTAATGGGTTTTTTTCTTAGATCCTTATAATTTGGGCTTTGTGACTTTTTCTGGAATTGTTTTAATACCATTTTTCTTTGCTACTATTGTTTTGATGTGAACTGTTTCATTTTGAATTTGTTTGTATTTCATTTTATTTTTTTCCTTTGAAGGATGCCTAAACCTTGGATTTTGTTTTATTTTGTAGACACTAGAGCAGTTTAGGGAACCTATGGTTGGCAGGTGATGAGTAGGGTGTTGTGTTATGTGAATCTAGTAACTCAAAGTTCATTTTTTGCATTTATGTTTAGAGTTATCAATTCTAATCTTGTTTTGATGTTGATTAGATTAGATTATTGAGGGCAGCTGTACATCGCATTGATTCACACTGTGGACATGACCATTGCATAGTTTATCCAACATAGTTTGATCACTATAAATAAGGGAATTAGTGGGGGTTATTTCATAAACTAGTTGTTGTTTAAACAGTAGCCTAATAATATAGTGGCGGTTACTAGAACAGTCATGTATTGCACAATATCTATTCACTTATTAGCGGTTTCTATAATTTCACGGTGGTTTTGGTATGTGACTTTTTTGGATCATTTAGTTATGGTTTATTTTTTTAGTGGAATTTTAAAAAAATACTCAAATTAAAAATAAATAAAATTAAACTAACCACCTCTAAACACAATTTTAATTAATGTAATTATAAATGGTTACTAAAAACCACCACTAAATATTACAATTATATTTTTTTGTAAAATATTTAATAAAAAACTATAAATATAAAAAAATTGACATGGGATATACTAAAACATAAATGTATGATAAACCCATCATACATAAATCATAAATCCACAATCAGCATATCCTCAGTCTCAGTCAACCCATACATTAGTCAACCAAAAACTTATTCATCAATATAAATGTATAAAATATGTCTAAAAAACCATTCCCAATAAAATTCCATGTCATGACCTCCACTAAATATAACTTCCTCCACATCATATCATCAAATGAAAATGACCACATCATCTCGTCAACTATAACAAAAAATAAAATAAAAACTAAAACTAAACATAAGACATCAGAATTATAGTAGAATAATTGATAAAATTATAACATACCATGGAACCTAAGAACTAACATGAACATATTATGATGAATTTTATGGATTATAATGGTCAAGATCCTACCTACTACTGACAAGTATCATCTATAATGAAAACAAGTACATTTAAGAAAGCAAATGTGAAAGAGAAAAGAAACAGAATATATTAAGAATGTTTCAAATAAAATTTGTTATTTATTTAATAAAACTAAAGGAATTTTAGAATAAAAAATAATATATAATGAGAAACACTTTTAAAACATAAACATACCTTTTTAAGATACGATTCAACACTTGAAACTAAAAAGGGATAATTAAATATTACAATTAATTTATAAATCAATGTACGATGTTCTCGATATTTAGTTAGTAATAAAATTTTAAATATTTTTATATCAAACCATTTCCAATATTTCAAATATAACACAATAAGTTTTTACTATAATTCCACATCAATTTGAGGTTTTTCTATGGTTTTGACCGTTCCACGCATGTTTAAGTATTTTAAAATAGAAAAAACACATTTTTAGTCATCCTAGAAAAAATGTAACTCAGAATTATGTGTCACACATTATGATATTTTAAAATTCAATCTATGTTCATATTCCTCTAATTTCATAGAAATTTTATTCCATTTTCTTGGTTTTGATCCCCCAACACATGTTTTTAAAGTCTTTTGTACATTTTAGAAGTTTTTACCGAGTCATTTTGATCTCACCACATATCAAATTGAAATGTTGTCAATGATTACACATTAAAAAATAACTCAAAGTTAGTTTTCACATGATTCCACATCAATATGAGGTCGTTTTATATGTTCTTTACCATTACACACACAACTTAGTGAATTAAAACACTGAAAATGTGTTTACTGAAATTTCAGGAAAACCATAACTCAAAATGACATGTTGTAAGTTCTTAAATTTCATAAATCAATATATAGTAATTTTCCTCTGATTTCTGGGAAATATGAAACTGTTGGATGGGTTTTGACAACCAACACATTTTTAAAGGCTTTTGAACCATTAAGAAGTGTTAATCGAGTCATTTCGACCATGCCACACATCATATTGATGTGTTGTCTACACGTACACTTCAAAATAACACAATAGTGGTTTTCCCATGATTTAATGTCATTATGAGGTTGTTTTTTTATGGTTTGGACCATTCCATGAAAGCTAGTGTTGTAAAACACTAAAAACATGTATATGTACATCTTGGGAAAACCGTAACTAGGAA
Organism: Viscum album; assembly: GCA_963277665.1. Classification (NCBI taxonomy): domain Eukaryota; kingdom Viridiplantae; phylum Streptophyta; class Magnoliopsida; order Santalales; family Viscaceae; genus Viscum; species Viscum album. The sequence goes on along the minus strand of OY728139.1, from coordinate 1,349,503,226 downwards.
TGAAATTTTTTCAGTTCCTATATTTCACAATTCAATATAAATTCATTTTTTTATGATTTTAGGGTTATTTGATATATTTTTACTTGTTCTGAATTCCAAACAAATGTTTTTAAAGAATTTTCTAACTTTAAGAAGTGCTTACTAAGTCATTCCGACCACACTGCATGTCAAATTGATGTGTTGTCTGTGTGCACACATCATAAATAAATCAAAAGAAATTTTCCTAAGATTTCATGTAAATATGAGGTATGTTTCCATGGTTTTTACCATTCCATGAATGGTTTAGTTTTTTAAAACACTAAAAATGTGTTTACCACCATCCCAGGAAAACTAAAACTCATAATGATGTGATGTGAGTTACAATATTTTAAAATTCAATCTATTGTATTTTTACTCTGATTTCAAGGTAATCCAAAATTTTCTTCCTTATTTTATCCCCCTCACACAATTTTTTAAAGGATTTTATACCTTTAATAATTGTTTACTTAGTCATTCTGACCACACCACACGTCAGATTTACATGTTTTCTATCATTAAATTTCTAAAATAACTCAGTGGTGGTTGTATCATATTTTCACATCAATAGGAGTTCATTTTTTATGGTGGTGACCGTTCCAGGAATGGTTTAATGTTTTAAAACAATAAAAACCCATTTATGACCATCTTTAGAAAATCATAACTAGGAATGATGTGTTTTCATTTCCTATATGTCACAATTAAATCTATGTCCACTATCCTCTAATTTTAGGGTAATACAATGTTTTTTTCCTTATCCCCCGAACACATGTTTTTAATGGCTTTATTACCCTTTAAGACGTGTTTACCGAGTCATTACTACCACACCACACGTCGAATCAATATTTTTTATGTGTTTACATGTAAGAAATAAATCATCAGTAGTTTTTCCATGATTTCATATCAATCTAATGTCTTTTTATATGGTTTTGACCATTACATGAATGTTTTAGTGTTTTAAAACACTAAAAATGAGTTTATGACCATCTTGGGAAAACCGTTACTTGTAATGATATGTCGTTGGTTTCTATATTTCAAAATTCAATATATGGCCATTTACCTCTGATTTCAAGGAAATACAACACTGTTTTCTTACTTTTAACTCCCTGAAACATGTCTATAGTGGCTTTGTTACAATTTAAGAAGTGTTTACCAAGTCATTCCTACCAGACCACATATTATATTGATGTGTTTTATATCTTTACACATAAAAAATAAATCATTTATAGGTTTCCCAAGATTTCACATCAATTTGAGGACATTTTATACAGCTTTGACCCTTATATGAATGTTTTATTGTTTTAAAACACTAAAAACACATTAATAGGCATCCCATGAAAACGATAACATAGAATGACATGTCATCAGTTATTATATTTATCAATTAAATATATTGTCATTTACATATTATTTTAGGGTAATATTACATAATTTATTTGGTTTTGACCTCCCAATACATTTTTTTAATGGATTTGGTACCCTTTAAGAAGTGTTTACCAAGTCATTCTGAACACATCTCACATCGGATTGACATTTATTCTATGCATACAAATAAAAAAATAACTCAGTGGTAGGTTTCCCATGATTCCACATCAATATAATGCATTTTTCAATGGTTTTGACTATTCTATGAACGTTTTAGTGCTTTAGAACCCAAAAACACATTTATAATAATCATGGGAATACCATAACTCGAAATGACATTCCATCAATTCCTTCATTTCAAAATTAAATCTAAGGTCGTTTTACTCTAATTTCAGGGCAATAAAACATCATTTTCCTAATTTTGATCCCCAACACATGTTTTTAAAGGATTTTATACCTTCAAGAAGTGTTTGTTGAGTCATTCTAACCACATCACATGTCGGATTGATGTGTTTTCATTTATTACATGTTAAAAATAACACACTGGTGGTTGTACCATGATTCTACAACAATATGAGGTTGTTTTTTATATTTTTTAACATGCCACACACATTTTAGTATTTTAAAAGACTAATAACATGTTTATGGTCATCCTGGGAAAACCATAATTCGGAATGATGTTCCATCAATTCCTACATTTCAAAATTCAATATATATTAATTTTACTCTTATTTCAGGGCATTCTAACAGCATTTTACTAGTTTTAATCCCAATACATTTTAAAGGTTTTGATACCCTTTAAGAAGTGTTTAACGAGTCATTATGATGACACCAAACATTGGATTGATGTTTTTTCTATGAGTACACATCCAAAAGAACTCAATAGTTCTTATACCATGATTCTTTCTCAATATGAGGTCATTATATATGGTTTTGACTGTTCCACAAACATTTTACTATTTTAAAACACTAAAAACTTATTTACAACCATCCTGAGAAAATTGTAACTCGGAATGATGTTTTTTAATTAAATATAATATATATATTGACTTTTATAATTATTTTTATAAATACTAAATTATGTTACAAATATATTCACTATTAATATGACACCCTAATATTTTATCAAATATTTCTTCATAAATAATTTAAATTCATTAGATAGCTTATATGCACACAATACTGAGTCTCTGTGAAATAACACTTTTTTATAGTTACAACCTATCAATGAAACATAATTTTTCCCATTCTTTGATTTGAATTTCAAAAAAAAGACATACACCATTATGATCAGTATGTTTTTTAGAGCCTAATAAAACAAAATTAATTATTGGAAAATAGTAACTTGACCCTTATTAATAGTAATGTACCCTTATAAATATTAATGTTACCCTTAAGAATAGTAACTTGAATCTTATTAATAGTAACCTCACCCATGAAATTATAAATAAAATTTATGCACCTTATAAATTATAGAATTTTTTTTAAAAATATTTGATTAAGTGTTGGTATTTTTCTGAGTAATAAATATTTATTTATAATTTTAAATTAATAAATTTATTTTAAATAAAATTCATTTTCATAAAATTTATTCATAAATAAATATTTTGTTTCCTATGATTTTAGGATAATTTTATGAGACCCCAATTAATTTTTGAATGTATTATAAAATTAAATTTAAAATTAAAATCTATATTTTTCAAGTAAATAATGATTTTATTTAAAAATTAAATTTCACATATTTATAAAATTGTTTTGGTAAAATGGAGTCCATTTTTGAATTATACATTTCAGAAAATGGTTATGGTTAATATTTTAATTTTTCTAAAGTACTTTAATTTTTGTGAATAGTGAAATTCAATGATTTATGAAATATTCTAAATAAATGAATTTCTACTTCATGTTTGATTCATGGATGTTTTAAATGTCCACTTTTTTGAACTCACATGAACTTATTACAAATTTTAGTCAGAAGAATCGGGACTATTCATAGTCTTGAGCCAAAATTATAAATTAATGATTAAAATAATGGAAAAACCCTCCTCACCTCCACTATAAAAACCACCCATCACTCCCTATTCTCTTAACTCCTATAAGACTTAAATCATATCAAAGTTCTTCCAAAATACTATTCCCTAGTCATTCCCCACCTAAAGGATCCCTTGGAAGTTCCAATATACTAAAACCCCTTCTCTTAAGGAGGTTCTTGAGGAGGATATTTCAAGAGGTAAACCCTCTCCCTTTTTCATTTCAATTCATTTTCAATTTGTTTTATATTCTTATTTTATCCTCACCCCATCTTTAAAAATGATTATGATAACTCCATTACCATCTATATTCTAGATCTATATCATGTTAATGCAAGATACATAATCAACCTCCTTACTCTATCTCTTTTATTTTAAAAATGAAATCATTTTCCAGGAGGTTCCAATTTACAACCTTCAGGGATGATGAAATTTTGTTCTTTATTTTGTCCTTCAAGGATGTTCATGAAACCATTTTTATGGTTGAAACATATTTTAAAATATGTATCATATCTTATGTAATTATTCTTGAACAATCATTTGTACATGATACTAAATAATAAAATAAAACAATTTTTCTATGTTCCAAAAACCATCGTAATAATCTAAACGATTATCACTAAATGACTTATAAAATGATTCATCCTGATACCATGTAAGAAAATGATATATATAACCATTTAAAAATATATATTATAATTAATAATATATAAATTCAATCCTAGATAATTATATCCATTCCACATGAACTTCCATACTTATAATCAAGCGAACCGATCATGAATACCAAGAAACGAACACTCCAGAACAACGAAATTCAAACTTATAACATATCAAAAGGCTATAAATGAACTTAATAAAATTATAATAAATTATATAAATGCCTAATATGTTCAGAATTTAATTATTAATAGGTATAATTTCATATTCTAGGACGTTTAGGTCATGTTCAGAACACATTGAGATATAAGTTAATGGTTTTCTCATCTCACTTCCATTTTTGTGGGATATTACTTATTCACCACTATTTCATGTGTATATTGTATGTATACTTCCAATTGATGTATCATATCAATAATGATTTTAATTTCATGTTATTAAATGTATCATTTTATGATTATTAATTTTGGGGAACATGAATCAATCAATTACGAACTGGTAATGGTTTTCTACCCGAACCTCTATTTTCTTTCAGGTTACACTTTATTTCTCTTTCCGCATTGAAATTATTTGTTATTATTATTTACTCCTAATAAATTATGTTTTAATGTTCTATATATTTTTACAAACCATAATACTTATTTATTATATGGGGAATTACATGTTTTAAAAGGATATTTCAAAAATTCTTCCTGATAAACAGGCCCGATTCAAGGGAACTTATCGAATTAATACCCATTTTCAAGTGCACTATGTAATCTATTTTAATCCATCATTATATTTTTATAATAAAATATTTTATCATGAATATATATCATGGTTAATTTCTAGTTTTATGAAAAACACATTCCATTCCACTTCTCTTTAATATTTTCCTTAAACCACACTAAAATATTTTCTTTCTAAAGCTTCATTAAAAGCACTTTTTACAAGATTACACTTCACTGAGACAAAGTTTATGCATAAAATATAATTTTAATTTTTTCCCCTTTTATTTTATAGGATAAATTTCTTTACAATATTAATTTATGGAAAATAAAAAATGGTTTTCCAAAATAATTCTTCTCTCCAAACTAAAAGTGGTTTTCTTTTGTCAATTTTAATTCTATAAGATTTACGACTTGCTCACCACTTATTCCTTGAATGTTGTGTATGTTAATCCCTTTTATTTATCATATAATAGTAATTATTATTCTTATTATATTATAAGTAATTATTAATTAAATATTTCAAAGTGGTATGGGACACCTTTGAATGTTTAGTGATCATTTTCCTCAAGAGTTTATCAACGATTTAATTAGAGTATTTTCATCTATGATTATGATTCAAACATATCAAAGAGATATGGGACACTTGTATATAAAGATATATATTATTAGAAATATGATTAATGAATTGTACTTGGTAAGTGATGGGTGGGGCCCACTCTAGCCACTTGATAGATCGGTAAGTCTCATGAGACAAAACAGAATTGGGTTTTGGCCGAGGCTATACCATAGTATTTTCAAAATTCATTGTAGAGGCCTCAGAAATACATTTATGATGTCAAGCGTATTCCGTTCTTCATTGTGATATTAATAATATATAAATCATGTGATTATTATACTTGTACAATATCTGTGGTGTAGTTTCATGTGATTATTTATATAGCATTATTCGTTCAATTTCTCTTCCTTCCATATTATGATCAAGATTAAGTTTTAGTGGCATGATTTTTTCACATTTCCTTATTTTTATGATATATTATATTGTATAACTTACCATTACTAAGAATCTGAGCTCAACCCTTTCTTTGGTTTCCTTTAACAAGGTTGTGAAGAATAAAACTCTAAATAAGTTTTCAAGGAAGCAGTTTATTTCATATTGTATCATGTTTTATTTTATTTTTCCAATGTATTATGGGTATCATGAATATAATATGGTCTTCCAAGAATACTAAAATGATCGGTCCAAAATGATTTTAATCCTTTTAATCATGGAAATGTAATAAAATAATGCACTGGATTCAGGATTCTAGGGTCGGGGCCTTATAGCTGGTATCAAAGAATGTTTGGAAACAACCTTAAAAGTTAGATTTAGAAAACATATGTTAGGGAAAATAAGATTAAGATAGAATTTGAGGATAAGAATATAAAAAAATTAGATAATATTGGTATGGTATGGATTATAGGGGTCTTCATAGAAAATACATCCATGTCTGGATACTACAAGTAGACATGGTTCTAGAACAAATGCACCCAGGGGTAATAACTCTCGAAAGGTGGTCCGAGCTTAACTTTGGGTATCCTGGAACACAAAAATGGGCCTCACTATTCACATGGTTTGACACTCCTAGGATATATGCTTAGGATAATTCACTTTTTTCTTACATACCATTATGAAGGATTCATGCTTCTGAAGTAACCAAAGTATATTGTTCTAGGATTTACAATGCATATATTTTTGTTATGTGATTATATTTATAGAAAGGTTATCGTTTTATGAGCTAATATAGTATATGGAATTATTTAGAAATGGATCCCACTAGAAGGAATGAGAACTCCACTAATGCACGTGATGAAAAGTGTACGAAGGATCATATCTTTCATGGTCTTAAGCCAAAATCTCTAAGGTAAATAGTCTCCAAGGTATCATTATCATATGATGAAATAATATCACGTGTTAACATGATAATTAAATAATTCTATGATTCCTATATATTTTAAGGTAATAAAGAGAAGAAAAGGATAGAGGAGGAAATGATAGATAAAGGGAATAATGGAATAAAGGGTTTTCCCACATGTGTTAAATGTGGAAAGAATCACCCTAGAAAATGATTGAAGGGAATATGAATTTGTTATAAGTGTATAGAGAATGGACTCCATGTTTGTGATTGAAGTGTTAATAAAAAATGTTTCGAATGTGCAATGATTCAACTGTGATGCAAATCAATGTCCCATGTGTCAGAGATGTATACCCCAAATGATGATATTGGATAATGATAAAGCTATTCTACTACCACTGGTGATGATAAATGATTAATATGTATATTTTGGAATTATTTAATTTGAATATCTTATCAGTAATGTACTTGATATAAAAATTATAGAATATATAAGGATTGTACTACAATACTTTTTCAGTAAGGATTTGTGACCATATGTTGAATGGTATTAAGAAAAGATATTTAGTAGAAAGTTATTTTTTTTGCAAAATACAATATTGAGGGAAATAAAACCCTTAATATATTTCTGATTTTGAGATAATAATGAAGAAATGATTGATTTTGATAAGTAATGACTACCTTGGAACTGATTATTGACTTCTTGACAAGTGGTATATGCTATCATTGATGGAGTTTACAACACTTTTGGATTTAAGGAATATATCCAATAATATTGATCTTACTTAAGTAATATAGAATAATTCATGTTTCCAACAAGGTTTTATGGTAATTGAAGCTATTACCTTATTTCAATAGGATGCATGGTGAAGTTATTCACATTTTTCGAATGAGAAAATCTAGATCTGCTTTATGGATAAGTTTATCTTATAAATTCAGTTACCTTCTTTATAAAGTGTTTAATCCTTATATTTTTGAATGTTTAACCATTTTTGAATGGTTTATGTTGATCATTTTATAAGATTTTATAGGTTAATTTATTACTTCACCATATGATGTAACTTGTGCTAAGAGATGAAGTATCGATAGTTAAAGGCGTAATCAAAAGATAAGATTGTGTTTATGAAATGGAAACGTATAATTATACTCTTATATAGAGGAATAATTCCTCAACTCTTGGAAAATAGTCTTAAATAAAATGTTTTCCTGTTATCATAATCTTTCATAATATCAATGAATATTTTTAATAGTAGTTTATAGTTTTGTAGTAATCAAATTTCATCTAAACATGTTCTCTATCACTTTCCATCAGAACATCATAGTTTTATTTTTATTCCATGTCCAGGTTTTTACTTCCAACTAATGTCACCCCATTTGAAAGCATAATTTTTGTGGTAACCACCTCATTCCCCTTAAACTCTTTTAAAGAGTATATTTTATTAACCCTATTTCTAATGCGGGTTTCCCACAAGGGAATTTTCATGCGTCAACCACTTACTTTCAAAATACAGTTTTGATTTGCATAGATGCAATTATATAGAGGGAGAATAATGTAACAAAACAAGAATTTGTTTAATAATTTTAAATAATTTAAAATTATTTTTTTTAATTAAATAAATAATTAAAATTTATATCTTTCAACATAATTAGTGTTCTAAGAAAAATAAATACTATTTTCCAGTATTATTTTTGTGTAAAAGAAAATTTTAATAGGAATATATATTTGATTGTTTTTAAAAAAATCATTTTTATCAATATATTATTTAGTTAAATATAATATATATATTTACTGTTATAATTATTTTGGTAAATATAAAATTATGTTATGAATATATTCACTATTAATATGACACCTTGATATTTTATGGTGTAATTCATTATAAATAATTTAAATTTATTACATACCTTATATGCACACAACACTGATTCTTAGGGAAACAACACTTTTTTATAGTGATAACCTAGACATGAAATATAATTTTTCAACTTCTATGATTTGAATTTCCAAAAATAGACATACACCGTTGCGATCAGTAAGTTTCTTAGAGTCTAGTAGGATCAAATAAATTTTTAGAGAATAGTAACATGACCCTTATGAATAGTAATGTACCCTTATAAATATTAACTTGAACCTTATGAATAGTAACTTCACCCATGAAATTATAAATAAAATTTAGGCACCTTATAAGTGAGAGTGAATGTTTTAAGAAATAAATAATTTAGTGTTGATATTTTTATGAGTAATAAATATTTATTTATAATTTTAAATTAATAATTTATTTAAAAAAAATTAATTTTCATAAAATTTATTCCTAATTAAATATTTTTTCCTATTATTTTAGGTTAAGTTTATGAGACCTCAGTTGATTTTTGAAATTATTATAAAATCAGTTTTAAAATTAAAATCTATATTTTTCATGTAAATAATGATTTTATTTAACAATTAAGTTTCACATATTTAGAAAATTATTTTTTTGTAAAATTGAGTCCATTTTTGTATTCTACGTGTCTGAAAATTTTTAGAGAGATTTTTATTGGATTTTTCTGAAATACATGAATGTTTTGTGAATAGTGAAATTTAATAATTTACAAAATATGTGGAATAAATGAGTTTCTGCATCATGCTTGAGTCTTGAATTATGTAATTGGACATTGGTTCAAAATCACATGAATTTATTACTATTTTTATTCATAATAATCAAATCTATTCATAGGCTTGATTCAAATTATTAAAATAATGATTAAAATAATGGAAAACCCCTCCTCTTCCCCACTATAAAAACCACCCATCATACCCTATTCTATTCACTCCTATAAGCCTTGACACATCTCAAATTTCTGACAAAATAATCTTCCCTAGTCCCTCCCCACCTCTAGAATCCCATCATCTTTCCAAAATACCAAAAATGATTCTCTTAAGGCGGTTCTCAAGGAGGATATTTCAGGAGGTAAACTCTCTCCATTTTTCTTTTAATTTCATTTTCAAATTGGTTTTATATTCTTATCTTATCCTCATATCCTATATTCAAATGACCATGATAACTAAAGTATCATATATATAATGTATTTATATCATGTTAATGGATGATTCATCATTAGTCTCCTTACTCTCCCTCTCTATTATTTTAAAAATGAAATCATCATCCGAGAAGTGCCAATTTATAACCTTTGTGGACGACGAACCTTCGTTCTTCATTTTCTATTTAAAGGATGGTCATGAAACCATTTTTATAGTTGAACCAGATTAAAAAATATGTATTATATATTATTTAATTATTCTTAATCCATCATTTGTACATGATACTAAATAATATAACAAAACTAGTTCATTATGATCGAAAAACCACAGTAAAAATCTAAACAATTATCACTAAATGACTTATCTAATGATTCATCCCCATACCATGTTACCAAATCATATGTATAACCATTTAAAAATATTTATGTTCAATAAAAATTTATAAATTAAATCATGGATAATTATATACATTCCATATGAACTTCCATACCTATAATCAAGCGAACCGATCATGCATATCAAGAAACGAACACTCCAAAACAACAAAATTCAATCTTATAACTTATCAAAAGGCCATAAATGAACTTAATAAAATTATAATAAATTATATTAAAGTATAAAAGGTTTTGAATTAAATTATTAATGGGTATAATTTTATATTCCATGACCTTATGGTCAAGTGCAGAACACATTTGGACATAATGTAAGTGTTTTCTCATCTCACTTCCATTTTGTGGGATATTCATTATTCAAAACTATTTATTGTGCTTGGTGTATTTATAATGACCATTTATGTATCATATCATTAATATATTTATGTTCATGGTATTAAATGTATCATTTTATGATTATTAATTTTGGGGCACATGATTCGATTGATTACAAACTGGTAAGGGTTTTCTACCCAAACGTCCATTTTATTTTGGTTTACTATTTTTCTCTCTTTACCCTAATAAAATTCTTATTTATTCATATTTAGTCATCATATATTCTATTTTAATGTTATCTATATTTTTACCAATCATAATCATTCTTTATTTTATGTGGATTTACATTTTTTAAAAGGATATTTCAAAAACAATTTCTAATAAATAGGACCAATTCTAGGGAACTTCCAGAATTCCTACCCATATTCAAGTGCACTATATAATCTGATTTAATCCATATTTTTTTTTAAAATCACACATTTATCATGAAAAACTATTGTGGTTAATTTCTTGTTTTATTAAAACAAACATGCCTTCCCTATTTTCAATCTCTTTAATATTTTACTTAAACCGCACTAAAATATTTTATTTCTAAAGATTCGTTAAAAGAACTTTTTATGAGATTTCACTTCAGTGGGACTACATTTATGCATCAAATATAATTTTAATGTCATTTGATTTTATTTTTTGGGATAAATGTATTTCCATTTTTATTTTATGATCAATAAAAATGGATTTCCAAAATAACTCTTCATTCAAAAATTAAAGAGTTTTTCTCGTCTTACTTTTAATTCTATGAGATTTACGAATTGTTCACCACTTATTCCTTACATGTGGTGTATTTAATTCCCTATAATATATCAAATCATTATTTTTATTATTCTTATAATATTATATGTAATTTAGAATTAAATTTTTTTGAAGTTTTATATGAAACTTTGTAATGTTTAATGATCATGTTCCTCAAGAGTTCATCAATAATTTAATTAGAGTGTTTTCATATATGATTATGATTCAAATATTTCATAGTGGTATAGGACACTTTGATCTAAATAATATTTAATTAGAAATATTAAGAATGAATTGGACTTATTAATTGATGGGTGGAAACCTCTATTTCCCTTCGATGCATCGGTAGGTCTCATGAGACAAAACAGAATTTTGTTTTGGTCGAGGCCTTACCCTTGTATTTTCAGAAGTCTTGGTCAAGGCCTTGAAAACAGGTTTATCATATCCAAAATATGAGTTCATTCATTATGATATTAGTAATAGATAAATAATGTGATTATTTGACTAGTATAATATCCATGGTGTTGGTTCATGTGATTATTTATATTTCATTATTCATTTATTTTTTATTCCGACATATTATGCTCAAGATTATGTTTTAGTGGCATGAGTTGTTCACATTGACTTATTGTTTATGATATCTTTTACTATACCACTTAATCTTACTGAGAATATGATCTCACCACTTTCTTATGTTTTCTTTCCCTAGGTTATGAATAAGAAAACATTGAATAAGCTTTCAAGGAAGTAATTTATTTCATATTGTATCAGGTTTTATTTCATTTTTCCAATGTATTATGGGTACCATCACTGTAATCTGGTCTTCCAAGACTGATAATGTGATCAGTCCTTTAGGATTTTATTCCTTGTAATCATTCCAATGTATTATAATAATGCACCGACTCTGGGATTCTGGGGTCGGGGAGTTACAGTCTCCTTCCATAAAATGATTCCAACTGCATCGTTATGGGAAAATGATGATGATTGTGAAGGGTTTCCATACCATAAATTATAAATTTTAACCTGTTAGTACAAAATAAAAAGATTTTTTTTTTAAAATATATGAACTTCATAATATTATCTAATTAATAATTTTTACATTACAATTTATTTTTATTTCATTACTATAAAAAATAATAATGAAAATATATTATAACAAAAAACTAGACATAAACCCAAATAATTGGGGTTGGCTAGATGTATCATATGACGTTAAATTGGATTCTTTTGATCCATGTCTCCTACCCCAATTAACTGGGTTTAATTTTTGTTATTTGTTATAATATACTTCAAATTATTGTGTTTTTATATCAATTAAATAACATGAAATGATAAAGAAGAGTACATATTTCAATGCCTTAGGTAAGCTCATTTACAAATACTACCATATTATTTTGTATGAACCTTTGTTCCACCAAAATAGTGACCTATTTAATTATACTTTATAACAAAATATAAACATGTTAGAAAAAAATTGAATTATAATAAAATGATATAAATCATAATTAATAAAATACAATCAAAATTCTTTTTCTCGAAAAACTCAAAGACCCAGTGATGTGAGGAATGACATTTTTCTCACGATTCATAATATTTTTTTAGATAATTCATGAATGAAAAAAACATTAATAAAAATTATAATTTTATTTTTTAGGTTACTGAGATATTGTATCATATGAAATTACATCATAAGATCCATCTATGTTAATATCAAAAAATAGCTTCCATTTCCCACTAGAAATGTCTGTAGGCACTTTAACATACATATGCCATGAGATCAGGGATGTATCCTTAAACACATTTCATAATATCAATTTAAAATCTCTCTATTTCTTGTCTAGATTTTTAAAATTCCATGGGTGTGTAATAGAGTCAGGGACATAAAAATGAGAAAACATCTTGAAATAAAAAACATAACACTTTATAAGAATATTAAAAAATTATACTCATGTATTTTAAATTAGTTATCAATGAATATTAAATTAATGTTACCTTTACTTTAGTATAAAATAACTCATTTTTAAAAAATATAGAAATATGCCTCCAATATTTATAATTAATGGGAAAGATCACCATCTTGCAAGAAAACTGCCCAAGAATCTTCTCATAGATTCCAGCAGCGTCACCAGTAGGCACCCTGAACTCATCTAATGGAATGATAATCCTTAAGCACTTAAGTTCCCATACATCCATCAAATTCATATTTGTATCCCTTCAATGGTTGTATTTATCTGTTTGAAAAATGAATTAAAAAATTTATAAATTATATATTTTTTTTTCAAAATGACATACATACTAATAAAAATAACTCAAAAATATCCCCAAGATAAAGGGGTGACCAAATTCTCTATCACTAATGCTAAATCAGGTGGTGGGTTACCAATGAAATTTTGGGAAATAAATGGATCACTAGTAGTCTCAAGTACAACACAATCCCGTAGATCCACATAAGCTAATGGTAGTGGTGGCGTGCTCTGAGATAATGATTGGATAAGATCCTAATTTGTTTTTGTTCTTGTAATTCTTATAATTCAAATGGTTTAGGTATATTAAATTTTTTAAAAAATTCAAAACTAAAATATATTTTTTCAAAAAAATATAGAAAAATTTATATATGTTAGAAACCTTTATCAATGAGAAATTGTAATATATTTTCATTGCCAATTTATACATTCAGTTGTCTTCAGATTCATTATCTTCATTATTATCAACCTCCATTGTTATGAGTCATTTGTCTTTATACTCTCTTGTAAGTTCTAATGTTTTGATATTGTTAGGAAGAAAATATTCAATGTTTTTTGGATGATGAGGTTCAAAATCACAAAGAACCAATTAATATTCATCGCCCATATCATATAAGTCTCTCAACATTATGTATACAAAAACACTTTAACAATCATTTATTTCATCATCCACATAATAAACCTTCTTCACGTGTGAAGTAAAGAAAAATTGTTCATTCTCTACACGCTCACTGGTATGGATCAAGAAAGAGAAGTTGATAAAAGTAAAATTTAATGAATCAATCATTTTACTCCAATCAATGATGACTCACATCCATTTGAATAAGACAAAAAAAATTAACCATGATAGTTTAATTAAATTATACCATCTAGATTTCCATATTATCCCCTCATCTACAACAATAAATACACCACTATTTTGAGTTTTCAAGTCTTCTTCATGATAAATGGCATGAATACTAAATTCATGAATATTGCAGGTATAAATTCTCTTAGCTGTCCTTAGAGGACCTCTAGCTAAAAAATTCATATCATTTGATATTTTAGCTCAATTTTCAACATTCACTATCTAGAAAAATATATATAAGGAGTTACTTTTAATATATACAAAATAACCAAAGATCAATAAATTGAATATGAGTATATACTTACACAACAAGAGAACCAATCAAAAATCTCTATATTAATATAATTTTATAATTGAATATCATTTCGAGCTAGACCCCTTAATCACCTCTTATTTTTCAGTCATAATCATTCAATAAATGGATCAACAATAACACTATTGAGTTTCACACACACACACACATATGTTCTGGTAGAAACTCCAATTATGTTCGTGTAAGATTTAAATCATTTCCAATTGGTTGTCCATTAGTTGGAAATACTAATGATAGGTTTTTAGAATGATAATTAGTGGAAATTTCATTACCACATCCATCACAAAGGAATCCAATCTGAATCTGATCTAAATACCTAGAACAGAAGGTTAATCATTCATTTTCTATGCAAACTTCCAAAATAGAGTTTTTGAGTTGATCTTTATTCCTCACATATTATTTCAAAATAACCTAATTACCTGATGAAAAAAATAAATATATTAAATAATTTTACACAATGATTTTATAAATGTGAATTCACAAATAAAAATAAAAATAATATCAATGTACCTCTCAATCGGTTGCACTCATCAATAGTGCACCAGTCCATGAAGTTTTTATTCTTCAACCAAATGAATAGTAAAATAAATCATGACTATGAATAATGAAGGGGAAAATAACATATCCAAATGAAAAAGTGACAAAAAAATTCTTTCTTGAAGTTTATCAAGATCATTTGGATTTAGTGTTTTTCCACAAAGCCCTATGAAAAAGGTAAAAAACTCTATTAGAACTACAATTACTTATTCATGTAACGTATCACACAATGCCAATGGCAATAAATAATCCATAAAAATACGCGATTCATTTATTTTCAATCAATGTAAATTTTTATGTTTTAAGTTAACATACCTCGATATGTTACATAAATATCCACATGGAACTTTTAAATTCTTTAATGTTCAAAGGAATATGTCTTTATCATGATTTTTCATTGTAAAAATAGCTAAAGGATACTTTAAATTCTCATTTTCACAAAAACCATGATTTAAATTCATTGAATCCCTATCCTAATGAGCATTAAGTCAATCCTTCGATTTCCCCTCCCTGTTAAGGAATGTAAAAATTACATTTTCATAGATTTTCTTCTAAATAGGAATTATGTCAAGATTATGACATATCAAATTAAACTCCCAATAATGAATTTTGAAAAATGTACTATTTTTCTTCCATTGTTGTGTTCTAGCTGCTTCAGATATTGTACCTCATACCCATTTCCCCCCATCATTAAACTGATGACATTTTCCAACTTCTTGAGTGACATTCATTAATTGTCCCATGATATATGAACCAGATAACAACTTCAATGAATTTATCAATTCAATATCTCTATTGAATCATGTATTTTTAGACTTAAATTTATTATAAGCATTAATAAATGAATGATGAATCATAAAACACCATTTTCTGCTATGAGGTAATTATTGAGGTTCAAAATAAATATTACCAAATGGACAAGCCAAAAGAGTTTGAGTGTTCCAACCAAATAAAATTTATATTACCGTAAATTCACTAATTGTCCACATTAAAGAAACATAGATTTTGAATTGTTGTCTTGTTGAAGAATCATATGTTTTCATGCCATAATTCCATAATTTTTGAAATTCATTAATAATAGGTTGAAGGTATACATTAATGTAATTTTTAGGCATTTTATTTACATAAAAAGTCATTGAAATAATAAAATAAGTATTCTTCATACACATCTATGGAGGTAGATTATAAGGGATCAAAAAAACTTCCCAAATGCTATAATTTTTACATAAAGTTCTAAAAGGGTTAAAACCATTAGAAGACAATTACAAATGTACATTCCTAGGATCTAAAGAAAAATATAGATATAGTGAATCAAACATCTTCCAAGATGTTTAATCTTTTGGATGTCTCATCATGCCATCGCTATAATACTAACCATTCAACTTCATGTATTATGAAGTCTAAGAGGGCATGAATAATCATTGCAAGCATAGTTCCAGAGGAAAGTAATTAAATACCATTGAAAAGGTTTTATTTTTATGTTTCTTCATGGGATTTCATTGATTTATACCTTTATTATTGTTCATTGACTTCCATATTCTTGAATGAAATATTATACAATATTTTTTTTCACTGAATCTCTAAGCAAGATTAACTTGCTCAGGATCAACTAAATGTTCTACTGATTTATTAAAATATTGGACATTGTATCCTGCCAAACCTAATGGTCCATTTAACAAATTTCAAACATAATTCTCCTCTTTAGGTCACTTTTTCGTTTCATTGACAATATTGTCATTGTTTTGACTTTCCCTAACATTTGATTCACATGCCAAATCAAACATACATTTTGAGAAGAAAACTGTTTTAATTTAAAATTCTTATATAATTCGTTTCTATTCAACCATCTCTTGAATTTTTAATCAAGTCACAAATATTTTATTCTACTATCCACTAATATGTTTATGATTTCATAATCTAAAAATTCTTCCAAACCCATAGCATGTCGAGGTTTGTTTCAAGGTGAATTAATCTAACTTTTATCCACAAGTATTGGATTGTGTTCTCTTCATACATTTATATATAAATATATAAAAGTTTAATCAAAGAGGTGCAATCAAAATTAAACATCACCCAACATCTCCATTGACACTTTTATAACAACTATTAAGGAAAATGAGATGAATCCAATAATGAACTTTTTCTTACTAAACTTGTAATATAAAAACATGATGCAAATAAATTATTATTCCTCACAAATATAGATGAATAATGACATATATTATATGACCACAAAATTCTTATCATATAAGAGGGATTTAACCATCAATTAGATAACTTCCAATTACTCAAACAAAGTGATATTTTTCATGAAACAAATTTCTTCCTCATTATTATCAACCAATATGGATCACTATAATAATAGGAAAATAATGACTTCCTCACTATAAAAGTAGAAAAATACCATAATATAAATAACCTAACATTTCATTTCATCCATGATGGATAAATATATATGTTTGTTTACCTCTGAATTAAAAAATCAATAGAGGGATAATGTCATAAACAATATCATTCCATGGAATATTTAGACCTCACTGGTGATAATCATAAAACTAAATCAAAAAATTATCTTAATCTACCATGTAAATATAATAACAAACAAACAAACAAATATATATATATATATATATATTAATTTAAATCATCATAAATTAATAATCAAATAAAAAATAAATTGTCATATTCAAATAAGTGAATACACATTTGATTAAAGAGCTATGGAATCACAAAAATTTTATTTAAATAAATTTATTACATGAAACAAACAATTATTTTCATATCAAAATTATGGAATAATGTATATCACGAATTCAAAAAAGGGTAATGATATAGTGTTTTATAATCACACAACATTTGGGGGGGGGGGGTAGGGTCACGATGGCCGCTAGTAAAGGGGATTGGGGTCATTAATTTACCAACAAGGGGGTCAGGGTCACAATGATCAGCGACAGCCGGTTTGTGGTCACACAAACATACATAAGGGAGGGTCAGGGTCATGAAGGTCACCAAGATGGGGGGTTGTGGTCATGAAGGTTAACGATAAGGAGGTTAAGGGTCATGATAATAGCCAAAAGGTGTGTTAGGTGATGGTGGTTGCTAATAGGGGGTCGGGGTCAGGGCGGTCACTGGCAGGGGGTTGCCATCGACGAGGGGAGGGGGTTGGGGACATAGGGGGTTTGGGGTTTCCACCTATGTGGGGATAGGGAGAGGGAGGTCGAATGGGGTTAAGGGTCACCTCAAATGATGGGAGAGGGAGTTTGGAGGGGGGGGGTCGGGGTTCACCACCAAGGAGGTGAGAGGGAGGTCAGAGGGGGGTCGCGGGTCACCAGTGAGAAGGGGAGAGGGAGGTTGGAGTGGTTGTCGGGGGTCACCACTGGGGGGGGGTCAGGGTCACTGCCGAGGAGGGGGAGAGAGGTTGGTGGTTCGGGGATGATGCTGAGGAGGGTGTGGGAGGTCGAGTGGGGGGGATTGGGGTTGGCATCTTAGAGGATGGGGTGAAGGAGGATGGGGGGACAAATGATGGGTTTTAAAAAAAAGTAGTAGTGATTTAATTTAAACGACATCTATATTATCAGTTTGTTTATATGATTTATTTTTGGATTTTATTAGAATACTCTCTAATAAACCACCACTAAGAACTTGTTTTTTGTGCTGGATGACACTTTTTAATTTTATTTGGTTTCTTGGAATGCTTTCTCAAATAAATTGATTGGGTAGGTGGTAGATGCATTTTTGTTTAGGTATACATTTTTTATATTTCAAATGCTGGAGATTTCTCGATATTTTAATTCAATTATATTGGTTTTTTGAGAGGTTTTCCCTAGATATACTACTTTCTTGGTTCCCCATATATGCTCGTCACTAGCCACATTATAAATTCTTCAGCTTCATCACAGTCATCCATGTGTGCATTGTGTATGATATTTTTGTAACTGCTTGATGTGCCCTAATTTATTTAAAATCTTATTCCTTGGATAAATCCAACCTCCACTGTAGTAATTGAGGTTGCACATAAATGAAGACTTCTTGGAAAATTCAATCTTGCATGACTTATACTGAACTAAACTTCAAAATTTTATTTTCTCTATTTTTCATCCTTTATTTTGGTGTGTATTTGTATCCCTATAAATAGGGTATGTGTTTATGAATTGTAATAGAATTTCAAGTGAAAAAATAAAATACCATTATTTCTGTTGTGTTTGTGTGTTGTTATCACCTCCAGTGATCTGTATATGTGTGGTTGTGTTTTCTTCTTTAAGATCCTCTATCAGTGGTATCAAAGGGAGGCTAAATCTGCATCCACTTCTAACACCAAACTCCTCCTTCAGTGGTATTAGTGGGAGATCCACATCTGTGTCTCCTTATGCTTCCTATTATCACCTTTAGTGTTTTTAGAGGGTTAAGGTTGAATTGTGTTGAAGGATCTGTGAGATCCACATCCTGATCAATTGAATCATATGAAGAGTTGTGGAGAAGATCATGGATAGTGGCTATTCATTTATATCTGAAATCTTTTTCTAGTATTTTCATTATATTTTATTCCCACTTTTGTTTTGTTTTTCATTTTATAAGTGGGTTCTACTTTTACAGATATCCACACCACTTTTTCATAAGTAAAAAGTGATTTTCTCTATCACAATAAAACCTCTCTCAGATCACTTTGGATCCTCCCATAGCCTCCATTCCTTTCACTATCTTTTTTTTATAAATAATCCATTTATATTACAAAACAAATCTCTATTTTTTTCATATTATCAAAAAAATTAGCAGGGTGCAATGTTGAAAAAAAATCGCACGACAATTATGAAAAAAAATTATTTGATCTTTAATTTTGAAAAAAGTAAGTTTGAAATTCTAAAAAAAAATTGAAATTTTCATATCCGAAAAAATAATTTTCCCAGATATTTAATTCAATTTCAATGAAGATACCTTTGACTTATTTCCGGACATTGATGATGACGACAGACACCCCCCACCTTCATCTCTTCTATTGAATATGAATCAATCATCTTCACCTGAAGTCGTCAAAGAACTAGAGTTTCTATCCAATGAAGGAACCTTCCCAAAATATGATACA
This sequence comes from Viscum album, assembly GCA_963277665.1. NCBI lineage: Eukaryota > Viridiplantae > Streptophyta > Magnoliopsida > Santalales > Viscaceae > Viscum > Viscum album. Next base: position 1,349,483,022 of record OY728139.1, on the reverse strand, counting down.
TCCATCAATGTTGTATCTAGTGAACCATCCACCGATTCAGGCTTCTTGATGCATCAAAGCCCTATGTTAGTTCCCCTAGTGAAAAAAGTGATAGTTCCTTCTAGTGCATCTGAGTCTCGGTGAAGTCCCAGAGAAAGCAGGGATATTTGGAAGATCCTAAGATAGAGGATTTTATAAAAAAGTGCCTGATCAAATAAGATGAATACAATCTAGAATAATTCCAAATAAAATAAATAAAATCCAATTTGCTTCCTGCTGTTGTTATTTTATTTAGAAAATCATCTCTAATGATCTGTTTATTTTCTACCGCATGTGTTTTTTAATTTTCTGTAGCTAATGGTTGTGGTGAAGTAATTATATCTATTGGTTACCTGCCTGCAGGATATAACGAAATATCATGGGTTGCATGGAATATGAGTTTTAGGGGGGATGTGGGATAATAAACTCATATTCCTTGGATGGTGCCGACCTCCACTAAAGTAGTGGTATCTTGGACTTCAATGAAGGTTACTTGATGAATTCAAGCTTGAAAGACAACTAATAAACCAAAATTTAGACTTGTATTTTCTTTTTTTTTCATCCTTTATTTTGGTGTGTATTTTTATCCCTATAAATTGGGTATCTGTTTTAGCGTTGTAATAGAATTCCAAGTGATGAGATAAATACAATTATTTCCACTACATTTGTGTGTTGCAATCTCTTCTAGTGATTTGTGTATGTACGATTTTGTTTGTTGCCGTAAGATCCCCCATAAATTTCTTACAGATCTTTAGTTCGGGTGATTTATTCCTTTAGAGGTGTAGTGGGAGAGGTGTTGTATCCCTTCATTCTCCAGAACGAGAGCTTGAATTTGGTTGTAACTTGAATCCTTTCTTCGGGGCTCCTCATAGAATAGTGCATCCTTTACAATCGTCATGATAAGTTTGCGTCCAAGTACCGAGTTTCTGATTGAGATGACAAGAATATCCCATCTATCGGGAAGTGTGCAGAGTTAGTGGTTCACCTGATCTTCATCATTTAGAATCCTACCGGCATCCACCAACTGGTTCACCAGGCTTTGAAACTCGCAGGTGTGTTCAGTTATAGAGATTCTACTCTGTAGTCGAAGATTCATCAACCGCTTCAATAATAGGATCTTGTTTCGAGCGGTATTTGACTGGTATGTATTTTACAACTTTTCCCAATGTTCATACGAACTAGTCTCTTAGGCAACATGGTGGTAAATGTTGTGATCGATCCATTGGCAGATTTGACCGATCATCTTCTTGATATCTTTAAGGATACCCCTCATCAGTCAACAACAACTACTCTATCTCCGAATATTTTGTTGACAGAATCCTTCATCGTGAAGATATTCGAACCGGTGAAATGTTGGGTTCGAGAGGCACAACATTAGCTAGCTCCTGTGATGGTTCTGCAACTCCTTGTGGAGAATATTGAGTCTCCCACTGCTCAATATCTCCCTCCACTGCCTCCCAATCCACTTTCAATGAGTCTTCTTGCACCTCCTCCTATTCATTGACAGGTGGTGCTGGTATAGGTGTTGGATCATGAATTGAGTCCTTGAAGCATTCCATTTGAGACATTCTAGTATTTTGAATGTCCTTGATCATCTGGTCCTCATGGAACACGACATCTCTGCTTCTGATCACGTTCTTCTCCTTTGGGACCCAAATCATGTATCCAAACTTCTCATCTCCATAACCGATGAAGATGCATGGAGTAGATCTCCCATCTAGCTTCTACCTGATATCCTTGGATACATGTGAAAATGACAAACATCCAAATACTCGTAAATGAAAGTAAGAGGTATGTTTACCAGACCATCTCTTATGTGGAATCTCAAAATACAGCGGGACCAACGATGATCTGTTTATGAGGTAGCAAGTAGCCTAAAAAACTTCTCCCCAGAATGGTTTAGGGAGCTTAACTAAACTCATCATGATTTTAACCATTTCCATGATGGTTCTGTTCATACTTTCTATAACTCCTTTGTGTTGTGGGGTGTGTGGGACTGCTCTCTCATGTCGGATGCCCTGACTCTTATAATAGGCATCAAATTCCCTGGATGTGTACTCTCCTTCGTTGTCTGAATGAGGACACTTCAGCTTCCTTCCAGTTTCACGATCCACCATGGTGTGAAACATTTTGAAGTAGTCAAGTACTTGGTCCTTCTCCCGCAAGTAGAATACCCACACCCTTCGAGATGCATCATCAATAAAGGATAGAAAATATTTTTTACCTCCAAGTAAATCCACCTCCATGGGTCCACATACATTAGAGTTCACCAGATCCAGTAACTCTGATCTCCGTGATAAAGTGGTATTGAATGAGACTCTATGATGCTTCCCATACAATCAATATTTACAATGATCAGGTGACGCATCCTTATCAATACTGATGTACTTCTTCTTGGTCAGGGTAGATAACCCTCTTTCACTCATGTGGCCAAGTCTTCTATGTTACATATTGGATAACGCCTCTCTTTCCACCGTGTTGAGACTCTCTACACATATCTTCACATGAGTTTTGTACAACATACCGCATATGTTTTCTCAAGTGGTGATGATGGATCCTTTTTTCATCTTCCATGCTCCATTACTGAAGATGTTGTTATATCCTTGTTGATCAAAGGCTATACCTAATAACAGGTTTAGCCGAAGGCTTGGAACATGCCTAAAATCTTTCAGAGTGATTGTGTATAAAACGTTCGTCTTGATTTGGATATCACTCATTCCAACAATCTCTGCCAAACAGGTATTCCCCATCTTGACTGCACCAAAATCACCAGATTGATAAGTCAAGAAATAGTCAAGATTTAGAGTGACGTGGTACGATGCTGCACTATCGACCAACCATTTGTGTCCTGCCCTCATGTATGAAAACATGTTTATTCTTCATCTTTGGAGAAAAATGTGATTTCTCTGGAGACTGTCACATGTGCGTCTCTATTTATTCTTTGTCGGTTTCTACTTTTATGATTTTCTTGAAGCAACCTTCAACTGTTCTTCTTCATATGACTCATCATGCCACAATGATATCATTTGTATGATGGTCTTTTTCCATCTATATACTTTCTTTGCCTTTGACATCCGTTTCTGGACCCTCGACCACCTCTCGTGGATGGTTCCTCCATGGAATTTCAATTTTGAAAAAATTGGTGCTGAATTTGGAAAAATGGAGCTCACCGATGAGTCTGAAAAAGTTGAAAAATGGTGGAATTGACTCCTGGATCATCAAAATCCCAAAAAGTGCCAAAAACTGAAATTGTCCGATGACGTGGCGATGACGCGGCGCTAACGTGGCATGCCAAAGCAGTTGCTGGAATTCCGCCGGAAAATTCATCGGCACCGAAACAATATCTTCTTCTCCAGCAAGGGAGTACTATAGCACCTGAGGTTTGACCGAACTTTGACCGAGTCTAGGGAGATCGTTTTATCTCCATTTTCAATGCCGTTTGCACTATTGGAATCGTCTTGACATAGTCATTCAGAATATGTGTTCAAATCACAAATTAGGGAAAATTGAATTTTCTAGTTACCGAAAAATTTCATCTATCTATCGCCCTTTCACCGGAACCTCCTCTGATACCACTTGTTGTGATTCTCTGACCACAAATTGAGAAGAATGGAGGGGGAAATTAGCCTTTATTTCACAAAGAACAACACATTTATAAAACTTCTCTCTCACACACATGGTGCACTCCCAACTCTCTTTGGATACTAATCCGAGCTAAGAGAGCTTCATTGTATCCAAAGAGATTCGGGAGAGCTCCATGTGTGAGAGAGAGAGGTGTAGAGAGAGAAAGTTTGTAAATTCTTTGTTCTTGGTGAAATAAAGGCTGATTTCTGCCTCCATTCTTATCTATTCGTAGTCTGCAAATCACAACAATAGGGGCCTCTCATTCTGTGATCCAAGAAGGGGAATCACCTGCAGCAGGTCGGTATTCAGGGAGAAGGTGTTCAATCGAGGGCTACTTCTATTCTTGTTCATGCAGGCATGATCCTCGAATGCTAAAGGAGGGTTGACTGGATCTAGATTTGGTTTATATCTTGCCAACCTGGAATATTTAAGACATCTTCTCTAACCCGAAAACCCTTGTGATAGGTCAATTTGACCAAAGCACGTAAAATTCAAGGTCCCTTTTATTGATTTCCTCAATGATTTTATGAACTGTCATTGTAAATCGCTTCGGGTTATTGACTTTTTTATATAGATGTTTTTTGGGCTATTCTGTCGCCCAGTTTTAATCATTTCTGCTATTAATTTTTTAATTTTAGCTTGCTATGGTTATTCTTTGTATATACTAGAACTCAATTTATGTTTAGAAAATGAATATATGTGAACCTATTTCCATTTTCTCATTGTTTGTGTTTCTTTTCGGATGAATGTTTATGTGCAACATATTCTATTATGTTGTTTCATGCTTCTATTAGCCATTGTCTTGTAATATTTTATCATTTGTGGACCTGAATTCTATTTTCATATTTTTTCATTTATATTTGTCTGTTTTTATGGAAGCGAAAATTTTGACTAAGTTGTTACCCTTCATTTTTTTTGGAATTTTACATTACATCCATGAGTTTTTGGCGGTTTAATGGGACTTCCATACAATGTATCCCTAACACAGGGAGTTATTTGTGGACTCGGGAGTTATTTATGGCACCCTCAAGCCAAAACCATACTCACTAATTGGTTTTTGATCAAATGGAGCGAGACTAAGCTTCCAAGACATCATGAGGTACATATGTGGTGTCAGTGTGCATAGGCAGAAGCGCGGGATAGAAGTCGCATGGATAAACTATATCAAAGAGGCCGTTAAACTAACAGAAAACAGGGTAGATGGTGTTATATTACCATGAAATGCATTATTATTTTGCAATTTAATTGTTTATTTTATTGAGAAATGGTTTGATTCATGTGTGTTTGGCTATATAAATATGCTTCCCTGGTTTATACATTCTATATTTGAAATTGTTATTTTTACTCATATTTTTTGTTTTCTTCCTTTGTTTCTGTTGAGATTCATCACATTTATTAATTAGAGAAGAAAATTATTAATGGAGGGATTCATCACATTTATGATGAAAGAGAAAAAAAATTAATGGAAAGATTTATCTCAACATTAATTGGGGATTTTCTTCCAACATTAATGGATATTTAATTCTCGATATTAATGGATGGAATAATGGATGTTGACTACATTAATTGATTATTATGGACTTGGTGTCTATATAAGGAGGATGCAGAAACATATTTTAGAGAAAAGGGTGTGACAAAAAGATGTAGTCGGCAAGGGAGACCCGGGAAGGGGTTGCCGTGTTTGCGGTGGCCCGTGTGGCACGACGACGATGGCGCGTCGGCATTTGACAGGTGCTGAGCAGCGGCTACAGAATTGATGATCGGGGCCGCGTATTGAAATTATTCCTGATAGCGGTGATCAGGTGGTGTGTCCCGATTGGAGATCAGCGGTACATCATGATGGCGAGATCATTCGAGTGTCGCAAGCTGGTGCGAGGTTGACGCATGTTCGGGTGAATATCTCCGAGGTAGTGAGGTTTCATGGACAGAAGGGTGGCATTTTGTCACAGATTGATCTTCCAATACATGGCATCAGTGGGAATTTTATCAGAGAGAAGGCAGAGGCGTATCGAGGTGTGATTTTCACACAGGTTTTCTACGCTCTCTTATTTGTAATTCAAGTTTCGGCATTACTTGGATTCTTTGTAATCTCTGATTCATAGTGGATATTTTGGGAATTGCCCCGTGGTTTTTTAATCCTCCGCATGGGAGGGTTTTTCCTTGTTAAAAAAACCTGCGTGTTGATTTCTTTATTCGGATTATATCGCTTCCATATTTCGACGGGTTTCTCACGATATTTTTGGTAAGTAATTTTCAGCCCGAATTCGGGATTCTTCCCAACAAGTGGTATCAGAGGAGGTTGTTTTGTGCTTTCAATTTAACGTGAGGATTTTGGAATCTTTGAAGAGTATCGCAGATGCGTGCATGGAGAAAAATAATGTTTTGAAAATAAAGCAGGCTGAGAGAGGTGATACACATATCCGCTTAGGGGATGTTGAGAAGGGGGAGCATTTTATTCCTGCAGGTGCTCCAGATTATGTGGTAATCACTATTATGGGGGAGCCAGATGTTTCTGGTTCTTGTCTTGATCAGCAGGATGAGCAGGATGGTGCAGATACAAATGTGACGAAAATTCCGGCATTTGATTTTCTTTTTTCAGGGGGAGCTGATATTTTTCAGAAGTGCAAAAGGATGTCGTCATATTTTCTGCAATTGATGATGGTTGGTGTGATACCGACATAATTTATTTCCAGATGGGTTTGTTGGATGGTTCCATTCATTAATGTGATGAAGGGGGAGATTGTTGAGATTCATCACATTTATTAATGAGAGAAGAAAATTATTAATGGAGGGATTCATCACATTTATGATGAAAGAGAAAAAAAAATTAACGGAAAGATTTATCTCAACATTAATTGGGGATTTTCTTCCAACATTAATGGATATTTAATTCTTGATATTAATGGATGGAATAATGGATGTTGACTGCATTAATTGATTATTATGGACTTGGTGTCTATATAAGGAGGATGCAGAAACATATTTTAGAGAAAAGGGTGTTCCAACAAGATGTAGTCGGCAAGGGAGACCCGGGAAGGGGTTGCCGCGTTTACGGTGGCCCATGTGTCACGACGACGATGGCGCGTTGGCGTTTGACAGGTGCAGAGCAGCGGCTATGGAATTGATGATCGGGGCCACGTATCAAAAGTCTTCCTAATAGCGGTGATCAGGTGGTGTGTCCCAATTGGAGATCTGCGGTACATCATGATGGTGAGATCATTCGAGTGTCGCAAGCTGGTGCGAGGTTGACGTATGTTCGGTTGAATATCTCCGAGGTAGTGAGGTTTCGTCGACAGAAGGGTGGCATTTTGTCATAGATTGATCTTCTGATACATGGTGTCAGTGGGAAGTTTATCAGAGAGAAGGCAGAGGTGTATCAAGGTGTGATTTTCACACAGGTTTTCTACGCTCTCTTATTTGTAATTCAAGTTTGGGCATTACTTGGATTCTTTGTACTCTCTGATTCATAGTGGATATTTTGGGAATTGCCCCGTGGTTTTTTAATCCTCCTCATGGGAGGGTTTTTCCACGTTAAAAAAACCTGCGTGTTTATTTCTTTATTCGGCTTATATCGCTTCCATATTTTGACGGGTTTCTCACGATATTTTTGTTAAGTAATTTTCAGCCTGGATTCGGGATTCTTCCCAACAAGTGGTATCAGAGGAGGTTGGTTTGTGCTTGAAATTTAACGTGAGGATTTTGGAAGCTTCGAAGAGGATTGCAGATGCGTGCATGGAAAAAAATAATGTTTTGAAAATAAAGTAGGTTGAGAGAGGTGATACACATATCCGCTTATGGGATGTTGAGCAGGGGGAGCAGTTTATTCCTGCAGGTGCTCCAGATTATGTGGTAATCACTATTATGGGGGAGCCAGATGTTTCTGGTTCTTGTCTTGTTCAGCAGGATGAGCAGGATGGTGCAGATACAAATGTGACGAAAATTCCGGCGTTTGATTTTCTTTTTTCAGGGGGAGCTGATATTTTTCAGAAGTGAAAAAGGACGTTGTCATATTTTCTGCAATTGATGATGGTTGGTGTGATACCGACATAATTTCTTTCCAGCTGGGTTTGTTGGATGGTTCCATTCATTAATGTGATGAAGGGGTAGATTGTTTAGATTCATCACATTTATTAATGAGAGAACAAAATTATTAATGGAGGGATTCATCACATTTATGATGAAAGAGAAAAAAAATTTAATGGAAGGATTTATCAAAACATTAATTGGGGATTTTCTTCCAACATTAATGGATATTTAATTCTCAATATTAATGGATGGAATAATAGATGTTGATTGCATTAATTGATTATTATGGACTTGGTGTCTATATAAGGAGGATGCGGAAACATATTTTAGAGAAAAGGGTGTGCCAGTATGATGTAGCCGACAAGGGAGACCCGGGAAGGGGTTGCCATGTTTGCGGTGGCCCGTGTGGCACGACGACGATAGCGTGTCGGCGTTTGACAGGTGCAGAGCAACGGCTACATAATTTATGATCGGGGCCACGTATCGAAAGTCTGCCTAATATCGGTGATCAGGTGGCGTGTCCCAATTGGAGATCGGCGGTACATCATGATGGAGAGATCATTTTGGTGTCGCAAGCTGGTGTGAGGTTGACGCATGTTCGGGTGAAGATCTCCGAGGTAGAGAAGTTTCGTCGACAGAAGGGTGGCATTTTGTCACAGATTGATCTTCCGATACATGGCATCGGTGGGACGTTTATCAGAGAGAAGGCAGAGGCGTATCGAGGTGTGATTTTCACACATGTTTTCTACACTCTCTTATTTGTAATTAAAGTTTGGGCATTACTTGGATTCTTTGTACTCTCTGATTCATAGTGGATATTTTGGGAATTGCCCTGTGGTTTTTTAATCCTCAGCATGGGAGGGTTTTTCCACGTTAAAAAAACCTGCGTGTTGATTTCTTTATTCTGCTTATATCGCTTTGGGTTTCTCACGATATTTTTTGGCAAGCAATTTTGGCCCGGATTCGGGATTCTCCCCAACAGTTTCTAGTTTTCCTTTATAGAAAATTGAACCTGGACCGTCAATACAATTTGATCTAATGGCTGCGTGTTAAGGCGGGTGTGTTAATCTTCCTCTGGGACAATCCATGTTCATCACCGGCATCATCGCCTTCGCTCTATTCCCAGTATTTTGGAGGACCATTCTTCAGCAACTGGATATCAGGTCTGGTGAACTGGTGGTGACTTCAAATAGGAACTGGATCTGGATGTCTCTCGAACGAAGCACGGTTGCTGTTGGATTCGTACTTTCAAATCATAACGAGATTTCAGTAAAGAAATTTGACACTGTAAGAGATTCTTTTTTTATTTTTATTAAATCAATTGTTGTGTCCTTTAGTGGGTGCATGTGCGAGTCTTTCCAAGAGTGGACCGTGTTATCTCCATATGACGGAGTTCATCATTGCCATTTGGTTTAAGAATGCTAGGTTCCTCAGATAGGTTCTTTAGTTTTCTTTCTTGTATTGAGTCTGTAATTTCTAATTTTTTTTCTCTAATAAGAAATCTTGTCTTGGTGGTGTTCTCACCATGCATGCACAATCAGATCAATCTGAATAACATTATATCTTGGTGTTCCTTCTTGTTTTTATTTTTGGTTCATACTTGTTAATTCACCTAATTCATGTAACTCACGATTTCTAAAGAAAATGAGTTTCTCTAATCACTATGCAGCCATATAAAACATCTCAGTGGATCTTGGTCATTGGTAGGGATATCCACCTCAACACCGCCCCTAACAATTAGCATCAGAGCCTTTCTGAAGAATTTAGAATTAGTTCTATGAAGTTTGAAATATATAAATCTGACGGCGAAAATGATTTTAATTTGTAGAGAATTAAGATGAATTCTCTGTTGGATAATAACAAACTATTTGATGTTCTAGGTGGTTCCAATAAACAAGTAACCACTATGTACCCTGATGGACAGACCACAACTGCTTATGTGGACATTTCTCTTGATGTTCTTAGAAAATCCCATAGGTTTATTTTGTTGTATTTAGGGAATAGGGTTCTTAGGGATGTAGTCATCAAGACTTCTGCCACTAGTATTTGGCCCAAATTGGAATACCTATATATGGCTAAATATTCGGTTGGAAGGTTATATAAGATAATGAGACTTTATAATTTTAAAATGCTCCCTCGAACTGAATTCTGGTCACATATGGATGATTTTAATATAACTATATTAGGCCTATCCAATATAGATGTTGAAATTGGGGATCAAGATCAATAAATAATCATTTTAACTTAATTGGATGAATCATATAATTCATATGGTAAGGGCTCTTAAACTCTTGATGAAGTTAAGTATTCTTTGTTATCCAAAGAAATTGAAAAGAAAGGCATTGTTAAGAATGAAGTTGAGAGTTTAAACATTAAAGGCATAGGTGAACATAAAGATAAGCAGTGAGAGTTGAGTCAATCTAGAAAATTGGGGTCTATATCAAAGAATAGAGAATTTAAGAGTATTTTGTTCATATGATTTAATTGAAAACAACGTGGGAATATGAAAAAAAAATACTAATAGAAAGAATGTATATAATTAGAATAATATTGACCATTATTTGTTAATTAAATAGGACATCGACACAGATGATGAGTTGAATGTTAGAGATCATCCTACCAATGAGGAATGGATCTTGGATTCATGATGTTCATTCCATATGTGTTTGAACAAAGAGTCTTTCACTGAATTAAGAGATATTGAATGAGGCAATTTCCACTTAGGGAATAATAAGAGCTTTCACATTATGGGATAGTTTTTATTTCTTTAGAACTTCATGATGGGATGGTTAAAATTCTTGAAGAGGTTAGGTGGGTATCTAAACTTAAAATAAGCCTTGTTTTCTTTGGTGTTCTAGACATGAAGGGTTATACTTTCAATTCGAATTCTTGTTGCCTTATAATCACTCGTGTCTCTCTCATTGTCATGAAATGAAACCTTAGTAATGGGATGTATGTTTTAGAAGGAAGGACTAACATAAAAAAGTTGAATGTTTCTAGTGTTCCAACGTTAGATAGTACCACTCTATAGCATATAAGACTAGGGAACGTTAATGATAAATTTCTAGAAAAACTTACAAAAAAACTGTTAACTGAAGTTAATCCTAGTAGTCTTGCTTTCTGTGAGGATTGTGTGTATGGTAAATCTATGTTGGTGAGTTTTAGAAAGTCATCCAACAAAGCTAGATACACTTTGAGTGTGTCCACTCTGACCTATGGATACCTTCTACGATTTCCTGTCATGGTGGAGGTTATTAATTTATGACCTTTATAGCTGATTACTCCCATAAATTTTGTATATACAAACAAATATTATACATTTCAAAGAATTAATAACTAAAAGGATGGTGTAGAAATTAAATCTTGTAAGAAGCTAAATGCTTTAAGAACTGATAATGGTTTGGAACACCTATGCACTGAATTTGATGAATTATATAACTCAGAGGGTGTTCATTAGTATAGAAATGTTATGTAAACCCCACAACATAATGGGTTATCCAAGAGAATGAACAAGACCTTCTTAGAAAGGGTCTGGTGCATGATTTCCTATTCCTCCCTTCCTAAGTATTTTTGGGCTGAGGCTATTACTAAATTAGTAGACCTAATTAATAGATTTCCATCCTATTCTAATGCTTTCAAAACACTGGAAGAACTCTAGAAAGGAAAACCTCTTAATCTTGATCACCTTAGGGTTTTTGGATCCACAACGTATGCACATTCTATGAATGATAAATTGGAACCTAGGGTTTTCAAGTGTATCTTCATCGGATATCCAAAGGGTGCAAAGGGATATAAATTATGGGTAGAAAAACTTGGGTATCAAAGGTGCAATATCAGTCCTGTTGTCGTGTTCTAAGAGTTGAGTCTTCCTAAAGAATTTTTTTTTGAGTATGATGAGACCAATTCCCCCATACCTTGGGTGTTGAAGTTGGTCCTAACTCTTATGTCACTTTAGAACCTGACCCTACCCCTTTGGTCCACCCTTTGCAACTAGAAGGTGAATCAGATTTAGATTCTGGTTTAGAACCCGAAATAGAGGAGGGTGGCCTTAGGGGATGCAAATTGACCACAGATCGAGCTAGGAGGACAATCAAACCCCATTATTAGACTAGTAATGTTGATATGGTTGTGTATTCCTTTAGTGTTTCTCAAGACATGTGTAATGATGAACCTAAACCTTTATGAAAATTTTAAAGTCAAGCTAATGTCTGAAGTGGATGGATTCTATGAATGATGAGATGAATTCCTTTCTAGAGAATAAAACCTAGACTATCATAACAGAACCCTAGAATGAAATGGTAATAATTTACAGATGATTCTTCAAGAAGAAAGAGGTTAAATTTGGGAAATCAAAAATCAAATATAAAACCCGATTAGTCACCAAGGAACACCTCTAATGTGATGGAGTGGACTATGGTTGGATTTTTTATCTTATTGTTAAACATTCATCAATTTGTGTTTAACTTTCCTTTGCTACTAAATATGATTTCCATATAGAATAGTTGGATGTTAAAATGACCTTTTTCATGGAAAATTGTAAGAACCCATTTATATGTGACCTATAGAAGGGTTTTCAAAGAATTTTAAATTGAATCATGCATGCCTTTTAAAAAATTCTTTGTATGATTTTAAACATTATTCTAGGAAATGGTATAAATGTTTTGATTCTTTTATGATTGAAAATGGTTTTAGTAGAAGCAAATTTGATTCATGCATTTATTACATGCATGTTAATCATGAACTGATCTACCTGCTTTTTTGTATCGATGAAATTATAGTCATTTCTAAAAACATGAGACAAATTTCACATATGAAACCCCAATTGAATTCTATGATTGAAATGAAGGAATTAGTAAACGAAAAAGATATTCTAGGAATGGAAATCATAAGGCATAGAAATGAAAGGATTATATTTCTATCTCAACATGCTTATGTAAAAAATGTTTTGAAATGGTATTTGTTTGAACACATAAAACATATAAGAATTCCCTTGGGACAACATTTTTTGTTGTCCCTGAACCAATCATCTTTTAATGAATCTCCGATTGATTTCATGAGAAAGATCCATTATGCTAATGTTTTTGGGAGTCTTATTTAAGGAATGGTTAGTTCCAGACCCGATATTTCATTTTTAGTGTGTACTCGAAGTAGGTTAATGGGAAAACCTAAGAAGCCACACTAGAATACTCTTTGATAGACCCTCAGGTATGTCCCAATGTCTTATGGGTTATGTATTCATTTTGTAAAAAATACGAATTATGAAAATGACATTTTAGGATTTTTAGATTCGGACGATACTACTAATGATGACACTCATAAATAAATTACTAGTTTAGTTTTCCTTGATCACGGTTGTAGAAACTCATGTTTTTATGTGTAAGACTTTGGAATATTCTTAGGAAAACATTTCGAGTCAGGCACAGAGACAACGCGTGATTCTAAGACCCGTTGATCACAAAATTAATTTTATAAAAATATAAAATATATTTTTATTACGCCCACATGATTATCCTAAAAAATAAGAATATCTCATAAATGGTTTCTTAGATTAGAAATCTGATATCATGATTGAATCAAGACTATGGAGTATACCATATGCATGGCCTAAATTAGGTCGGCACAGAACATTCGGATAGGGCATCCGTTGATGGGTGCATTAGATAAATTAATTAAATTTTATTATTTATTTAATATATCAAACCCAAATAACTCACATATGGAGACATGAATGAGATATCTAAGATAACCATTGAGTTTGAAATGCGGTTTTTACCCTAGATGCAACCTAAAATTGGTCGGCATGGGTAGTTCAGATGAGACAGTCGTTGGTAGTTACGTTTAATTGAAATAAATAAATAATTTATTTGCTTGTTTTATTAAATGACCTAATTAAACCCTATATATAAACCCTCTCATGGATTTTTTCCACGGGTTGTCCATATAACTCTTTCTAGATCTAAGAGGAGGATGAGCACATTCTTCATTGGAAGATTGAAATTGAATAAAGAATGAATATCAGATCGAGCTGAATCGATAGGCGTCAACCATATCAGATTACCTTCATCGCTAGCAGATGCATTTCGCATAAATGATCAATCCATAATCAAGGTAGGATTTTTCAATTTTGGTTTCCAACCATTTTGATTAAAATATTGACTATGATCAAATATTTTTATTTGATCTGCGTTTTAGTAGACATTTACATGATTTCATTATCAAAATAAATTATTCTTTCAATTTATTTTTTATCTATGTCATGTTTCTCACCCCATTTTTCTTGCTATGAAATTGTTAGTTAAGAACATTTGGCCAATAATGATTATCACCTTTTTTATTTGTAATTTTCCCCAACATTCATCACACTATTCATCGTTGGACCACAGGGTCATGATTTGACATTGTCGGGGTGGGCTCAGGTGCGAAGGAACTCTAGATTCGTTGCGGTGACATGAAAGACATATAGATCGATGGTTTTGGGACAAATTGATAATGGAGTAGGATGCTGTTTTGTGAACGGAGTGGATCGACACCACATGTGAATTTTTTGTGATCGAAGGTGGTTTAGGATTGTGTCGATAATCTCTATTTTCCCAGTTGATGTGAAAAAATGGCGTGTGGTGTGACAGGATCATTTTCGAGTGAAGGCCTTGTACAAGACTCCATAGCAGAGACTGCTCGACATGAATGTGATGGTGGTCATTCTCGGATCTCCAATGAGGTGGTCAGACATTGTTTACTCTATGTGTGTTAATAATTATTATTAATAATAATAGTTATGAGAATAGAAAACATAAAAATGGTGATTTTTTATTATTATTATATTAAATAATTATAATAATGTTGACATAAAAAGTGTTGTAGTTTAATAGAACTAAATGATTTTAAATTAATAGGAGTTTTATTATTAATATTGTTCAAAATATAAAAGATATGAGGAATATTTAATATTGGTTAAACATAATAAATGATATCATTATTGTTAAAATAAAGTTAATAAATTAAAGGGGGATCAAATGAGGTGCCTGAAGAGGGGGTTTCATGCGTGGGTTACGAGCATGAGGCCACGATGAGTCGTTTGTCTTGTTTCCTTATTATGTGATATTCTTGGTTTTGATACAATAATAATAATAATAATATCATACAATGATAATGGAGGAGGAACTTGGTGGAGTCACACACAAAAAGGAAGGAGAGCCTCTATCATGCCATCACTTTTCAAAAGGGGTTTAAAAAAATTAATAATAATATTAAAATATTAGTATTATTTAGTTTGGATGTCAAACCCAAATTCGGTCGTAACTTCTTAGTATGACCTCATATTGATGAACCACCACTAGCATTATGATCATGGAATTGAGACATTCATTTTAATACCGATGTAAAATATCTTTTTCAGACTCGTGCCTTAAGTCAATGAAACACCCAATAATAATAAAATTATTATTATTGCGGAATCTTGTATCTGATATATCTCCCTCAAATAGTGATGGAATGTCGAACCATCTGTGACTCTACGACCCTAAAATTAAGACATATGTTTCAAGACTAATTTTAGGTATTTAATTTTAACTCATGGGCCAGGCCCATGAAGCACCGTTCATGCGTGATGGAGTGAAATGAAACATTTTCATTGGGTGCCCGATTGAGGTAAGTGAATAGTCTATACCAAGTGATTATCTATGAGGATCGAAATGGTGTGATTAGTTTGAAAATAATAGGTCGTTTGAAGAGGCATATTAGTGAAATGAGATTTTTATACTTTAGAAGAATGATGAATCTCATGCGTTCGTTAGTTTTTTTGGTCGAGTCATGTCGGGTAGTACCCCTACACGCCATGTAGTACTACATAGACAACAAGCAGTGTAATGGTGAGGACATGACCAGGTAGTAGAGTAGGCCCACACATCATGTGGGTCCACGACATGCCGTGTACCTCTTTTTAAGGAAAAAATTGAGGTTCTATATCTCTTTCTTTTGATCATAGATTTTGGCATGCAAGTAGCCTATAATGAGTGTTGTTTCATATAGAACTTTATGGTTCCTAACATTGTGGATTTTGAGATATGATGTGAAATTTTATGGGCACACAACTAGATAATTCAATTCCAGAAAATGGAAGTGATCACATAGGATCACCAGAGACTCCTTCAGAGCGGTACACTCTAGATGGGCTGGGCAGTAGGTCATCAAAATCTATAGAGTGGTACCTTCCACGGTAGTGGGTCCTCAATTTCTATTGAGTGGTACCATCCAACTTTTCTGGGAAGTGGGTCCTCGACATCTACTATGTGTTACCCTTAATCTAGGAGGGGTTAATGGGTCCTCAATATCTCCCCAAGTGGTTCCCTCCAGCTCAGCTAGGTAGTGGATCCTCAAAGTCTTTCGTGTAGTACTCTACAGCTAGGCTAATTAGTCGGTCCTAGAAGTCTACTGAATGGTAACCTCCAATTGGGCTAGGCAGTGGGCCCTCAACGTCTTCAGAGTGGTACCCTCTAGTTGAGATAGGTAGTCGATACTCAACATATTTTGAGTGGTACCATCCAGCAAGTTGTGTAGTGGGTCCATGATGCCTCCAGAGTTGTACCCTCTTATTGTACAAGGACATAGGACCATGACTTCGTGTTTGTTCCCACCCAACTGTGCGACGCATTGATAAGGTGTGGTTAGACTTGGATGGTTACTTCTAAGCAGACGTTTGGGATTATGGTAATCATTGATGAACTTTTATAACTATTGGATACTCTTATTATTGGGCTGTGATTTGAGATGAATATCTCATAAATATCTTGTTTGGAATTATTTGACTGAGCATATATAACTATCTTTCTTATGTACCCATGCCATGGATTTGGACACTCTTCTTCCAAGAGAAGAGAAGACACACGAGGTATGAGATCTGATTTCCATTTTTATGGTTGGAGAGGTCTACCCTCCTATTATAGGCGGTTAAGACTCAACGAGTAGTTTATATAATCTCTTTGTCGAGCATATTATGTTTGGATGAGGTTACATTCACTCTCTTTTTTGGTTCATATGTTCTCTTTAACTGAATCTTATTCTATCTACTATCTTTATCTTCTATTGTATCTCTTAATTCTCCCCCTCCAGCTTTCAGGGCATCCTATATGATATGTTTAGAATCACCCCTACGTGGGATTTTCCCACACGTATCATGTCTTATGTAGATGACCTGTAGGCCGATCATGACTCTAGGGGATCTTACGGAAAGTTGTTCCATAGACCACATAGTGTGGTTGTATCTTGAGATTCAGGATCTAAGAACTCTTTTAGCTGTATAATTTTCCAATTTTCTGTCAAGTTGGGACAAATTTTTGGTGTGGTGTGTATTTTTCCCCTTTAATTTTCATTTTACAGTATCTTACTTTTATACTGTCTAAAGGTTCATGCATGCTTCAATAACTTTATAGCAGTTTTCCATCTCTTACTCTTTACCTCTTCACTTTTTCATTGAGATGAATGTGTGTGTGTATAAGTAAAAAGGAAAAGGACTCCCCAAGCTCATTATAACTTCAGTGCTTGTCGCCACCCCTAGGTTATGGAGGCAGTCTGGTGATAGTTTCAACTCAAGCCTCTGGTTGGGTCGGGTCATGACAGATTGATATTAGATAAAGTTCTTTCATTGGTATATTTTTTGGATGTATCCCCTTTAGAGGATTTGGTTAGGTTTTTGGAAAAAATTTCAATGTATCTTGAGGATGGTTATTAGGTCAGGAAATCTAGGGATGGTGTGGAAGATGACATATGCATTCCTCAGGACATTGACTACCTGCTTGTCGACTCAGCATGCTGAGACATTTGTTGTAGGGATTATTGGTACATGTATCATATAGTATTGTCACTTTGAAATTTTTTATTGAGTCAACTATCCATTATTATTGATATATATATATATATATATATATATTCTCATCTGATAATTGTACTCTTTGATAACTTCCAGGATGCCTCCATGATGACATCTAACTAAAATACCAGCTCTAGTTACTGGCGACGATCTAATGAGCGACAAGGCCTTAGTTTACGGTCCATCCAATGACCCCCCTTTTCCACATGGGAAGGTAGTAGCACCTCCCCTTGTCAAGTAGCAGATTGCTATAGTTGAGAAGGCTGAGGATATGTTCAGTCTTATCACACCCTACGAGTTCCATCTCTTGAGGTCGTTGAGGTTCCATGATGAGCCAAGTTCTCAAGAAGTAGAGGATTGACTTGAGTTGGTGACCCATGTTTTCAAACCTGTGCAGAATTAGATGGTTTCTAGTGAAACCAATTATATTATTAGAGTAGTAGTTGGATCAAGTGGTACCAGTAGATGAAACACCTATCCTGAGTGTGTGTAGAAGGCTAAAAAATAGGGATCAACAAGATTTTGTGTTGATCCAGACTCCCTTATCAGTTGGTTCAGGCCAGGACTGATCTTCAGGTCTAGATATATTGCTCAATTATGATTCCTTTCGATGGTGATACATATGGTGAGACCTCTCTAAGATGACACTGGTCATTAGTATAGTCCTTTGATCGATGAGTTTTATCAAAGAATCAGACATGAAAAAAATATGGACACTTCCCCCACCGAGACACGTCCGTTTGATGTGAGAAAATCTATGAGCATTATTTAGTGCCACCGAAAGAATAATGTTTCAAGGTGTGGTGGATGAGTCCCTATGACTTGTGTGTTTGGGGCCGAGTGACATGTTGGTGGTTGCTAACAGAGGTTCTATTAAGACCCAGTGTGAGCATTTAAAAAACCCTTTGTTGTTTGTTGGTACACATATGCACTTGGTGTCATATTTTCACATGAGACACTCAAGGAGGACGTGACATGTCTTGAAATAACTTTGGAATCTTGAGAAAGATGGACATTTTCTCCACTGAGACACATTTTTGTGATGCGACCAAAACTATGTGGGTGAGTCAGTGGTACCCAAAGAGGATAATGTCAAGGTATGGAGAATGAGTTCCTTATACTTGTGTATCCATGGAAAGGTTGTGCACTAGAGTGTCAGAGAATTTCATGGATTTTCTAGTGGGGTTTTTATTCTTGACCCCTTTTTCTTGGTATCCTTATTGTAGTGGGAGCCTTTCTTAGAACTGTTTCATAGCAATAGAGTTATACCCTACAATTATTCCATAATGTGGATTGGTTGTCTTCCATCTGTACTTAGTTGGGATGAAACTAGTGGGTGTGGTGGTGTTTCTGGTTTGTGGATACTCTCCTTCCAAGAGATATGAAGATGCGTGGGGTTTGGCATGTGATCTCCATGTATAGATTCCAATGGTTGGATGAGTCTACTTACATGCCTTGTTCATTGGAACCCTTGTGTTCTCAACATCAACCTTGATGCAACAGCCAGATGTTATCGCATACGAGTTGAGGCAGTTGAGACCACATGAGAAGAACTACACAACCCATGACCTAGAGATGGTAGCTATAGTATTCACCATGAGGACATGAAAACACTAACTTATGGGGGAGATTTACTACAATGTATTACGTGACCAGATATCCTTAAGAGTTTTACCAGATGATTTCTCTCAAAAAAGGAATAATTTCATCAATTTTTAGGAATGGATGGTGATTTAGGTCATGTTATAAGAGAAGGTGAGGAGGGAATTTTTCACATCTCTCCTTTGGCCATGAATCCTGGGGTAGGGAGTGGGAGACATGGTTGAGGTCTTAGTTTCCCTACCTTTTCCCTTAGTTTTTGCTTATCTGGGATGGAAAATTTTGAAGAAGGGAATAATGTAGAGAATCTATTTTTTCTATGTAATACTTTGAATTATTCATAGGAATATTTTCAAAGCCAAAGACTGAGACAACGCATGATTCTATGGCACGGTGAGCCTGTAGTTTTTTAAAAAAAAATATTAAATATATTTTTATTACAGATACAAGGTTTTCCTAAAAAAGTGGAATAACTAATAAAATGAGTCTCAGATTCGAAATATGAGACCATAGTTGAATCCATAATGTGGAGTTTACCCTAGGTGTGACCAAAAGATGATCGACATAGGATGTTTGGATGGTGTATTCATTGGTGGGTTCATTGGATTAATTAATTAATTTACTTTATTTATTTATTAACTCTAACCCAAATAACTCACCTACAGAGACTCATATGAGAAATTAGAGACAACCCTTGAGTTCAGAATATAGTTTTTACCCTAGGCACGACCTAAAATTGATCGGTGCATGACATTCAGATGAGGCATCTGTTGGTGGGTATGTTTAATTGAAATACATAAATAAATTATTTATTTATTTTATTAAATGACCTAATTACACCTTCTATAAAAACCCTTTTAGGATGGTTTTACAAGGGTTGTTCATAAAACCATTGTTAGATCTAAGAGGAGGAGGAGAATTTTCTTCGTTGGAAGATCAACATCGAATGAAGAATGGTGATCAGATCGAGGTGAGTCGACAGGTGTAGGATGCATCAGATTACCTTCATCATTGGAAGATGCATTATTCACCAATGATCGATCCAAAATTGAGGTATAAATAATCAATTGTGGTTTCCGCCACGTTTAATTAAAATATTTAGGATAATTTTTTTTTCTTTGATCTAAATTTGAATTTTCCTTCAAATGTGCTGATGTATTGAAATAAATTATTATTTTAATTTATTTCTTATCTATTCCATGTTTCTCACCTCATTTTCCCTTCTATGAAATCATTTATCAAGAAAGATTTTCCAATGATGCTTATCACCTTTTTTATGGGAGTTTTCCCCCAATGTACTTCGCACTATTCATCATTGGACCACAGGGTCATGATTCAAAATTTCTTGGGGTGTGTTCAAGTGTGATGGATCCCCATATTCATTATGGTGGCACGAATAAAATGCGAATTGATGGTTTGGAGACATATTGATAAATGAGCGAGATGATATTTTGTGAATGGATTAGATCAGAACCGAGGGTGCATGTTTGCGATCAGTGGTGGTTTGAGATTGGGTTGATAATCCCCATTTTCTCGGTTGACACATGGAAATGACGTGTGGTGTGATGAGATCATTTTTGAGATATTTCCATGTGCGAGGTTTAATGGACGTGGCTGCTCACATGTGAATGTAACAGTTGTTGGGCTCGGATCTCTGATGAGGTGGTTGACCATGGTCAATGTAGGGGGCATTAGTAATTAATAAAAATAAAAATAATTGATATTAGATCAAAAAATTAAAAATAAGGATTTCTTGTTGTTATTATTTTTTAAATAATAATATTGATGGTGGCATAAAAAGTGGTTGGTTAATAAAATTCAATGGGTTTAATTTAATGGGAGTTTTATTATTAATATTTTTCATAATATTAATGATTTTAGGAATATTTAATATTGTTTTAACATAATAAATGATATCATTATTATTAAAATAAAGTAAATAAATTAAATGGGGTTCAATGAGGAGCCTGAAGAGTGGGCTGCCCAGCATGGGTGTGAAGCAAGGATGATCCTTTTGTATTTTTTCTTTATTATGTTACATTATTTGATTTGATATAATAATAATAATAATAATATCCAATAATGATAATGGAGGAGGCACTTGGTGGTTCTCATAGACCATCGAAGGAGAGCATCCATCATTCCATCACTTTTTAAAAAGGGCATTTAAAAAAATTAATAATATTATTAAAATAATATTATTATTTATTTTGGATCTCGAACCCAAATTTAGTCGTTACTTCTTTTTATAAACTCATATTTATGAACCCTTAGTGGAATTTTGATCATGGAATTGAGACATTCATTTTAAGACCAATGTTGGATAACTTTTTTGGACTCGTGTCTCGGGTCAATGAAACACCTAAAAATAATAAAATTATTATTATTTTGGAATATTGAATCTAACATATCTCCCGAATACGGTGTCAGAAATAAGAAATGTCTATGATTCTATGACCCAGAAATTAAGGCAGACATTTCAAGACCAATTTGGGTATTCAATTCTCACTCGTGGCTTTGGCACATGAGACACTGTTCGTGCATGATGGTGTGAAATGTAACTTTTTCACTGAGTGCCTGATTAAGGCAAGGGAATACTCTATCCTGAGCAGTTTACCATGAGGATCATATTGGTTTTCTCTATTTTTCCATCCAATTCCATTTGAAGAGTAATATCATTGAAATGAATTTTTTACCCATCAGATCAATGATGAGCCTCATGTGTTCGTCAGGACTTTGGCTGATACATTTCTTATAGTACCACTAAACACTATGGAGTAATATATAACTAGATATTTTTTTACTCGATAGGTCACAGAAAAACAGAAGAGTCGGATCACACGCCGTTTGGGTCCCTAACATGTCGTGGACCTTTTTCTGAGGAAAACTTCAAGGTTTTTTATTTTATTCTTATGAACATATATTTTGGCACATGAGTAGAATATCCTAAGTGTTGTTTCATATAGAACATGATATTTCACTGTGTTATTGATTTCGATATATGATGTGAAATATTCCATGCATGATAGGTGATAACGTAACACTTTATGATGGTGGTTATTATGCAAGATCACCAGAGACTCCTTTTTAGTGGTACCCTCCAACTGGAAAGGGAAGTGGGTCCTCAATGTCTTTCAAGTGGTACCCTCCAGATGGGAAGAGCAATGACTCCTTGACTTCTTCCAAGTGGTTCCCTCCAGCTGGGAAGAGTAGCATGTCCTTGACATCTTCTGAGTGATACCCTCCATCTGGGTAGAGCAACAAGTCTTCAATGTCTTTTGAGTGGTACCCTCCACTTGGGATGAGTTGTAGGTCCTTGATGACTTTTGAGTGGTACCCTCCAGATGGGCTGGGCAGTGGGTCCTCGACATTAACCAAGTGTTACTGATTCACACTCAAATTTACCCAAGAGATAAAGGCATAATGGTCCTTTTAGTCTTTCTTGGGTTGTCTAATCCACTGAGAGATAAGAAGATACCTAAGATACAAAAACTATGAGATGGATTTTTGGCTATGAAGTGGAAAACTTGGTTTTGATTTTATTTGTTTTTAAATAACACTAAGAAAACTAAGTGAATTCAATTCAATGAAAATGGGTTGATCTTAGGATTATTCTCGGAGTTTATTGAAGGAATTTTACTTCTTTAGACAATTTTGGTTTTCTTAATTCTTGATGAATCCATTATTCAACATAACACTACCTTAATAATTTTCTAGTTTTACGCTAACTAAACTCAATTAATAATCCCCTACAAACAAAGAGAACCAAATTCATGATCTCCCCAAGGAATATGGCTATTTTAGTACTTGGATTTATCTTCCTCAAACACAGTGAAGATGAAGAGTGGAAATAACTAAAGATTGGAAGTCTTAAATTAATTAGACAATTAATAAAAATTCGTTCATAAAATAACATTCAATCCATCGTTTTCATCTTACTACAATCAGATAATTAAATGTTTATCCCTCAATTGATGGTATACTCTCAATGGTGGGAGGAATATATCTTACAAGAATTGGATTGAAGAAATTAAAATCGCGGAAATAATGAGCACTCCTCCGTGTCTGTGAACGAAATTCACACCTATGTGTGAACTAATTCACAAAAACATAGATATATAACTTTTATTTATAATTATATAGTTTTAATTAAATAAATGGGAAAAATATAAGAAAAATAAGTTGATTAAGAACATATAAATACAAAAAAAAGAAACTTACATGGAAATTGAAAACATTACAAATGAACTTTGGAATAATAACATTACATCAAAAAAAAGATATATCCTCCCCCTCACCACCAATTACTTAAATAGGAAATTGGGAAGCATTATTCCAAGAATCAATCAATGTATTCACAATTATTAAATTAATTTAGGTCTTAGGGTGGTGGAAAGTAGTGGAGAAATCGATTCCCTCCTTTATTTTTTATCCTCCTTGTCTCCCATTTAAAGATCATCCTGTTTGGCCAAGTATATCACCGAATCTCGGTGGGAAATACAAGATTATTTTATGTCCAAGAATTTATTCTAGATATATGTAAAATTTGGGACCATTTGGAGTTGTGGATCAGGTGTTATGTCCGATTTAGTAGGATAAAAATATAGGCCATCGATTCTGGCCCAGATTTTGGTATTCTATTTGGGCTGCCTTAATAACCAAAATGGAGGATGCATTAGAACTGGGTAATGAAGAATTATTTGTTCTTATATATTTATTATAGTATCCTATGAAATTTGGGCTTCATTGGTCCTATATTTAGGCCCCACATTCTCATCAGTGGGCTGACGTCCAATCTGCCTTCTCCAGAATTGTTTCCTTTCATCACCAAATATCCCCATCATTTTTTATGAATCCTCCATTGATCTCTGAATGAAATTTTTTCATATTTAAGTGTAAATCCATTTACCAAAATATCAAATTAAAATATGGATAATTACATTCCTTAAAATCATATGAATCATTAGGCCAAAATTGGTGTACATTAGGAATGAAGTGCACAAATGATGAGAATGGATGTTCAAAATTAAAATCTACTAACTCATACCCATAAGATCAAAAATTAACCTTTAATACCATTAAAATTTAATTAACATATGTGTTTTTATTGGATAATCACACCCCCAACTTGAGATTTTCTTGTCCCGAGCAAATAATTCAAAGATTATATTTTATTTTTTTTCCAAACACATTATAACAAACAATGCTCACAATGTAAACTATACAAAAATATATCTTTATAACCTATCAACATAATTTAAAACAAGATAAATTTAAAATAATATCCCAATCCAAATCTCATTCCTTTGATCAAATCCATCATCATACTTCATCCAACTCAATTAGGTGAAATGATGTGTTGTGAATCACAATAGATATGGGGGTTCATTTTTATTCAAGGGGGAAATCATGGAAGAGAAAGGTGGAATCACATTTAATCCTAATATGAGTATTTTTTTTGATTTTTTTTTGTTTTTTTTCAATGTTTTCATAGTAATTTAGATTTCAGTTAATCAAATTAACCCATGTAGAAAGACTTTGTCGATGACACCCAGGCTCAAAGGCCTTAGGGCACCAAGTGAAGCGCACATACTCAGGCATCATCTTGAGTTAACTTGATCAAAAACAAATTCATATTACCATTAATAGAGATAGAGTTAAACAATCAGGGCTAGAAAACTCTGGAGTCACGATCCACAAGTGCCTAAAGCCTCACATTTTATCAATCCATTTATCTACACGTGAAATTTTCTTTTCTTTTATTTATTATTTTTTGAATAATCATATTATTCATAAAAATTAAACCATCAAATTCTATTTATTATGGGACCCCAAGAATTCAAATTAGTACCCCACAATCTAGAGGATGTACATTGTGGCATTTTGATTTAATAGATTAAAATTAAAATTATGAATATTTCCATTGGACAACCAAACTTCCAAAATCAATACTTGTAAACTTAATCACGAATTAAATTAAGAGTCAAGGAAAAAAAATTATTTTCTATGTAGTTTTAATGTGAGAAATGATGTTATTATATTAATAATAAATGAATTTTACTTCTTTTTTTTCTCATTATGATTTTAACAAACATTTTGTTTCAACCCCCCCCCAACTTAGAATGAAAATTTCCCTAGTTTCATAAAAAGAAAATAGAGGAGAAAGTGAGTGAGTGGGGGGATGAGTTGGAAAGGGCATGGAACAAGTTCACCTGGTGGCTTCATAATGATGATTGTGGTTCTCCCAAATCACTATTTGTTCTCATGGGAGATGTAGGCACCTCCTTGATTGAATATGTATCACCCAAAATAGTCCCTGAACCATACAAACAATAACAAACTAGAAAAAACAAACAACAAAACAATTTATTTAATACCAACTCTCATCATTTTTATGGTTTTCCTTTTTTTTTGTTTTTTTATATCATTCTGATGAAACATTGCCTTCTTTTTTATTTCTGGGTAAGGTAGTACTCAGGGATCACACCACATGACATGGATGAATACAGTGCTCCCCTTTTATACCCATCCATACTCATAAGAGAAGAACATGTCAACAGTCTGAGGTAGAATAAAATTATATCAAAATGATTCACTAATCCTATTTGAAATATAATGCTGATTAAAACAAAAAAATGATTGGAAACTTGAAAACCATAGGTTTCATCCCATGCAACAATTTGTTTATTGTATGTCGCTTGTTCTTTTTATTAATATTATGGTCAATTTTAAATAAATAGTGACACTTGGAATTATACCGATCACACCATGCATTGGATTGAGGTTCAACTAATCCCTACACATAAAAAATGAATTCTGGATCATTTTCCTAAAGTATCAAAATAATTTGAATGCATTTTCTTAGTTTTGAGTATGTTACTTTTCTTTTTTACTAAAATTAATATCAATTTTAAATAAAAAGATGCACCTAGAGTCATAAAAATCACACCATACCATTTCTTTTATCTGTAAAGCTTCCCATTCTACATATTATGTTGATGTTCTTAGCTAGAAAAATTTCTTCTGCACTTTTTGTTTTCAATAAAGAGAATGGTTTTTCAGCTAAGAACATCAACTCAATATGCAATGTTGGAAGTTTGAAAATGAAAGGAAATGGAATGCATGGTAATATTGGCCAAATGGAACATGTTATCTCTATTTTGTCTTGTTGTAGTTATTTTAAAGAAAAAAATGAATTCCCAAAAGGTCGGTGAAAAAAATAAATAAGTATTAGATGAAAATGATAAAGAAATTAACCTAAAAAAATCGATAAAATGATAAAAAATAAATTTAATAAGTAGTTGGAATTAACCATTTCATTTTTGGATGTATACATTCTGGACCCATTTACTTATTTTCATTATTTATGTTTCACCAACGAGCCCGTACCCGAGTGGTAAGGGCTCCTGCTTGGAATCCAAGAAACCAAGGTTCAAAACTAGGTGAAACTGAATTTCCGGGTACTATAGCAGTTACTGTAGCAGTTACTGTTCGATATTATAGCAGCCA
The DNA here is from genome assembly GCA_963277665.1 of Viscum album. Classification (NCBI taxonomy): domain Eukaryota; kingdom Viridiplantae; phylum Streptophyta; class Magnoliopsida; order Santalales; family Viscaceae; genus Viscum; species Viscum album. The sequence goes on along the minus strand of OY728139.1, from coordinate 1,349,456,381 downwards.
GAACTATTCACCTGATTTGGGCCTTTGGGCTACCGGTTTGGGCCTATGGGTCTTAAGGTCCTTCGGGTCATCAAAGGCCTTTGGGCCACAGGGCCTTCGGGCCACAAAGATCATGGAGTATCCCAGTTCACATAGAACATGTCCCAGAAGAGGATCAAAGCAACAGGAGTTGCAGCCACCAGATGCCGAACTAACCGGATTGGAAGAATGAGAGTGTATGAGAGAAGCCATCAGGACCAGACACCGTGCAGCTTTGTACGGGGTAATTCTAGCTGATCAGCAATGCAAGGTGGGGAGCTTGGTGATCAAATGACACAGAAGCTGGGGAGGGGTGGTTTAAGTGGGTTGGGCCTACAGGTCATGTATTGGGCATGGTATGCCTCTAGGCCTTCGGGTCATGTACTGCGAGTCAGTCGGGCCTTGGGACTTGGGCCTACGGGTCATGTACGGGTTCCCCTTCAACCCTTAAAAGGGGGATTACCCATAATAAAATAAAAAATAAGGCCTTTGGGCCATTCGAGTATTATCTCTATTTTAGTTTCAATGTCTAATCTATCATGAGTGTGAGAAGCTTCGAATAAACAACCCCAAAATGATCAAAATAATTCACCTGTATAAGAAAACATTTATTATGTCAGTAACACTAAAATGAAATAAATTAAACATAAATATGAAATAATCCATTACTTCTATTGATAATGATTTTATTGCTCAAACATCAAGATTACCTCTATGATTGAGCAAAGGCAGCACCATTGCTCTTCCTACAAAGGAACTAGAGGGAACATAAAGGAATGTGATTAATGAAAACATTGTAGGGGTAAAACGTTTTTGAGGGAGAAGAAGTGTACGAATGTTTTGGTACATAATGGACATCATGACCCACCCCCGGGGCCCGTGCCGTGACTACCCCAAGCCCGCCTCCCTAAGGCTAGGGGTTAGCAACTAGCACCAAAGGCATTATCTCACGACTGGAAGGCATTTTATAGAGTACCTATATTCACGCACACACACACAACCACATCCCAAACAACTGGAAAGGAAAACATGCATGCTAGTAAACAACCACTGAGTAAAGGTACAAGTTGTAGGTAAAATGGGCTAGAATACAAACCCAACAAAAGACAAACAAAAAATAGGAAAGTATAAAAGATATTTTTAAGACATCCACAGAAGACCCCACCTGAAGGGTATGAAAGGAGTGGCTGTAGGAACCTATGGAAGTATATCCTGCATGTCGTATCTCACTAGGAAACACCTAGTCCCGGGCCACTGAGGTCTCTGTCAAAGCACCTATCATCTACACCATAAACAACATGTACTAGAAAAGATAGTATTGGGGTGAGTAACAAAATACTCAGTAGGGATCCCAACACACAATATAAAGACCACAAAGGAAAGTATACACAAGGTACTGACCGCTCATGTAGGTATAATCTAAAGTTTGTGATGAAAAAATTTCATTCATAAAATGAAAACCTTGGACTAATGATATACTCATCCCTGATGAGTACTGTGGGTCTGCTAAGTCACACAGAGCTCCTCCCCACTGTGGGCCTATCGGGTCACACATATCCACTTCCCACTTAGGCCACCATAGTTGGTCCACACAGGGCTGCTTGTAGCAGTTCCACACAAGGTTACTTATAGATGATCCAAAAAGGGTTTCTTCTAGCCAGTTTACATAGATATAATTATCATCTAGGTCTACATGGTCACTTAGACTCACTCATTAGAAATATTCAGGTCTCAACCAACCACATGATTCTCGCACGTAGTGCGCTTGATTCTGAGAGAATCCACTCCTCAAGAAAGTATTCATATTTATAAGTCTATGAACGTATTTTAAGATCACTCTAAATGAATTGTCTTGTCCTGAGGGTTCCAACACCGCAAACAGCTCACCAATCTGATGCCCGATATGAAAGATATGAGCATTTTAGTAAATAGGGGACAATTGTGTCTCAGATCGGTCCGACTGGGTCTAACCAATCCGACCAACCCAGCCTGGGGGTCCTCTAGACCCGTCCCTATTTGAAGGACCTGACCCGACCTGGTTTAGGTCTGGTTTGGCCTGGTTCGGCCTTGTAAAGCCCCATGTTTTTTAACTGGGTTAAAATATGATGGGTTTCGAATTTTTTTGGGATAATCGACGGGTCATTTTTTTAAACTGATCTCTGGAACTTTATTTCGAGTGTTGGAACACCTAAAGGTGTCGTTTTTGGACTTACATAGTTACCAGATAATTTTAGTAGGTTCCCCAATGAGTCTTGGGAGTACCGAATTCGGAAATGATCACTTTAATGGATTTTCACGGGCTGCGTACAGTTGCGGTCCAACCCGTGCAACTTACCCAGTTTTTTATTTTTATTATTTTAATTAAATAATTTTAAATGGGTTTTTTTGTGTTAAAATAGAGGAATGTTTTAATAATAATAATGTTATTATTATTATTATTATGATGTCATAAATTATTTTAATGCATTGAGATTTTAATTACATGTTAATGGAGTGTAACATTTATGAGAATTTAATGGGGATGTTGGGATTCTCAAAGAAATGTTTAATTAAATGAGGGGTTTTAGATTTAATGAAGCATTGTTATTAAATAGAGGTGTTGGGTTTATCAAGGGTTTGAAAAATAATAATAATGATATTATTATTATTTTATATTTATAAACATAATAATTATTGTTATTATGGAAATTAAATTAGGGATTATGGGTTGGAATTTTTATCATATTAATGATATTGTAATAAATTGGGGGTTTGGGTTTTAAATAAATGAAAGGTGGAATAATAATAATAATTATGTTATTATTATTATTGTGTTTATTTGGTTAAATAAATGTTAAAATAATTTAATTTAATTATCAATAGGGAGTTTCATAATTAATTATGAAACATTTATTAAGATAATAGTATATAAAGAAGCATTTTTAATTAAATGGTGAGTTTTTCACTTATTAGATAAGTGTTTAATGTGTATAATAATAATAATAATAATAAAATGAGTATTATTATTTTAATTATTACATACAATTAATTAGATTAATTTTAGGGGAAAAGAAATAAAATAAAATAAAAAGGGGGAGGCACGACCTGCAAGTGAGGCACACAACCCCCCTGTTTTCTTCCACCTTAGGTGACACACTAGGTGTAAAATGCCATCATGCCCCAGATTCTCTAGCTCTTTCTCTACGGCACAACTTCCAGTAGGACATGGACCCTTCTCCCTAGCATGAAACCCTCAGCCAGACCCCCTCTCAGCAGCGCACGACACACTCGGACAGAACCTGTAGCGCGCCACCCCATCTCCCAAACTCCACTTTGAGAGCGATGATTCCACTCTGACTCTTCAAAAATTTTGTCTTCCTCGTCAAGTTGAGTCTTCTTGTGTTTAAATTGTGATTCACATCAATCATTTTACTCCTCTATATCACCTTGTTAGCTCGACCGAAACTCTAAGGTTCAGTTTTATTTGGTTGTTGCATTCTTCATATCTTTAGGATATATGAATGTTGTTTAGGAGAATTTAGGTCCATGTTCTGGAATTCTCCGCCCAGGGTGAGGTGGATGAGATTTATTTTTTGGTATCCATTGGTTTGGGTAGGCTTTTAAACCCACTGTTTGTTTTTTCACCAGTTAAATTAAGGTCTGTTAATTTTCTATGAGTCCCTGGTACCAAGTTAGAGGTGAGTTGTTCATTACTACTTTTATTCTGGGTACCGGTTTAATATATTGAATGTTTTTTGATCAATACAGACAATGCACGCACGCGCACATACACACACATATGAAGGTGTGTGCACGTGCAACTGTAGATCAGTTGTGGACTAGTTTCCGCCATATACATTTAAGTGTTGCACAATAAAAATGGTTCCAACCCAAGGTGGGGTCCCAAATCTCAATCACATTATTTAATAATTATAGATTATTTAAATAAATTGAGAATATGAGTTTCTTTGATTATGGAACTGCTAAGTTTTCTTGAAATTATGATTAAAGATAAACTGCTGGTTAGTGGTAATGTCATATCATGCCTAATGTGGTTTGGAATTTTCATATTTATTATTACTAGTGCAGATATATGATATGTTGATTCATGAAACTTTTGATGTTATTAAATGATGCCTCCTACATGAGATAAATGAGGAATTGATCGTGTGTTGGTATTAAGTATGTATTGCTAATTTGGTTAAAGTGATATGATTAAATAGTTAAATGATTTGAATATGGAAGGATGGGTAAAATGGTAATTAATTGAGGAATTAATTATCATGTCATGTGTTAGAAAAATTGTGGTATTTTCTGAAGATTGAGAATATTGAATATTTTGAGATGTTCAGTATATAAATTTGAAACTGGTAATAATTAATGGATGAATTAATTATTGCATGATAATTGGTAAATAGATAATTAATTGATGAACTGGTTAAAAAGATAAAATCTAATTAATTATTTGTTGAATTAATTAATTTTCATGCATTAATTTATGAATATGAATTGATACGACTATTGTCCAAGGGTACCTTTTGATGCGTGTTTTCTTTCCATGACTTAAGTTGTTTGGGATGGAGCTGTTTAAAATTATGATATGTTGTGTGATATGGTTACTAAATATCTGGGCCTTGTTCATCATGTTTGACTTGAGATGTGTATGTCGTGTATTTAAATTGTTATAGTCCTAGATGAATCAATGTCTGAGTGGACGAGTTAAGACTTGTTAAAGAATTTGGATGATTAAATGTTGAGTTAATTGTTTTGTTGGATTTCCAAGAAAAAGTAATTTTTAATTAATTATTAACTATAGAGATGTTGAATGGTTAATTAATTGTTGACTTATTTGATAGGTGATTAAAATAGTTAATTAGTTGTTAAATTAATAAAAAGATTGGATTAATTAATTTCTAAATTAATTAATGGATGGTTTCGGGGTTTTTGACATGGAATTCTACACCAATGATTAAAATATATCTATGATTGATGAACGAGTTGTTAGATAGGGACTGATACCTCAATTATATATGAGGTACTAGACATTGGGTTCTACACCCAGTTTGCATGAAAACATTCTTTTATGGGATAGAGACTGATGTTTCAAATAACCATGGGTTGTGAGACAAGGACTGACACTTCAAATAATCATGAGGGTGCAAGACATGATGTTCTACACCCATTAATTGACATTGTATTGTGGGTCCAATTGGTCATACATGAAATGAATTAATTTGTTAATGAAAAATGTTGTGACATAATGATTTATGAATTTAATATGAGAAAGGGTTCTGACTTATCAATGAATTGGGTGAATCATTGTTAGTGGACGGACCCAGGAGAGAATCACAATTCCTAGTGGATGGGATCAGACTTTGTAAATGAAAGATTAAACAGAATGTCTTATGACGCATTATCTACGAAAAAACACAAGCATGGATTCAGTATTTTCTTTGTTCACATAGATAGTCTTTAGAGACATCAGTGGTGAGTGACTTATAGGGGGGGTGTCACGCTTAGGCTGGATCATGAGAATCATGTAATTTATCGAGGATTGAATAAATGAAAAATTAAAGTGAATGTGTGATGACTATTGGGTATACATGAAAAATTTATAATGCAAGTTCAGGCACCAGCTAAGACCTGAAGCATGTACTTGGGTATATAGTTACATTATACTACTTACTTTAATTATGCATGCTTTCACACTATTTAAATTATTTATTAAATGATTGGATATGGGGTAGACATCAGTGGCCCCATCCTATGGAGATTGGTATCTTACACCCTACTCAGGGTTCCATTGCACTAGGGTACCCGAGTAGATTCTATTTGGTTGTAGGATTGTGTTGTTAGCAGAATCTTGGTAGATTGGAGCGGAGGACCGAGCGGGAGCTCGAGATCCTTGAGTTGAAAGTCCGTAGGGATTTGTTGTCTTTTATTTGTATTGTAAATGATGTGTAAATCATGTTGTATTTTTTATTTCTTTCAATTATGTTTCGATAACAAGTCATCCATTCATCTTCTGTATAATTGGTATTTTCCACTTTTATAAAATGAGTTGTATTTTTCTTCTGTTGTATTTTCAATTATGTATAACTGATTCCTCAATTGTTTGTTATTTACTCAAATATACTATTGTGTGACTCGGGTAAGAGGGTATAGTCTCCCCACTGACTATCCATAAACCCTCGCTTCAAGTCAGAAGCCTCTGGCGTATGGGGAGACATGCTTGAGGTCATGTGGCGACCGATCCGGCCACCGGTTCAAGGGTGAGCCGGGTCGGGACATTACAGGCCTGACCACTGGGCCAGCCCCATTGGGCATTTCTATACCTGGATCAGTTTAGCCGTGGGTCCAGTCCACTGGGTTTCCCAACGACCTAGTTCCATCCGGCCTGACCAGCAAGAGGTGGGCCAATTCTTGACCAGACCGGGCCACCTAGCGGGCCGGATTGTGTTCCTGCCCAAGCCGCCCAACGGTCCAGTTTGTTCCCCCCTGTCCTGGTCACCCGATGGGCTAGTATCCTCCAACCTGGACGTCTGTTGGGCATTTGGTTTGACCGCGACACAGCTGGCTGAAGCCTACCTCCCCCTTGTCCTGCATGCGTTCCCCACTGGACTGTGTGACAACGCACCACGACCCACACGGCGTGGGCCTCCCCTCTGTCTTGGTTGGGTGATTGAGTCTATCTTTGCCAGCTGCTAGCCTAGTTACTGAAGAACCCTACTCCACTACAGTAGACAGAGTCAGACGTGGCCTACACCTCAACACACTATCATTACATGTTGTCACCGCCGCCTTGCCAGCAGTTCCTTCCGCGGGAAACTAGGTCTGCTCTGGTGGTCTGTTCCTCAAAACGTATGCGCCTCCAGCTTCCTTGAGGTGTCGTCTTTCCAGCTAAGACCTTGAGATTACATTTTCATCAATTCAGAGGTGCAGTCATGAATAACACATAAACATCCAAAGACAGAGGAATCAGAGCCTTGTTCGTGTCGTTCCAATTCATCCGTGTCAATTTTTTTAAAACATGGGAATGGGGTTCAAGATTCGATCAAAAATCAAGCCCCAAAGAAAAAACCCATAGATAAAACACCCTCCCATAAGAAAAAGTGATCCATAGATTGACCTGTTCATGGGATGATCCACATTCTTTGTTTTAGAAATAAGAATAGGGAATTCATATTTTCAAAAGATAAACCCCTACCTGGAGAAACATCGATCGGAGGGAAGGCTCGTTGCTAATGGAGATCCATATACGGGGATTCATGATCCATTCGAAGATGTTGGAATTCATCATTCATCGATCCGAGATATGTTCTCCAAGTTTCTATTTACGCTTTTCCGATTCTCTGATGTTCATCATTAGATATAATTCTCCCACAGTGCGTTAGAAGAATTACAAATCAAAATTTGTTTCTCCAACCCCATCATCTCATTAAAAGAGAAACGCGTTGCAGTGTTTCTGTTATGCTTAGTCATCATTTCATTATGTTGTTTCATTTATGAAACAATGTTTCTGTTATGATTCAGTTAAAGAGCCATTCTACTATTTCATTTATGGAATGAAACAGTCGGATCATCACTTCGTTGCAGCGAAATACATTTATTTTGAATAAAATAATATTTTTATATTTATTTTATTTTTTCTTAAAAAATCCAAAAATTAACAATTTCCCTCGACCCGAGACAGTCGGTGTTATATCCATTCTTAGGTAATGCCTCTATTCCAGATGCAACGGTACCCTCATATTTTTAATCCAGGTACACGTTTAGATGTTTCCAAAACCACACCCGTGCGCCGTTTTAATTCGCTTTAAAAAAGTTCAAAAACTATCTTTCACCCTCAACCTGTGCCAGTCAATGTTATGCTCCACCTAAGTGAAAAACACCCTCATGAGATCAACAGTACACTTGGATATCCAATCCAAGTTACCATTTATATGTTATATGGATTTTAAATTAAAATAATTGTTACTTACTTATTTTATTTACGTCCAAAAACTAACTTCCATAGTTAGCCCACGCTATCCAATGTTAGGCCCTTTCTAGGAGAATCCCGATAATATATGTTCAATGGTTCCCTTAGATTTTTGATCCGGTCATGATATTAAATGTTAGAAAAACCCACTCACAGTTTTATTTAAATAATCTTTAAAATATTTTGGAAAAACATTCTGGCAAGTCTAGGCCTCAGAATCACATGTCGTCTCAGATTATAGTCTCAGAATATTCCCATATAATTTTTTTAAAAAAATTACATGGAATTATGGGACATTAAATTACCCCCACCTTTAGGGATTCACATCTTCACAAGCCAAAAAAGGGCTAAAACAATGAGGGTACTGAGCATGAATATGAGCCTCCCAATCCCATGTTCCCACCTAGAGATTCTCATTCTTCCACCAAATGCATACCAAAGGAATCGACCACCCTCAAAGGACCCGCTATTATCGATCATCTATCTCCACCAGGAACGATGAAAATGTCACCCCATCATCAATGTACAACTCTCCCCAGTCGATGACATGCAATGGATCATTGATGTACCTCCTCAACTGTGACACGTGGAGAACATCGTGCACCCGATGCATCTATGGGGGAAGATAAAGGTGGTAAACCACCTTGTCAACTCTACTCAAAATATGGAAAGGGACGATGAATCTTTTAGATAAATTTCCACCCTAGCCAAATCTATGCAATCCACGATGGGGTGAGACCCGAAGGAACACATGGTCTCCCTACTCGAACTATAAGGGCCTCTATCTCCTACCAGCATAAGATTTCAACCTTCATTTTTGTAGTCCTCATACCCTCCTAGATGATCCACACCTTCTCAGTGGTAGCCCATACCAACTATAAACCCTTGAGTGCTGACTCCCCTAGGTCAATCCATTATAGAGGTAATCTGCAAGGCCTCCCATAAAGTGCCTCAAATAGAGGCATTCCAATGGTGGATTGATAGCTGTTGTTGTATGAAAACTCCATTAGAGACTGGTGGTCCTCCCAACTACGACCAAAGTTCTAGATACAAGAACAAAACATGTCCTCCAACACCTAAATAGTCATGTCCATCTGACCATCAGTCCGGGGATAGAAATCCATGCTCAAGCATAGCTGAGTCCTGAACGCCCCCTGAAATCCCTTCCATAGTTTTGATGTGAAGTGAGCATCACGGTCTGAGATGACCATTAAAGGAACCCCATAAAGTCTCACTATCCCCAGGATGTAGAGGCGTCCCTAGCCTAGTACTGATCCCTACTCCCAGATGGGTAGGAATTGATCTGAGTTGGTGATTCGATCAATGATCACCCAGATGGTATGGTGACCCCTGGATGTGAATGGTAATCCCTTCATGAATTCCATTGAGATACCATCCCACTTCCACTCTAGTACATCAAGTGGTTTTTCCAAGCTTGCAGGAAACTGATGCTCAACCATCACTTGCTGATAAGTGAGGCACTTTGAAACAACCTCAGCCATGTATTTCCTCATCCTTAGCCACCAGTACTAACATAAGAGATCATGGTAAATTTTTTCCACTCCAAGATGTACCTCCAAAGGGGAGGTATGGAACTCCCTCAAAATCTCCCCTTGAAACACCCCTGGTAGAACCATGCATCTTCTGAAAAGTTTGACGTTCCCCCCTCTTATCGATAACCCATTAGGTGCCTGTCCTGAGGATAAATGAGAATGTCAGGACTCACAGTCTACATCCACTAGTTGTGCCTACTTAACTCACTGTAAGAGTGGGGGAGTGACAATAATCGACTGAAGGAAATCTTCTCCATCATCATATATGAAGGATATATACATCGCAGCTAGCTGATTTGTCACCTCACTCAGCAACTGCAAACCAGAACTCCTAATGAACACCTCTTCCACCATGTTACCCTTCCTAGGAGTATAGACTATCTCGAAGTCATAGTCCTAGAGGAACTCCAACCATTGCCTATGCCACAAGTTTAGGTCCTTCTAGGAGCAGATAGGCTTGAGACTTTTCTGGTCAGAGTAGACTGTAAATCGCTCACCCATCAAGTAGTGCCACCACATATTCAAGGAAAAGATCACTACTTCTAGCTCTAGGTAAAGGGTTTCATAGTCTTTCTCATGATGGATTAACTACTGCGATCCATAGGCTATCACTGATCTCTCCTGTATCATGACACAACCCATTCTGGTCCCTGATGCGTTGCAAAAAACTACATACCAACGCCCTCCTCTATTAGTCTCAAGATAGGGTCACTCGTCAGTATCTGCCTCAGCTCCTAAAAACTCTGTTGACAATTATTCGTCCACATGAAGGGATGTCCCTTCCACGTCAAAGATGATAAGGGTGTTGCGACCCTATAAAAGTCAGGAAAGAATCTCCGGTAGTACACAACCAAACCAAAGAAAATCTGCACCTCAGTCACGCTCCTGGGTGGCTCCCAAGAAAGCAAGAACACTATCTTTTCTAGATCCACTAAAACTCTATTCCTTGATATAGAACTTCCTAGAAATTGGACCTCCTGTATCCAGAACTCACACTTTGAGAGATTACTATAAAGTTGGTGCTCTCAGAGTGTATCCAGGACTATCCATAGATGTTTTGCATGCTCCTCCTCTAACGTGGAGTACACCAAGATTTCATCAATGAAGACCATGAATAACCAGCCAAGATAAGGCTGAAATATCCCATTCATGAGTGACATGAGCACTTCTAGGGTGTTGGTCACACCGAACGACATCACAGGGAACTCATAGTGGCCATACCAATATCTAGATGTTGTATTCGTTACATCATCATCTCGTACCCAAATCCGATGATATCCAAACCTGAGGGCTATCTTAGAGAACCATCTCTCCCCCTTCAACTAATTGAAGAGGTCATAAATCCTTGACAGTGGATACTTGTTCTACATGGTCACATGTTCAGACGCTGAAAGTCCACACACAACCTCAAACTCCCATTTTCCTTTTTAGAAAACAAAATTGGGGCTACCCACAGTGAAACATTGGGTCTCAAGAATCCATTCTCCTACAATTCATGCACCTTTACCATCAATTAATGAATCTCTATGGGATACATACAATATGATGGTGTAGATATTGATGTCATCCTGGGGTAAAGATCGATGTATAAGTCTACCTCCCTGCAAGGAGGTAGTCTCAGAACGTCCTCAGGAAAGATGTCTTCATACTCGTCCACCACTAAAAAAAGTGAGGACTCCCCTCATCCACCTTAATGAGGGAGAGGCTATCCAAATGGTGAGTGATTGGTTGGGTCCTCCTCTGAGAAATTCTGTCCTATGCTGCAAGATCTCCCTTCTCACCGAGGATGGAAAACCTAGTTCCATCCTCACAGACACACCACACTCTACGCCTAAAACATTCAATCTGAGTATGGGCTATGGATAACCAGTCCATACCCAAGATGACATACTAAGGTCTCGACACCATTACTAAGATATTCTACCCAAATCTCTCACCTTCAAGATTAATATCACACTACCGGAACCTATGTGTAATAATTTAATACCCTCTCATAGGAGTCTCTAACCATAAGGATTGAGCCAACGAATCCACCATAATCTCCAAGCCTCAAACAAGGTCTGTGGTAAGGAAAGAGTGACTGGAACCTTTGTCTATAATAAATTTAGATATGTTGGAGAAGACATGGATCATACCTCTAATCATCTTTGTAGCACTGTGGTCATATGCCTCCATCACCTAAAGATGGCCTCACCCTTTTCCACCAGCTCCCTAAGGCCATGGTAGACCACCCAGGGGTAGTGGTGGAAGCCCCTTAAACCTTCACCCACTGCATATTGCTCATCCAACTCCTCTGACACTTCCATCACAATGAAGAACTCCTTTATCGAACCTCTTCCTCTGTATCGAAGGTCCCTCGACCGCCTTCTAATCTTCTGCATGGCGAGTCGGGAAATCACAAGCCTTGTGTCCCTTCCCACTGCGTGAGAAGCACAAACTATCCCCCTGCTGACTCCCTCTACTATGAGAGCCCCAAAATATTGACCCTATGTCCCGGGGTCCTCCTTTGAAAGGCCTAACCTTCTTGGGTCCTCACATCTGCTTCCTTTTTCCCACTAATGAAGACTATGGCACCTGGTGTCTACTAGTGGAGCCAGCTGTTAGTGCCCGCTTTTCCAGAAATATCTCTACAAGAAGCGATCTCTCCAATACCCCAGCCTGAGTAGGGATGATGAGAGACACCATAGAGACCCTTGTCTCTTAGTGTAGTCCCTTATCAAAGGCTCAAGCCCGGAATAATGGGTTTCACACCATGTCTGTAGAGTAGAATGAAAGTATGGTGAATCTCACTGAGTACGCTGCTACTGTCTTGCTACACTATTGTAGGTGCAGTAGCTCTTGTATGCACACAAATCAAAACATAGCTAGGAATAAATCCTCCCTGAATAGGTGGTCAAAGTATATTCCGGTGATGGTTGCCTCATCATGTGTCTAAATCGTCATGTTCCACCATCTCCCGGCCGATCCCTAAAAAAGGATCACAACTAAGATCGCCATCTAGTTAAGTGGTGTTCTCACAATAATAATGACTTATGTGACCCCCTCATGCCAATCATCATCCACTTGAGGGTTAGTATCACCCATGAACCTAGAAGTTATATACCTCTGGAACTCATGGAAGGCTCTGAGCCTACGCGCATCCTCTACCTGTAGCGCCGATAGTAACTACTGATCAACGGATAGTGGTAACACTGGAGAACCACCCAGTGGGGCCATCATCAGCATTGGTCCCTGGACTGACACTTCATCGCTAGTTAGGCTATCCTCAAGGTCATGTATCAGAATCTTGGCTGGCTATCTATGTGGAGTCATCCTGAAACAGATCAAGATATAACACAATCAATAGATTATACCCAGTGAGCTAATTATGATTCAAGAATAACATGAGGAAACACTAAATTACTATATGATGAATGAAACTAGTGGTTTCATGTAATGAGTCTAAATGAATAATTCACGGTCCTGGTGTATGGATACATTAGCCGCCACACCAAAACTAGACTCCCCAAAACTGAAATTCGAACTCAAAACATTCAACACTACTTCCCAAAATAAAAAAAAACAGACTAACGATCATTGAGGTGGAACAGACCACCAATGATACCAATTTTTCATGACCCGTCCTTAGGGGCCCATGGATTGACTACCCCAAGACCACATCCTGAAGTCTAGGAGCTGGGGACTAGAACCGAAAGAATTATCCCATGAGTGGGAGGCATTTTCCTAAGTACCTGTACACATGAACACACACACAACCATGTAAAAAATAGATGGAAAGGAAATCATGCATGCCCCTAAACAACCACTGAGTACAGGTACAAGATTTAAGTCAAATGGGCTATAATAAAAACCCTAAAAAAGAAAAACTAAAAATAGGAAAGTACAAAAGATCTCTGAAATAGTTCAGAAGAAGACCCCACTTGAAGGGTAGGCAAGGAGTGGATGCTAGAAACTATGGAAGTATGTCATGCCTGTCGTATCCCATTGGGCACCACCTGGTCCCAGGCCACCGAGGTCTCTGTCAAAGTGCCTATCATATTCACCAGACACAACACATGCGAGTGAATCCCATATAGGGGTGAGTATCCAAATACTATATAGGTTTCCCAAAACACAAGAAGAAGACCACAAAGGAAAGTATACACAAGGTAACGACTGCTCACACAAGTATAATGTAAAGTATGAAAAGAAAAACTATCATTCATACATTGAACACCTTGGAATGCTGAGGTACTCTTTCATGATGAGTACCGTGGGGTTTCTAGGTCACACAGAGCCGCTCCACATAGTGGGCCTATCGGGTCACATGGAGCCACTTCCCACTTATGCCATCCTAACTGGTCCACACAGGGCTGCTTGTAGCTGATCCACATAGGGTCACTTGTATCTGATCCCCATAGGGTTATTTGTAGCTAGTTTACATAGAGATGATTATCATCTAGGTCTATAAGGTCACCTAGACCTGCTTTTCTGCAGTCTTCAGGTCTTAGCCAATCATAGGATTCTCACATGTAGTGTGCTTGATTTTAGGAGAATCCCCTCCTCAAGACATTCATTGTATTTCAACTTCCATGAAAGTCTTCATAGAGAACACAAAATAACTATTTATTCATGAGGGTTCCAAATACACAAATGGATCACCAATTTGATGCTCAGTCTGAAAGATATGGGAATTTCAGTTAACATGGGCCAGTTGTGTCCATGCCCGATCTAACATGGACGGACTGACCTGACCAACCTGGCTCGGGGGTCCCGTAAGACATGTCCTAGATCAACCGACCCAACCCAACCCTATTCGGGTCTGGGAAAACCCCGTCCAACCTGGCCACTAGTACATGCCCATTGGGCCTTGTTGGAACCAACCCAGTTCGGTAGTGGGTCCAGCCCGCCAGGTTGCCCAGCAACCTGGTTCCATCCATCCCAGTCCACAACAAGCGGGTCAGTTCTTTTCCTACCTGGTCCGCCTAATGGCCTAGTTTTATCCCACCGACTCGGCACGCATAAGTGGGCCAATTTTTGTTTTATCTCGGGCCACCCGACGACTTAGTTTTATCCCACTAGCCTGGCCCACAAAAGTGGGCCCACTTGTGTTTCAGCCCGAGCCACCCCGCGGCCCAGTTCGCACCCCCCAGACCAGACCACATGGAGGACCTTTATCCTATAACTCGGATGGAAACTAGGCATCCAGTTTGATGGGGATGCAGTGTGATGAAGCTGATCAACCGTTATCCCACACACGGTCCTCGCTGGACTGCGTGCCAATGCGCACCATCTCACACAGCATGGGGTACCCCTCTGATGCGGCTGGGTGGCCACTTCCATCTCTGCCAGCCACCGTCTTGGGTGCCAACAGCCCCTGTTGCACCATTACTGCCCAAACCGGCCACGAAATCTTCCTCTTCGTGACATCTTGGTGCACCGCCACCCACCCATGGCCACCGCCGGTCACTGATGTGGTGATGGTGCCTTCAACAGACCACCGAGTCTGATCCGGTGGGCCATTCCTCAAGCTGTCTCCACCTTCATCCTCTTTGGGGCTCCGTTTTCCCTTCTACGACCCTGAGATTTATTTTTCATAAATTTGGAGGTGCAGTCATGAAGAAAACATGAATTCCCAAAGATAGAGGAACCATGACCTTGTTCATGTTAGCTCAATTCCTCCATATTAGTCTTTTTGAAACATGGGAGGGGGGGGGGTCAGGATTCGATAAAAAATATTACCCGAAAATAAAACCCATAGCTGAAACACCATCCATCAAGAAATAGTGTCCTTAGGATCAACCTATTCGTGGGTTGATCCGCATTCATTATTTTAGAAAGAAGAACTGGGCATTCAAATTTAAAAAAGATAAACCCCTACCTGGAGAATATTTGATCGGAGGGAAGGCTTGTTGGTGATGGTGATCCTTCCATGGGGATTTATGACCTATTCGAAGCCATCGTCATTTGTCATTCATCGGTCCCAGATCTGTTCTCCAAGGTTTCATCCCCAATTTTTTGATTCATTGATGTTAATCATTGGAGATAATTTTCTCATCAATTTTTAGAATAATTACTGATCTAAATCTGTTTCTCCAACCCCCTCATCTCATTAAAAGCGAAATGTGTTGCAACATTTCTGTTATGCCTAGATGTTGCATCGTTACACTATTTCATTTGTGAAACAAAATTTATGTTACAGTTCAATTAAAGAGTCATTAAACTATTTCATTTATGTAATGTAACACTTATCCCATCATTGCGTTGTAGCGATTTTGTTTGAGTAAAAAAAACTTTTTAAGTTTATTTTTTTTCTTAAAACGTCCAAAAAATTAATTTTTTCCTCGAACCATGCCAGTTGAGGTTAGGTCCATTTATAGGTAATTTCACCATTCCTAATGTAATGGAGCCCTCATATTTTCAATCCAGGCACCCGTTTTGATGTTTTCAATACCGCACATGTGAACCATTTTAATTCGCATAAAAAATATCAAAAACTACCTTTCACCCGCGACCCGCACTAGTCTAGTTAAAACTCCACCGAAGGGAAACACACCCTTAACAACTCAACGGTACTGTCATATTTCCAATATGAGTTACCGTTTAGGATTTATAAGGATTTGAAAATAAAATAATAGCTACTTAATTATTTTATTTATGGAAAAAAACTAACTTACATAGTTGGCCCATGCCAACCAACGTTAGTCTTTTTTTAGGAGAATCTCAATGCTCTGAGTTCAATGGTGCCCTCATATTTTTGATCCGTGCACCCATTTAAAATTTAGGAAAGACCACTCACATGTTTATTTAAATGAACTTTGAAATAGTTCAAAAAAATATTCCGGCCACTCCAAGCCTCAGAATCACATTTCATATCAGAGTCTAGTATTGAAATAATCACATACAATTAAAAAAAGTTACATGGAATTCTGGGACATTAAAAAAGCATGGAATATGTATATAAATCTTCTAAAATAATTAAATCTCCACAGGATAATGAAAATTAAATCCAAATTTTATTTTATAAATTTTCAGTAAAATAGAGAAAGTATATCGTAACATTACCTTTACATATTTCAAAAGGGTTTCCTTTGTTATAGCTTGTTTTTTCATGGGATTGGTAACATCATCATGTGTAGAAGTTTTCTGCATGAGTAGTTAAACATTTAATTTAGATTTTCTCAATGCAGTAGAGAAAAAAAAATTTATGATGGAAAAATAGTATATTTAAAAATACTTTAACCTTCTCATTGAACTCACTTTTTTAAAAACTTAATAGGAATTAAACTTTTCATGATGGTTTTATACATTCTTGACCAATTTTCTTATTATCATTATTTCATTTGCAACCTTGAAATACAATTTCTTATGTGTTCATTTCTTTATGATCTTTATGAAAATTACAAAATAAGTATCAGATATAATGTAAGACAAAAATAACTTAAAAATTAGATAAAATGATTAGAAAATCAACTAAATAAGAATTATTAAGTCACATGTTCATTATATATGTGGAAATTCTTCCATCAAGTATGATCCAGTTCATTTCTAAACAAACATATCTCATCTTGTGAATATGTGAATTTTAGACAGTCATAGTAGTACTAAAAAAATATAAATACCAAAAGGATTAATAAATAACTTAAATAAAATATTAATTACCATAAAAAATAACTCTTCGGGGATGCTAGTTTTTGATAAATTTGATGTCACTCATAAATTAAAAAAAAATATCCACAATCTTTTCCGTTTCTTTGTGTTGGAAACTACAAAAACATTGATAAAAATGCGTAATTTGTTTTGATATGTGTTTGGATAGCGAAATATTATTATATATACCCTAATATGTGTCCACTTGTAGAACTTATGAGGCTTCTTATGCACATGGTATGTTCTCATGCCATGATTTTCATGACATTTATACACCGCCATATCAAAACATAATTCTTATTAAAACATAATATAAAATATATAAATTGATTTTTTTTGTTTTAAAATATATGATGTAGTGTATTAAAAATTAACAAATTTCATCATGTGTGGTCAATTTGTTGGGTAACCACGCAGTGAATCCAGGAAATAAATCATTGGAGTACCCAAATTGACTTCAATGAGCATTAAATGTTTCCTAAAAACCCAAAAAGGAATATGTAATGAAATACATTAAATTATATTTTATATGATTAAATTGTATATTTCCCCCCTTTAATGATGGTATTAATAAGAGTCTGTCATTCGTATGTTTGTTTTCAAATGATTTTGAATGTTTTTCCACCATTCCACTTATTTTTTTGAATATATTTCATTTTGTTCTATATAACTGATGTGAGGAATAATGAGTCTAAATTTATTTTTATGGAGTAATACCTTCAATTGGTATTGATATATACACCAACAAGAAATATGAAATGTATTTAGTAATAATTAACATAATTTATCAGCTTTCGGAAAAAAATCATGTAATCATACCTCAGGTATACATTTACAAATGAGCCTCCTAGACATTCATAGTCAAGGATTTAATTTATATAATCAAGAGTAGTGTAGTCTATAACATCCCTTCTGTATATTTTTTCTTTAAAAGAAATTATGTTATTACATCCACTTTACAGCTTCGTATCTATATAAACCTTCAATGTTAGTAAATGAAGATATTTAATGAGAAGGGTAATGGTTATTTCTGAAGATCATTTAGATCGGTTGGTTGATTATTTAGAAGGTTTTGATTTGAACATTAATTTCACCCCTTCACATTGTGCTTCTATAATATCATTCATCATTTCCATCCTTTTTTCATTAATTGATAATGGATTACCATAAAAAATAAATTTGAAATGAATACACCCTTATCAACACATTTTTACAAGATCTGATGGTCATGCTATGAATGTTTCAACAACATGGTCGACTGTATGAATATCCGTTTCATCTAGTGGAAGAGGTAGCTCAACGACTGGCTCATGATCTACAACAATCTCAAAAATAACATGAATAGTTAGAAGTGGTCTACTGTCGAGATTGTATTCTTGTATATTGAACACGGTATCCCATTCTATAATAAGATGGGTGGGTGTTGATAAATATAAATCATTTTCATTTTTACCCTATAGAAAATTAGTATAAGAATGGAATCAATATATTCTGGACTCACATTTCAGAAAAAAATATGAGCATATTGTATACCTCATCTAAGATAACTCTTTTAAGGGAATGGCTCACCTCAAAGCTAGTGGGTTGTGGGGAGGTATCTCCATGAAGTGGTTGTTCTTGAGTTTATTATTCTATTTTATTCCCCCCACAACATTTTCTAGAAACTCTGTCTGTTAATGAAATTTTTCTTCAAGGGTAGATAATATTGCTTTCATCTATTTAATTTTTTTCTTTATTCTCCTGTTCATTTATTGTCCCAAAATATATTTGGGGTGTCACCCTAAAAACTACACCTTTGATGCGACCAAACTATTCTATCCACATCAAGGACACCAATAGTAGGTGTTTATATGGTACACATGTTGATGATTCCTATGACTATGTCAGATATAAAATATATGAAAATAAGTACTCATTTTTATGTACTGTGGATTTAAATAATTTTTTTATTATGTAACACTTACACCTATTTCCCACACTTTTTGTATGTTTTCATCTATTAGTATCCCATCATTATTTAATTGTGACTCTTTCCACAACAAATGACATGGGATGGAAGTGGCATTGGATTTGGATTAAAATATCTATATATAAATAGAGGAAAATAATTTTGTTTTTGTTTAATGTCACATAAAAGTATTACAGTAGATTTAAAACATGTACTAATTTTTTTCAAGATAAGCTTACCTCATCCTTGCTTTATGAAAGTGGTACATTTGTTTTTATGCTCATTCCTTATTTTCATCACTCAATTGCAATATCTTAAATAAAAAATTCCAAATCAATGAGATGCATACATTTATTTTAATATTTTTTGTTACTAACCAAAATGTACATGAAAATATATCTCCCCATGATGGCTGATAAACATATCTCACGCTTCTTAGCTTATTAGGGGTGCATATATAAGCAGTGGGTGGAGGTTTATTTTCCCTTCGACATATTTAAGATTAAATCTCATTAGAATTGCGAGAAATACTCTTTTAATCCTTCTATAAACCATTAATGAATATTTCTTGTGGGATTAATAGACTAAAAATTCACTCACCAAGGGATGATTATGACTAAGTCAACGTTTAATTATCTTATTTTTTAGTAAAATAAAAAATGGTATCATAATGTTACCATAATGTATTCCCAAATCATTATCTTAAACATTGACAGACATTTTTCTATGAATCTCAATCAATAAGAATGCACTTTAAATTGATGATCCCAATGTAACTTCTGAAAATTGCACTACTGATGTTAATAGGCTGGTCCCACATTTTCTATCTGACCTCGAATTTGATGCCTTTTCTTTTTCCCTTAAAATTTTTTACTGACACCATAATTCTACAACACTCATATTTTTCTCTGACATTGGTTATTTTTTGTCTAACATTTTCTCTAGTTAAACATAATCAATATGTTCTTTCTCTAGATTAGTATCATCATCATTTGAATAATGTTGTTGTTCCTCTACATTTAGAGTAGCAGTAGTTTGAGAAACCTATTGTTCCTTAGGATTGGGAGCTTCAGCACATGAAAAAGTCATTATATGTAGAAGTTTATTAATATATAATTTAGATTACATAAATGAATCAATGAATAAAAAATAACAAGACGTAAAAAAACACATATAAAAAAATATGACCTAATTATTGAACTCTATTTTTTTAAAATGTATAAGGGATTGACCCCTCTATCGAGTATCAAAATCCCATAATTGTGGTATCCTATAACATAAAAACCCCCATCTATGTTGGGACTTATATATAATTATTGTTCATTCCTAATGAAAGGGTCATCCTCAATTAAATTATCAAATGAACCTTCAGTGGTTTTAGTCGATAACAGAATAATTAAATACTTTCAGTTTGTGTGGTCTGAGATATAGAATACTTGTACTTCCTATTATTCCATTGTAAACTATTCATCTTTATACACTTCTTTATTGAATTACTCTTTCACGAATCCCATTTCTTCTTTTTTAAAATCAATCCTATTATTAACCAAATTCTATTGAAAAATCGACACTTGGAATGTTGTATAATCGAACTCCCATATTTTTTTGATGATGAAAATGTATGAAATATTCTAATAAATTGGATTTCAATTCTTAGTACTAGAAACATGAATCACTTCATCAAAAAGTGTAACTCCACTATTTTTCATGGTAATTCCTTCATCATGTTCATTTGTATAGAATTTATAACCATTATAAGATAATACATGAACACATGGTCTCATGGCTATCCATCGAAGTCATTCTGAAATTGAATCTGTATTTTTAACTGACTCCATAAAAAATTTGTCTTAAAATCATCTTATAAAGTCTTTATTATGTGTATTTGATATTTATATTTTAAACCTTCATGGATTCAAATGACTAATAATTTATTTTTGGGTTTCAAAATATATGTAAACTTATAAACCGTTTTTAAGTACATAAAGGTGGGACTGCTCCAAATCTATAATATATTGTGACAACTTATCATCTAGAAATTACTTCACCCAAAAACCACCCAGTGTGATGAGATTTTGATAAACCAATGTTTTACACACAAGATAGGTATTTTTTACACAATTCAATGAATTCTTAAAAAATATATCATTCCACAATACAACCCTATGGATGACTTCAATTTTGGACATACCTTTTCAAAATATTTATATACTGTTCCATGGGGTACATCCATCGATAATGTACATGTACACATAGTCAATTATATCTTGCCAAGAGTACAATTAAGTGAACCATAATATAAAATAATGTTACCTGGAAGATCATTTCCAATTCACATAATATAATGGAAAGTACCTTTTACATAGTTTGAAATTTCACCAGGTCTGCTACTTGAAGGACCCCGAAACACCCTGAGAGGGGAGGGGTGAATCATGTTGTCATCTTTTTCTTTTCAACTTATGGATCTTGTTCCCATGTTTGTGAGAACCTATAAAACCTGTCTGAATAAAAAGTGAAGAATATAAACCATCACATGCAAATCAATGACACAACAATTTTACTTGGTTCACCACTAAGGGCTACGTCCAAGGAGCATACACTGACAGCGTGTCAGACGTACCAAAAACCACTAATCTCGACAAGCTGTGGATTACATGAGTTTAGTAAGTCACTTTATTCCATGAACACTGCCTTTACTAGGTTTTAGGGATAGAACACTACATCCCTCAGATCACATGACTCCCCCTTACTCACTGCATTAGAAGATTCTTCACTCAGTTTAATGAATTAATGGCCGCTTTAGTGGTTTAGCATTAAATCATACATCCTAAACTGTAGATAGATGCTATGTTCAAGTCCCATAATCACCCAAAAATTTAATTAATTTTCTCGTACACTGATATGTTATGGAAATTAATTTCCTAAAAAGATTTGGTCAATTTTTAGGATTCCTTGGTTGTTCCGTGTACTGCTCATGCTTCCCCGCACCGTTGCTATTTTCGCGTACTATCCAGCTCCTCTGCCTATTGTCCAGCTCCTCCATGAACTGCACTTCTTGGCATACTGCCCTACTCCATGTACTTATCCACTATTGTACATACCATCCTACTCCACGTAGTTCCTTTATCCCCCACATACTGTGAGAGGTACCTGTATGAACAACCCTCTCTTCGGCGAACTATTTTCCTTACACAGATGATTCTCTCCACCTACCATCTTCTCCATAATGTACGACTTCATACTTCACCAATTTTTTTTATTGAAATTTTAATCTTTAATCTAATCACATAACAAATGGGATTATTATTCCTTAAATAGGCATGCAACTCCTCAAATTTCAAAAATCCGATTTACCAAAATTTTAAATATGGGAAAATCTTTGTTGTAAACTGAACTCCATATGCCTACTGTTAGGATCTACCATGTACCGATCCAATTTTTCAAACCGAAAAAATCTTGAAAAAGTTAAACATCATGTGTACCGCATGCCTTCACCGCTTACCATCACTTTGAACTATTTTCGGTAGCATTCCGCATATCGCATGCCTCACCATGTACCGTTGTTGTGAAATCTTTTCGGTTCTGCGCACCATTTCGCGTACCACCTGCCTTTACCACATACCACGCACCTTCACCATGTACTGCACACCTTCACCGCATACCACACTCTTTCACCGCATACCACACACCTTCACCGCGTACCACTGGCCTTCACCACATACTGTTGTTGCAAACCGTTACCAAACTCTCGTTTTTTTGAGGCCCAGAAAAATTTGAAAACACTGGGAAACTGTGTCACCTTTAATACATCTTTCAACCTCAAATGTATGACCTCATTACTCACAACCATCCTAGTCATCCATGTTCATATTGAAAAAAAACACAAACCAAACACCAGTATTATAAATGAATAGCCTTGTTTCCAACAATCCCTCCCTTTGGGATTGTTGGAAATATCCAAATAAATTCACTAATGTACCTGCCACGATCAAAATCTAATCCTTCAAGAAACAACTTAGCCATCACTTTAAGTCTACGTGAGCAGTGCTCAATGTAAGAAATATGAGAGAGGACATGAATTGGGTTCTCGTCCTTTTCCTTTCTCCTGCATAGTTGTAGTTATGTCTTTTTCCTAATTAAAAAAGACAGATCACTCTCCATTGAATCCATTGGATTTATCCATTCTCCCCCATTGTTATTAAATCCCAAATACTGGTATGTTAACATTTTAGATCTCAGAAAATACTCCACCGGGATTGTATCTCCCCCATAAACCTGCAAAACTTACACAAAAAAATTAACATAGTTAAAATAGTTGGGGAGATGAGAATCTCATATCCTCTTTATGCACTAAGAGGTGGCTGAACATCGAGGTTCAACTAATGTTTCTCAAACACAGCTCCTGAAAGTGGCTTGGTCATAATGTCATCCACTTACTCATCAGTTCCCACATGGTCCATTTTTATCACGCCTTGTTCAACTTTTTCCTTGATGAAGTGATGTCTGATCTCAATATGTTTCATAAGAGAATGCTGAACAATATTCTTCGTAAGATCAATTATGCTCTTGTTATCAGAGTAAATCACCATTGGTTGTTTCATCTCATCACCTATATCACTCAGTTTCTTATTCATACAATGTAACTGAGTGCACACCTTGGTAGAATATATATATTCTGCTTCTATAGTACTCAATGAAGTAATTTCTTGTTTCATGCTTAAACATACCACACATTTATTCCCTTTATAGAATGCTGCACCACTAGTAGAAGATATGTCCACTACATCTCCAGCCCATTCAGCATCATAAAATGATGATAGTTCATTATATATTCCTGTAGAAAACTATAGACCATAATTATGTGTACCTTGAATGTATCTCAGGATTCTTTTCATAGCCTCCATATGTTCTTCCTTTGGATTACTCTGGAAGTGGGCCGCAAGGCAAGTTGTAAAGACAATATCTAACCATGTCATTGTTACATAAAATACGATTCCAATGATTCTTCTGTACATGGTGGGATCCATAGAAGTTCCGTTCTCATGCTTTCCAAGATTTTATCCAGCTGGAATCAGAGTCATCATTAGTTTGGAATCATGCATATTGAATTTGTTCAGTGGATCTCTAGCTTAATTTTCCTGATAAATGAAAGTTTAATACTTCTTCTAAAGTACCTGCAACCCTAGAAAGTATGTGAGTTCACCAATCATGGATATTTCAAATTCATATTTCATATGAGTAGAAAATTCATCCACTGATCCCTATCTACTTCCACAAAAAATAATATATTCCATTTATAAAAAGACCATGAACCAATCCTTTTTAGAGTTCTTCAAATAGATATTTTGATCCACTTCTCCTCTTTTAAACTCAATATTTTTCAGATAAGAGTCCAACTGAGAGTATCATGCCCACGGGGCCTATTTTAATCCATAGATGGATTTCATTAATTTTCAAACCATAATTTCATCATTGTCAAGCAAGAACCCCACATGTTGTTCAATGTAGACTTCTTCTTCCAATACTCCATTTAATAATTATATCTTAACATCCATTTGATACACTCTAAAACCTCTTTGGATTTTCATAAATAGAAATAGTCTGATTGACTCCAATCTCAAAAATAGAGAAAATTTCTATTCAACATCAACACCTTCGATTTGTGAATATCCCTAGTAGACCAAGAACTCCTTATTTCTAATCACATTTCAATGCTCGTCAAATTTGTTCTTAAAAATCCTCTTAGTACCAATCACATTGTGACCTTTAGGTCTTTTGAAAAGATTCCAAGTCTAATTTTTGTCAATATAATCTAACTCTTCATTCATTACTTTCACCCATGACTCATCCTTTTCTACCTCTTCAAATGAGGATAGTTCCACAACTGATATAAATGGAGATTGAGAATTATTTCTCATTCTCCTCATCTATGTAGGTACATTTTGATCCTTGATAATGTTGGACTGCTCAATTTTTTATTTTTGATTTCTCCTTTTGGGTTCGACCAAATTCTCTCTAGCTATATCTTCCTCTACTGATTCTTCTTCTGATTTAACATCATGATGCAACTCCTGAGACTTTTTAACATCTTCCTCTACCTCTGTATTATAATTTTTTCCATGTCCACATTCTTCCTCATCTTTTATCATGTCAGAATAATAATTCCTTGAAGCATTCTTATTTTTCTATTGAATGATCTTGACATCACTACTTTCCAAAATTCTTCCCAATCACTTATTGAAGCACTTGTATGCTTTGTTTTTCATTGATTATCCAATAAATATTCTTTTATGTGCATTGTCACCATACTTCCCTTGTTTTCCATCTTTGTTTTGGATTAAACAATGGATTTTGAAAACAAGAAAATATTTCAAGGAGAGATTCCTTCTATGAAACAATTCATATGGTGTCTTTGTCTCTACCATATATATCCCTATACGGTTTTGAATATACATTGCACCTTGAACTGCCTCTTTCCAGTAATGTCGAGGAATACGACTCTCGATCAGTATCGTTCTGGCCATTTTTTTACCCATCGATTCATGCGCTCAACAACTCCATTTTGTTGTGGAGTTCTCATAGCAAGTACCTCATGTTGTATCCCATGATTCCCTAGGTAATTTTCAAACTCAATGGTTGTGTATTCCCCTCCATTTTCAGATCACAACTCTTTGATTGTTCATCCTGTATCATTCTCGGTGATTCGATGATATGTTTTCATGCAGTCAAGCACTTTTCGTTTCCTGTGTATAACAATTAATCATTCCATTATACTATAATCATCTATGAAATAGATGAAGTACCTTTCTCCATGAGTTCTAGCAACATTTATCTAGCCATATACGTTTGTATGAATTAGATCAAGAAGATGAGATTCCCTTTTCTTCTTTGGATCATATAAACCAGAGAACATATTTCTTTATATGCAAGCATCACAAGTATTTTCTCAATCACACTTTAGATTAGGGATATCAATGACTATATTTAGCTTAAATATATTTTCCATGTCTTTCTGATTGATGCTCTGTAATCTCCAATGCCATAAGTTTTTTTCCCCTTCAACTGTTATGTAGAAAATGTTCTCTTGGCTTTCAACCTGATATAAGTTTCCATCTGTTATACATCCATTCATGAGAGAATTCCCAGAATTTCCTCTTATAGTAAATACCTTCGGACTGAATGTCATAATAAGGTCTGATTCATAGTTTTGACTCACACTCAGAATATTGTGATGCAGTCCATCCATATAAAGAACTTATGTCTTCCTCCTATCATCATTATCCAGTTCTGTATTTCCACTGTCTTTGATCTTAAGAGCACCATCATTACCAAACCTCACTATTCCTTATACCTTTTTCATTATATTCATTAACAGGTCTTCATTTTTCATCATTTGAGATGAACATACACTATCAAGAATCCAAGTTCTATTTTTCTTTGTAGCTTTGAGGGATACTTCTGGAAAATTGGATTTCTAAATTTTCTTCTTTTCTTTCCATGAGATATTGGATTGAATGTAGGACACTGATGGAATTTAAATTCTCACTTCCTTGTACATGGGTTCGTCATATTAAAATTATTATTCCATAGGATCAAACTTTTTTGATATCGCAACACCATCTGGTTGACGAGTATTGAAACATCCTAGAGAATTAGTGGAATTTCTATGGCCATACCTCTTCCTACAATACACAGCTTTATTTCCCAAATTAGAAAAGTTAGAACAATATCCATAGAAATTATTTCTTCTATATGAAGTAGGATATGAATATGTTCTTCTTTTTTTAACTCTTAACTCTTCCCCATCCATATAACTCCTTTCCTCTTCGCAATATGACATGGTGTGGCCCAAATAGCCACAAAACTGACACTTCATGAAAGGAAATGTCTTCTCACTTCTATTTCTCATCATGAATTATTCCTTGGAAAAATAGTTTGACTCCCTATCATTTGTAGAAACATGAGGATAATCACCAGTTCTCATTTCAGTTTGATTTAAGGATTTATTTTTTTGCACTTATGGTGGCTTTTCAACATGATAAACTTTAAACTTACCTTTATTCTGGTTCACTTTATTTGTAGCATTTGACATTTAATCATCACAAATAATTCCACCATTTCCCATGTATGCACGTCCTTGATCACTTAATATCTTTTCAACTCCATTAGAACCACTTTTTTCTCTCTCTAGTAGCTTAGTATCTAAGAACCTTCCAAATTGTATTTTTTTTCTTTGCTTCTTTTAAAATTGATTCACTTTCATGTTTTCTTCTGAGAGTAACAACTTCTTCTTTGATCCCCTCAATGGTCTTGGACTTATCCTCTAGTATTGATGTAAGGTCATTGATGAGATTTGATTTTTCTTCAATTCTGAGTTTTAGTTCCACAACATCATCAGTGGTTTCAAGGATTGATGATTTTACTTTCACCAGTTCTTCTAGTCAATCAATTTCTAATTCCAGCTGATCAATATATTCTAAAGTTTCAATGCTATCCATCATGGAAGAATGGTTCCTAGATTTGAATTTTTCTTCATCTTCTGCAAAGAGGCCATTTCATCACCATCTTCTTCACAGAAAAAAACTCTTTCATTGAAATTTCTTTCCAGATTTAAAATAAATCTTTTTAAAAAACCTTTTCTAAGGATTTTGAATTTCTTCATATTCACTTTCTTCAACATTGTAATTTCTTGGGAAATGAGAGGCAATGTTCCCAACTCTTCCACATCGAAAGCAAGCTATATGTAGCTTTCCTTAAAATTTCCCTATTACCTTCTTTAGTTTCTTATAAAGGAGAGAAAAAATTATTTTTACTCATCATATTCTTCAACAAAATCTTCAAAAATTTACAATTTTTATGTGGTTTTTAATTAAATTTCATTACTTACACGAGTCGTTACATATTTTGGGTGAGTCTCATCTCATATTCCACCAAGATCCTCAATAGACTATCAAGATAATGTTTGGAAATATCCCTTTCTTCAAGAGATAAAACCTTTGCATTTTAAATTGGAAAAAGTCGTCTCAAAATTTTCATTACAATGTCAATTTATTTGATCAATTATTCAATAATTGTAATTGATCCTACAACTTTAGTAATTCGATTGAAGAAAAAATTTGCATTTTCATTAGGGTGCATATTCAGATCATCAAACCTATTGTGTAAAACTTGGAGCTTAGCCTCCTTAACTTTGCTGCCACATTCATAAATATTCTCTAGTTTCTCCCACATAGACTTTGCTGATGTAAAATTCGTCACCTTTATATATATTTGATCATAAAGAGATGTAGTTAGGGCATTATATTCTTTAGCATCAGTATCCAACATTTTCATATCTATATATGTCATAGATAGACCTGTTAGATCAATGACCTATATACCTTGTGCATTGGAAAAAGTACATAAACTACAAGAGAGTTTATATGGGATATCATCCTATTCTTCCATATCTAAAAGTTACTTCCATCAAAAAAAGGAACTCCCCTAACATTAACTTTATTCTCCATGTTAGAAAAACATGACAGATTTAACACCAACAACCTTTACACTCAGATACCACTTGAAGGACGTCGAAACACCCTGAGAGGGGAGGAAAGAATTAGAGTGTCAAATTATTATTTTAATCATATGGATCTTGTTCCCACGTTGGTAGGAACCTATTAAACCTGTCAGAAGAGGAAGTGTAGAATATAAACAATCACATACAAAGTAATGAAACAAAAATTTTACTTGGTTCACCACTAAGGGCTATGTCCAAGGAACATACACCGAAAGTGTGTCAGATGTACAAAAAACCACTATTCATCAAAATTTTTGGATTACAAGAGTTTAGAACAGTCACTTTGTGCAATACACACTACCTATACATGGTTTCAGTGATAGCACACTACATCCCTTGGATCACTTCCACTGACCCCCCTTGGTCACTGCATTGGAAGAGTCTTCACTTAGTTTAATGACTTGAAGGCCGCTTCAATGGGTTAGAATTAAATCATGAATCCTCAAATGTAAATGGATGCTCTGTTGAAGTCTCGTAATCACCCACAGATGTAGTTTATTTTCCTGTACACTGATATGTTATTGAAATTAATTTCTCAAACTGATTTGGTCAATTTTTTGGATTCCTTGGGTGTTTCGCATATTGCTCCTATTTCCACGCACTGGTGATATTTTTTCATACCATCCATGTCCTCCGCATACCATCCAACTCCTCCATGAACTTTTCTTCTCGACATACTTCCATACTCCGCATACTTCTCCACTCCTCGGCGTACTGTCCTGATCTGCGTACTACCATGCTCCACCGCGTACTACGAGAGATACCTGTGCAAACCACCCTTTCTTCCACATACTGTTTTCATTACATGGATGATTCTCTCCGTGTACCGTCTTCTCCACTATGTACCACTTCGAACATCACCAAATTTCTTCCAAAAATTTTAATCTCCGATCTCATCACATAACAAAAGGGATCATTTTTCCTTAAATAGGAACATAACTCCTCAAATTTTGGTATTATGATTTACCCAAACTTTAAATATGGGACAATATTATCTATAAACTAAACTCCATTTTCATATTGTTAGGCACCACTACATACTGCTAATGTTTTTCAAACCACAAAAATCCTTCCAAACTTCAACATCCCATATAACACATGTCTTCACTCTGTACCGTCACTACAAACCATTTTCGACAACATTCCGTGTACTGCATGCCTTCACTACGTACCAATGTAGCGAACTGTTTTTGGTTCCACGAACCGTTCCACGTACTGCATGACTTCACCACATATCACAATCCTTCACCAATTACCACACACATTCACCATATACCACACACTTTAACTATGTACTACAAGCCTTCACCACGTACTTCCGTCCTTCAGCACATACCATTGCTGCAAACCGTTACCAAACTCTAGATTTTTGATTCCCAAAAAATTGGCAAAAACTGGGAAATTGTACCAACTTCCATATAGATTTCAGCCTCAAACATATGACCTCATTCCTTACAATCTCTCGAGTCATCCATGTGAAGATTGAAAACAAACCCAAACCAAACTCAAGTATTAGCAATGAACAACCTTGGTTCCAATATAACTTTTCTACATATAGAATTGAAGAAGAAATAGAGCTTGATTAATTTATGAAGGAAATTATTGGAAAAAATTCAATGTAAAGCTATTGAAATTATATCCTTCATCAAGGCATGTCAATCATGTGATTTTAGATCATTTAGATTTAAATCAATTAATAACAAAATATTCATGATATTTGATGAATACCACTATGTAAACATTACATCATTCCATAAGTTTGAAAATAGATATTTCTCCTTCATGGAAAGAGTTTATGTAGTTGTAGGAAGAAAATTATTTTTTTCACCCTTCACTAGAACCAACTGTTCCAGTATTCCCATGTAAATCCGGTCCAACATATCCTTAATTCCATTATTTGTTTTTTTGGTTCATTTAGTAATGTTCCAATGACACTATCAAATATTTTTTTTTCAACATGAATAATATCAAGAGAATATATAACATATAGACAATTCTAGTATGGTAATTAAAAAAAACTGATCATTTTTTTCCAACTAGTTTTCAAGAGGTTTTTTGAAAATGTTTTACCAAAAAAAGTTTCCATATGTTTTACTTTATCAAATAGTTGATCACCTATTAGTGGAGATAGTGTTGTATGTTCTTTTGAAATCCAATTGAATGGTGTTTTCTACTATCGGTACTTATGTCATCAAGGTAGAAATATGTGATGTTCTAGAAAAAATGTGATCGATGAATGTTTCAAACTAATTGACTATGTACATTGTTCACAAATAGGGAACCCGTGAATTCCATTAATGCTATATCTTAAAAAAATTAATTGGAAGGAAAGTCATGTATCATCCTGTAAAACATGGCTCTCAATGTGAAATCTTTATTTCTATAAGAATCATACAACGTAACTCTTAAATCCCACAATAATTTGAAATCATTGATAAATTTATCCAAATAAACATCAATATCATTACCGAGTTGTTTTGGTCATGATATAAGCATAGATAAAATAATGTATTTTTATTTCACGCATTACCATGGTGGAAAGTTATAATTTACCAACCTAACCAGCCACATACTTGGAGTTCTTCTTTAAAAACCAAAAGGATTTAATCAATCTATAGATAACAGAAGATGAAGGCTTCTCAGCTCATTTCCAAATTCTGGATAGTCATGTTCAATTCTATTCCAATGAGGAGAGTCTTTTGGGTGATTAAGCATCCCATATTTATTTATTTTATCCGTGTTCCACATTAATTACCTTGTAGTCACCTCAAGTACATATAGAAACTTAATCATTTCAATGGTTGGATAATACCATTCAAATTTTGTAGGACCTGATTCATCATTCTTGTATTGAGAAGAACCACACATTGGGAATTATTTATATGATATTTGGTCCTTGAGAAAGAGTATAATTTTAAATGTAAATGCATGTATTCTTTCTAAGATCATACCCATCGAACATAACATTCATTTAGCATCATATATTGAGATATGGAGCTCATTATCTTTTGGGAGAATATCATTCAAGATCATAAGAATTTCAGTAAAACTGGTGTCACTCCATCCATATCCATAATTTAAATTATATATCTTCAATATAGATGACAATGATTTATATATTGTGAAACCATGATATAATGGTGTCTTTGAATAACTATTTAACTTCTCAAACAATTTTGGGAAATCATGATGTTCATCTTCAACTATCATTTTCGTTTCCTCAATATGATATTCCTCATCATTCACACTTGTAATCACATCTTTGATATAGTCTTCTTCATTTTCGACACTTGTAATCATAATATATGATCCATAAAACATAAATATATCTCAGTCACAAGGAACATTTTCTTTTTCCCCATGCTTATTCTATTATTTATAACATTGATCTATTCCATGAGAGATAAAGTGTTCCTACAAATCCTCTAGACTAATTAGCATGGAATAACAATAGTGTAAATACAAAAAATGGATTTGAGAAGGGTCATATTCACAATCCTTTGCAAACTTGATGAACTTTTTCAACCCATATTCAAACTATTTTTTATATGATTATAAAATATCCATTCTCTATTCATATCCATCATATTTGATCAAGTAATATTAATATTTAAAATAATAAATACACATAATGGAACTTTATAATAAGGGGAACTAAAAAATTTAATGTTTCAAAAAAACATCATGCTTTGATGGAAATGGGTAATTGAATTTAAGAAAATAATTACTCCACTGGTGGTAGGTGTTATCCTTTTAATTCATCCACAATGTTCACTAGTACCTAGTATGGGATAGAGAAAACTCATATTATTTCAAGAAATAGAGGTGTATGTCTAAAAGAGACCAGGGATGAGTCTTAGGAAACAAGATGAAATGATAACTATTTGGAAGATGAAGTTGATGGGGATGATAGTGATTATTGAATTTTGTTTCCTTAGACTCATCCCCATATAGTCTAATACAAAACTAGAGAGATGAGGTAGTTATGAAGGACTCCCTCTAATTTAAGCCAAGTAACTGATGTTGGATGCAAACTAGGTTTAGGAGTTGTAATGGGGTCAAAAATTAATTTAACTTTGGCACGAGTGAGATCATGTTGGATATCCTATGGGTTGGATAGAGTTAGTGACATTCCCTTGTCATGGTATTATTATCAGACTATATTATATAAGAGTTGAGATTATATGTATCTAGGAGGTCTCTAAAAGTTAATATTATCACATAAATATATATATCACCCTTTATGAGTAAACCATGGTATATCAGTGCAATTATAAAAAAGGAATCAACTTAGTCCCCCCTTAGATACATTGTTTAACATGAAGTCCAAAAAAGAAGAATCTAATTTTGAAACTCATTCAATACTCAATTAAAATCATACATACAACTTCAATCCATTATTATTTAAAAAATAAAATATTTCTTATAATAAAATAATAATTATTTATCTAAATGAATTTTTCAAAAAATAATAATCACATTACAAAATCATAAAATATATGAAGTATACCTAAGTAGGTGTATTAACGATCATTCTCAGGTTGGAACATACAAGAAAATTAAATATGGGAGGAATGAGATCATTCTATCACACTTTTTATATGAATATGACATTATTTTATTTGGTAAGGCTTCAAAGAGAACCATATCTACATTATAGGCCCTTTTTTTATCACAATGAGTAAGTATCTAGGATGGATATCAGTTGGGGAAAATCTATTACTATGTTTGGTGATTGTTTATCTATTGGTAAGAGAACATGGTCACTAAAAATCATTGGGTGAGAAGGGGGTCCCTCCCTTTTAACTATCTTGGTTTTCTAATATTTTGTGGAAAAGTGAAGAGCTAATTTCTTAGAGGAATAATCTCTAGTATCATCAATAAACTAGCCAAATAGAAATTGAAGTCCATCTAACAAGATGGGAGGGTATGACTGGTTAATTCGGTCATCACTTCTAAATTTGTTTACACATTCTCTATCTATAGGTGGCCAAGAGGTCTCATTAAAGAGTTATAGTGTATGATTAGTTTTTTTATCTAGAATGAGTTTTTGTATGAGAGAAAATTGATAACAATCACTTGTAAAGAATGTATCAAACCCATATAAGTAAGGATAATTGGCATCAAGGATCTAAATATATTCAATAACGGTTTTACTGGAAAATTATCACTGAACATGTTATCCACTAATGAACCCTCTTGTGATTTTTTATCAAGGAGGTTCAAGAGAAGGTTTCTAGATGGGTACCCACACTATCTTGGGTAATCAGTCTGGAACTCAATCAAGAAATCCTTCAATGAAATCATGAAAAACACCAAATAGATGGCTAGAATGAAATCAGATCAAAACTATAGGAATGTTTGTTTTCTTGACCAACAACTCAGAGATAGGCTGATCATCCCCTCTAATAAAATGATGATGACCCCTTATAAACTCAATTGTTCAGTGAAATAGCCTCAACTATGTTCCCCTTTATGCTCAAATAGAAATTCAAAATTATGATTTCAAGTACACTAAAACACTTTTATGGAGGCCTAGTAGTAATGGGAAGTTCAATGCCAAAGAATAATACATTTTGAAAATTTAGAGCTCCCAAAAGATACAATCATGAAGGTACAAATTGATGGTAAACTTTATACAACCATCAAGATTTATTCTTCTATAGAGAATTTGGAAAAACATTTACCAACACTTGATCAAATGAGGAAGGCTAGACAAAGAATTGTCTTGGACTTCCATTTATGTTTAAGATCTAAAGAAAATATACAGTATCTTTTTGGTAGCTATCATTATTCTAGGGAACTGTGGAAATATGTAGTCCATGTATTCAACCTTGAGATAAATGCCAGTGGGTAATTGGAAGAGCACATGAACATCCTCAGAAACCCTATATAGATCTACCAAATTTATAACCTCATACTAGAATACATTGCATCCATACTTGCATCAATCTGGAGGTAATTAAATAGAAGTTTGTTTGATTACCAAGAACCCTCAATTTATTTTGGAACAATGGATTTGTACAGGGAAATCTATGTTGTTGTAATTGTACAAGTTGGAGAAATTCACAATAGAATGAATGAATTGAAAATTATAAGATTACTGGGAGTTTCAGGAAGACCAAATCAGCCCTTGGTTCTCAGATATGTGTGGTGGATTCCTCTAATTATATTGTGGATAAAATCTAATGTTGGTGGTATAGCCTCTGACATTCCATGGACTTTGGGTTATAAAGGTAGTTTCCCAACCCATCGTTTATTTGTCAAATATTTCTTTAATGAATATAATTGAATTTTAATTGCATATGAAACTGAATTATAGGAAATGATGTATGATATAAAACATGATTTCCACAATATGTGGAATGATCTATGGATTTAATCTGATTCTGAAACTACCATCATGGATATAAGGGTGAGAACTATAAATGTCCAATGGAAAGTCCTACCCCACTTGATTGATTGTATGAATCATGTCACTCAACCCAATTTGAATGTCTCACATGCAGATAGAGAAGCCAACTAATTGGAAGATGCTTTGTCAAAGAAGGTGTTCATTGATGTAAGTATGATGTGGTCCTTCCGTGCTCCTGGATATTTCAACTCATTGGTAGATGATGACATGAAAGGGGTGGTTCATTACTGTGTTTGTGAACTCCCATTTAATGCTTAATCATGCGTGTTTACTTTTTATGAATATATTTTAGGACTGACTTTCCCCATATTCTATATCTTCTTGGTATATTCTAAATAAATATACATAATTTATAAATGTATATAAATATATAAAACTATATAAAAGTACAAATATGTTATAAAATTATACATAATTTATAGCAGTATATAGTTTTATATATTTATAAAATTACAAAATTAAAATATATAATAGGAAAATTAATGAAAGTATAGAAGTATAATAATTTTAAATGATTAAAACTATAATTGTATATTAATTTATAAATAAAAAAAACTATAAAATTATAAATAATTAATAAATTTTCATATTTAAACTATATATGCAAATATGATATACTAAAAAATTTATAAAAGGATATAAATTTATAAATAAATAAAACTATAAATGTATAAATTTTTAATAATTTTTTTAGTAAATTATATTAGTATAGTACTATATACTATAAAATTTATTCAAGAATATAATTTAAAAAATATATAAAACTATAAAATTATAAATGTTTAGCATAATTATATATATAAATTATATAAATTTAATGAAAATGATTCTTCTAAAAAGTGAATTATAAATAAATCCATCACTATGAAACACACACCCTTAGAAATACCCATTTTTTAAAAAATGCACACAATCCCCATGAAATTTACAAAGAATAATAAAAAATGTAGCTCATAAAAAAAAGAAATATTCAAAAGAACTCTAAATACATTTATAAAAAAATTTAAAATTGATAAACATATTTTTTCTAAAATTAAACATCTATGCCTTCACAATTTCTAAAAAAATTAGCATATAGAAGAAGCTATCAACCTTAACAATTATACCATGTAAAAATATCACATATTCAATTAATATATTAACCTTAATAATCCTCATTTGATTTCTAGGAAATAAATAAACTATTCATCTTAACCCATAACATTAGATTCCTTAAATATCTATTATACGATTCACCAATAAATCTGATAGTGTATTAAAAGTATGTGTTCTATGTCTATGAACAATCTCAATGATGGAAAATATACTTCAATGGATATTATATATGTTTCATCAAACAATTGATGGAAGTACACTATTTACCTACTCCTTCCTCATAGATTCATTCATAGTAAATAAGAAAAAGTTTATAATAAAAAAAAGACCACAAAAATTAAAAAAATAATGAGAGGGGGGAGGAGGTGGAAACAATGTCATAGAACTATCAAGACCCCGACCATGA
Organism: Viscum album; assembly: GCA_963277665.1. Classification (NCBI taxonomy): domain Eukaryota; kingdom Viridiplantae; phylum Streptophyta; class Magnoliopsida; order Santalales; family Viscaceae; genus Viscum; species Viscum album. The sequence continues at coordinate 1,349,419,798 of OY728139.1, read as the reverse complement.
AGAAGGTGTGGAGATGGGGTCAAACACACCTTATATTTGGAGAGGGTTTGGTGGTATTTCTAGGGTTCGATGGAAAAGAAGGTAGCATCATGCAGTGGAGACATAGTGATGAAAGCGGTGGTGGCAGCAGAAGTGGTGATAGAGGTATAGTTCAGTGGTGGTAGAGGTAGGTTTCGATGGAGACAAAGGTAGGGTTCGATGACAATAGAGATATGATTCGATATCAATAGTACCCGGGTTCCGCGAAAGCCTAAAGTCATGAAAGAATGAGAATATATTAGAGTTATTTTTATAACATTAGGGAATAATTTTTTCAGAGCTCTCAAAAAAGTGTTGATAAAAATTAGTTTTATCGGTGATAAAATAGAAAGTGTTTATAAAACACCTCTTTATTAGTGTGTCTTTTTGAACTAATAAAGACACACCTTTATCAGTGCTAAAATAGTGTTGATAAAAGATGCGTTTATCTATGCTAAAATTCTAACAGCACAGATCTAGATGAGGTCCAGATCAACTCCTTCCAAATTCACATGGATATCAGAATGGACGATTGAGAGGGTATGAAATATGCCATCAATACTATGCACCGTGCATCTCTGTATGGGGAAATGCTAGGTGTGCAACCTTGCATTGTGTGCGAGTTTGTAAAAACTATATATATTGGGTAGGGTTTCATCCTACAATGTCATTTATGGGCCTTCAATGGTCATGTATTAGGCCTAAGCGCCTCTGGGCTTACGAGCCACGTAAGGTTTCACTTCAACCAAATTAAAATGGTGAAACTCAATAAAAAATTAATATCTTTCGGACATGGTGGTAAATATTATATATATATATATATATATATTTAAAATTATTGTTATAAATAAGTATTTTTATAAATATTTTTATATATTTATATATTTATATATATATATAATTGTTATTATATAAATATATTAAATATTAAAATTATAATAAATTTATTTATTGTAATTATAAAATTATTTAAACAAATATATTTATAAACATTTTTATATAATTATATATATATATATATATATAAATATATAAATATATATATTTACAAAATTATAATACATATATTTAATATAATTTTATAGTTATTAAAATAATTAATTATTTATTTATATTCACAATTCTAAATAAGTAAATATATATCTAAAGATATTTCTATACAATTATAAATATATTTATATAATTATCAACAAATATATTTAAAAATATTTCTACATAATTAAAAATATATTAATATAATTATACCTCATGGTCCACACCAACTTTTTTCATATTTATATAATTTTTTTAATATATAAATATAAATAATTATAAATATAATAACAATATTTATCATTTAAATATATGTTTTATATTTTTTATAATTATTTAAATATATATATTTATTTACCAATATAATTATAAATAAATATATTTCAATAGTGTTTATATATAAAAAGAAATTTATAATTATAAATATAATTAGTATATTTAGTATTTAATATATTTATTTTAATTATATAAGTATTTATCATAACATAATATGTTCATGGGTTTAACTTGAGTGAATCATACCTAATACCGTATATAGATCATAAAAAATGACTCGTCACATATATGGAAGCATAAATAATAAGGGTGTCAATGTATAAATGAACATTGATGAGTAATGAATACATAATATATTCATTCGTCAACATAATACATGAAATCTTAACATTTGGAACATAGCAACCCACAATCATGTCCACAAATAAAATTATGATCATATAGCTTCAATTATACTCAAGTATCAATATATGAACATAAACAAAGACAATCATGTCTTTGAATATCATCATTTTCTCACGATATATATATATAGATATATATATATATTGACTCAATTAGTTGGAGGCATATATTTATTTTAATATATTTATTTCTAATTATAATTATAGATAATTATAATAAAAAATTATTTATATATAATTAAAAATATATAATTAAAAATGTATTATTAAGAATATATAATTAAAAATTAATAATTAAAAATAAATAAATATATATATTTGAATTATTAGAAAATATATATTAATATATCATATTTATATTAATTATAAAAAAAGTATTTTTAAATTAATGTATATAAATAAACATGATTTGTTAATATAAACATAATAGTTATATATATAATAATTATATATATTTTTTTATATTTTTATCAACACTAAGAATATCGTTGATAAAGCTCAACCATTACCAGTGCTAAAACAAGCACCGATAATGGGTACACCTTTAGCTACAATTTATTTAGCACTAATAAAAGTGAAATTTGTCAACGCTTTTACCTAGAACTAATAAAGGTGACTCTTTTATCAATGTTTTATGTTTATCATTGATAAAAGTTGACACTACCCTTGTGCCGATATGTTGTAGTGGATCCTCCTCCTGGTTTTCCTGCATCATAGTGACGATTTTCCCCGTTTCATTGATCATAGCATGTAATTGGATACACATCTGCAATACTTGTTATCATTAGTACCTTTAGGTAATATAAAAAGATGCATGCACTAATAGTTGGAAGGAGATAAAACAAACAAAGACTGCAAAAAAGAGAGATATATTTATAGGTGTATCCTACCAGTGGAGATCACTCACACAACCTAGGTATTCCATGAAATGCATCACACATACATTCCCCTTTTTAACCACCTGACCTAACATTACAGATTTTGATGTAGTTTTTTACTAGAGTTTTATTTTTATTTTTACATCACTAGATTAATTAATTTTTTTATATAATTTCTTATTGATTTATATAATTTCAGGTAACACCATCCCAGAATAAATGTTCAGCCCTCGACCCATTCTAAAAATCACAAGGCCCAACACCTCTTTTTTAAGATCCACAATCACCCATCAAACCCAAAAAAGACTAGCCCTACTAAACATAGTTACATAATAATATTTATAGGATTAATAATTTTAATAACAAATACTACCTACCATGGCTGTCTATTGTCATCAATGCTGGGTAATGTACATTTTTGAAAGAAAACCACGACTTCAAATAATTGATATGCCCTATTAGTTCATGTCATTTTTTCAAATATTTTTTTATTTCCCATCCTGATAAATGTTATTTGTCATTAGAAATATTAAAATAAAGACTTCTTTATTAGCACTATAAAAGCATTGATAGGGTTCCTTTACGAGTGCTAATAAATGTTGTTTTTATTAGCACTATTTCTAGCAGTGATAAAGGTATTAGTTCCATAATGTGTTTTCTGAATTACAACCCACTACATAGAAACCTGTATATGATAAATTTATATGTTAATTGAAGTAAAAATTACATCAGAAATTCAAAAATTAAATATTATAAAAAATTAAAATAATGTTATGTAGAAATAAATTTATAAATACTATCAAAAAAATTGAAAAACATCAATGTTTTATTGTCTCGGGAACCCAACCCTTTCTAAAAGAAGCATGATCATGGTATTATAAACCAAACAAACCACCCCAACTTGAGAAAAATAATATAACTATATAATAACCAATTTCTTCTATTAGTAAGACTATAAAGAAATAAATTAAACATAATATGAAACAATACATGAATAAAATGTTACTTTCAAATAAAATGACACAATTAGGGTCATAAATATTACACTGTACATCAAATTGAGGTGTTTCAAATTCTTATACATCAAAAATGGCTTATGGATCATATACTTATAGTATTAACTAATCAAAATATGTTTACTCAGTTTTTAGTATGTTACTTTTTTTTACTAAAATGTAATTTTATACTGAAAACACACACCTTGAGTCATACCTATAACATTGTGTATTTTGGTTTGATGTGAGACAAATTCATACACATCAAAAATGACTTATAAATACTTTTCATTAAGTATAATGACAATCTAAGAATTTTTTCTAGGTTTTCATTGAGTGGTATATTTTTTGAAATAAAATGTCAATTTTAGACCTATAATGGACACTTTGAGTCATATTGAGCACACTGTGTATCAAATTGAGGTGCAGAGGATTACTACACATAAAAAATATACTATAGATAATTTTAATAATTTATCAAAATAATCCAAATGGTTTAGATCAGTTTTGAGTATGTCAATTGTATTTTCTTACTAAAATAAAAATTTTAAATAAAAAGAGACACTTGGAGTCATACCGGGCAGACTGTGAATCATATTAGGGTGTGGAAGATTTGTAAACATAAAAAATGACTTATGAATAATTTTCATAAATTATTAAAACAATTTGAATTTTCTTAATTTGTTTCAAATATGTCTCTTATGTTTTTTTACAAAAATGTCATTTAAAACTAAAAACATACACTTCAAGTCATAGCGGTCACATCATGTGTTAGTTTGACATGAGAGTGATTCTTGAAAGTCACAAATGTCTTATAAACCATTCTCAGAAATTATCAAGACAATCAGTGTATGTTTTCTCAGTTTTCAGCGAGTGACATATGTTTTGAACTAAAATATCAATTTTAAATAGATAAAGGACACTTTGTGTCATACTGGGAACACCATGTATTATATTGAGAAGTGAATGATTTTCCCCATCAAAAATGACTTATTGATTATTTTCCTAAATTATAAAAATAATATGAATGATTTTTATTAATTTTGACTAAGGAACTTGTCTTTTTTACTAAAATTCTAATTAAAAAAAAGGAAAACTTGGAGTCATACCTTGTGTAGTATTGAGGTGTGGATTATTCATACACATCAAAACTATCTAATTGTGTTTTCTCAGTTTTCAGTATGTTACTTGTGTTTTTTTTACTAATATTTCATTTTAAATAGAAAACACACACATTGAATCATATCGACTACATCATGTGTCAGTTTTACATGAGACAAATTTCAACTCATTTTGAATGACTTAGGAATCATTTTCCTAAATTATCATGACAATCCGAGTTTGTTTTCGTGATTTATAGTTAGTGACACACGTATTGAACTAAATTTTCGATTTTAAACTAATACAAAATACTTTGAGTCCTACTAGGCACACTGTATTTTAGATTGAGGTGCAGATATTTCATACACCTGAAACATTAATTAAGGATCATTTAAATAAATTATCATAACAATACGAAAACATTTTCATGGTTTTGAATATGTCCATTGTTTTTTTACAAAAAAATTAATTGTATATAAAAGTCACACTTGGAGTCATACCAGTCACACCACGCATCAGATTAAGGCGCATTTAATTACTAAAAATAAAAATGATATATGAATCATTTTACTAACATATCAAAATAATTCAAATGATATTTATTGGTTTTTGGTGTGTCACTTGTGTTTTTTACTAAAATTTCATTTTAGACAAAAACATGAACATTGAGTCATACTGGTCTAATCGTATGCTAGTTTTATGTGAGAATAATTCCTTCATGTCAAAAATGTCTTATGAATTGTTGTCATAAATTATCAACAAAATCAGAGCATGTTTTCTTGATTTTCACAAAGTGACACATGTTTTGGTCTAAAATTTCAATTTTAATATAATAACTGACACTTGGAGTCATACCAACCACATTGTGTCTTAGTTTTATGTCAGATTGATTCCTACACATCAAAAATATCTTATGAATTATTTTACAAAATTATCAATACAATATGAGTGTCTTTTCTTGGTTATTAGTGAGGGACACATGTTTTGAACTAAAATGTAAATTTTTAACTGATACTAGAAACTTTGAGTCATACTGGGAACAACATGTATTAGATTAATGTGTTGTTATTTCCAACACATAAAAAATGACTTATGGATATTTTAATTAAAGTACCAAAACAATCCAAATGAATTTTCTTGGTTTTGAGTATGTCAATTTTATTGTTTAATAAAAAGTCAATTTTAAATAAAAGACACATTTAGAGTCATACCAGTAATAGCATCCATGAGATTGATGTGTGGTTGATTCATACACTTCACAAATAACTCATGAATCATTGTCCTAATGTATAAAAACATTCCATATGTGTTTTATTGATTTTTAGTATTTTATTATAAGTATAAAATCTTTTTAAAATTAAAAAGTTGAGTACATCTATTTGGAATATTTTATTAAGCTACCACTTACAAATAAGCTAGATTTTACTTCACTTCTAAAGGAATATTATTCTCGTCCAAACTATGTATGGTTGATAAATGTCATGGTATTTATTGTTTATTTTAATGCATTCATGTGTTATTTATTGGATTTTTTCTTATCCATTTGACTTTATATGATCATAAGATTAATTTTTTCAAGGATAAATAAACTGATTCGTTGGTTTCCCTTATTTTAACCTCAATTTACAATACATTTTGTTACTTATTTTCTATTAAGATTTAAGATAATGAATTCATAATTTTTTTATAAACCAACCCAACCTTAGTTTTACTTTAATTAATAAGTTAAATCTCAAATGGAATTATTTTGAATTTATGTATGATTTCTCACTTGATGGTCTATTTTATAATTATTCTCTCACATGATTGATTTATGGTTGATCAATGGATAATTTTATTATTCTTTCATGTCAGCTCACATGTACTTTTCATATTTCTTATAATGTAAATATTAAATAATTATTGTTATTTGATATTAAACATATTTTTAAATGTCAAAAAATTCAACAAAATGAAGGGTTCTAGATTATAACTATGTAATTAATAATATGAAAAGATCACAATGGAGACAATACATCATTGTGGATGAGAGTGAAAAACTAATCCAAAAAATGTTAAGGCATTGTTTCTTATTATGAACTTCATGGTGACATATTATACATATCAAAAGTTTCCCTTTTTCTCAAAGAAAGTCCATATCATTCCACATCGTTATGGAATTTGCTCCACCTCATTGAAAAAACCTGTTGATGTCAAGTATCTATATCAGTTGGTATTTGGGTATTGAGAAATGTCAAAACCCTCTAATTGGTATCCATGGTGTATCAGAATAATTTTCAATGGAGTCATGTTGATACAATGGATCTACATATTCTTCCTATGATAATTTCATAGAGTCACATGCTAGAATGGTGTGTGAACTTGGAGACTGTAATGCCTAGAAGCTTCCATATTGACATTACCTTGATTCCAATAATACCACCACGACTCAAACATTTCTATTTGTGATGGGTTCTAGACACTCTTGAACATTATATAGATAGTATTCTCAGTGAAAAATAAGTACTCGATAATCCAAAGTTTCTTCAATGTTTTTTTAATTTGTCCTTGAATATTTCTTCCGTACCTTAGCCCTGGTTGAATCCCATACAAGGATTGATTTTTTCTATCAACAAATTACTTCACAAAATGATAAAATCTCTCCTAAACTAGAACATTTATAAGTAAATTATGAATCCCCTTGAAGACACCATTTATACACTCTATAATGTCTGTGGTCATGTGTCTGAACCTATTCCTCCCTTTCATATGATAATTTCAGTTTTTCTTTTGGAATCTAAATCATATAATCATATAATCCTTGATTATCCGTGAAGATTTATTCAAAAAATTGTTCAAAGCTTTGTTGATCCGACTCATATTATATAAAAATGTGATCATACTTCACATAAATTAATTTTATCATTATGTTGAAATAGTTAAAAATAACATAGACATCGCATACCAAGACTTGTAATTTCCTTCTTCATAGGTTCATTATGGAATGTTTTTTGCATGTTTCTAGAAATATGTATGATGCAGAATTGATGATGTGAATTTAGGGGTCTTCATGTATTAGGATATGAATTGATTTCCTCATTGATTTCTCAATAAAGATCAGATATCCAATAGACACCCTGAATGTGAGTGAAATGGAAACTGATACATTCCAAAAACTAAATCGATGATTTTTTGTATTCCTTATCCAAAATCAAAAAATGAAAGTGGAATAGGAGAATAGTTAACATATTGTGTTGCCTCAATCAATAATATGACCATGTATTTTGAATATATAAATGTTACATCAACCTGTATGAACTGTTTTTAGATAATAAATGAATAAATATTGGGGAGTAATTCCTAGAACAACTTATGAAATTTAACCCGAGATGGATAAAATCAGCTATCTTGAGACACATGTTCATTCTTATAAAGTTGTAATAAAACATAACCATTGTGTCTAAGTATGGATATCAATTGCAAAAACACCCTATTCAAGTCATGAAAATCACTTTAGACCTTCACAATTACCTTCCCTTTCGATAATCATGCCTTATTATAGGAAATATTATTAACAAACGTTTATTGTATCAACTACTTCACAAGGGATATAAGAGCATTTTTTCAGAACATTATCATCTCAATTAAAATAGATGAAACAAATTCAGTATCTAATGAAATGTGATATTGTGTTAGTTTTGGTTGAACGCAAGTATGATCTACCTCAATATTTGAAATTCTCCAGCTTCCAAATTCAATTTCAGAAATCACCCTAAAGTGGAATATACAATCATCCCCATATTTATCACACAGTGTGATATATTTTTGTATGACTTAATTCATGAACTAAATATATACAGTTCATATAAATATAAAATATTATTAGTGTGTTTTTCATTACATCTTGACTTTGAAAATCCTTTAAAACATATAATTTTTTGTCCATCCCACTAAAATAATCCTCTACGTCTCCTGTAAACTCAATTGTAGCTATAATAACATTTCATTAAAATTCAGGTAAATGTTTCATTAAATCTAACCAGGATGTGAAGAGTGGTGGATGATTTATTATGGTCCTAGGTTTCTGTAAAACTACTGCATTTCTAGAAGCTTCCTCCCCAGCTTCTGAATCATTCCCATCATCAATACTGTTGTATATTTTTTTCCCATAAATAGAAAATGCCTCATCATAAGTTGGATTTATATGTATATCCAAGAGATTAGATAGGTTATCCTCCTACGCATCATAGGTAATAACCTCAATTTTACCGGATTGACATTATTTAACCACTCTTGTATATATAATTTTTCATACAATTTTATTTTGTTATTGTAGAGGAGAAACCTTAATATATAAATCCATCATGGAACCATATAAACATTGAGAAAATAATGTTATTTCTTAGACCCAATACTTATCAGCATCCATTGGACACGTTAGATTCTATAGTGTATCCAGGAATTACAAATTTATATAGTTAATATACTGTATCTCATAACTAGGCCCAAGATTTAACCATCCATGAATTCTTTCTTAATGTTCTATTAGGATAACACAATCATATGTCCTAACCATTCTTGTTGGTTGTGTACTACAAGAAGATCATTTCTCAGTTTCAATGACCTCCCCATAGTAGTAGACCTAGGTTAACATGATTCTCTACATTAAATATTTTTGATCAATATTCTAATAGTGTAAATAATGTTGAAAATAAATGTAGAACCTATAATCCTTATAATAAAAAAATTTTAGACTATATTTTATATCCTAAAAGACCACACTAATGTTTCATAGTATAATCTTTAATCTTCCTAAATTAATTTCATTAGTTTATAAAGAAAATATGAATCACCTAACGCACATCCCTTGGGAGTTTCAAACTAGGTGTGCAATAAGGCTCATTATCGTGCACCAGTTCTCGACTGAGTATCGATCAATATGGTGTTTTTAGGTTTTACCCCTATGTATATCTGTTCAATTACCACACCAAATTGTATCCAGATAGGGATTTTATTTCATAGATAACCACATAATCTTTATGATACCAAAATTTTTAACATCTTTTTATATCCTAAAATATGAAATTAATGTTTGATAGTACAATTTTTAATTTTCATAAATGTATGTTCAGTGGTTTATAAAGATAATATGATTCATCTAAAACATATCCAAAGAGAGTTACAAACCTAGTGTAGAATAAGGTATAAATCATCTAAATTACAAGAGTAACAAATCATATGTGTAGTTAAGTCTCTTTTTCATCCATTCATCCATCTTTCATCTGATGTTAATTTTAGGTAAATCAAAAGTTAACAATTAATTAATTATTAGTTAATCATTATTTAATCATTAATTCATCCTATATTAATTGTGACTCAATCTTTCTTTAATCAATACTACATTAACATATATCATATAATTAATTAATATATACATATTATTTAATTAATAGTTAATCACAAAGTATTTATTAGTGAATCATTCTTTATTCATTGGTTAATCATATATTGTTAATTAGTTAATCATTAGATAATAAATATTTAAGCATTAAATAATCCTATATTAATCATGCCTTAGTCATTCTTTAATCGTTAGTTAAACATTCATTAACATTATTTAATCATCATTTAATCACTCTTTAATCATTATTTAATAATTAATTAAACATTATTTAATCATGAGTTAATAATTATTTAATTATTAGTTAAAAATCAGTAATCATTACTTAATCAGTGGTTAATAATTTTTAAATAATTCTTTACTCATTATTTAATCATTCTTTAATAATTAGTTGAGAATTCTTTAATCATTAGTTAATAATTATTTACTCATTATTTAATCATTACTTAATCATTAGTTAATAATGAGTTAATAATTCTTAAATAACACGTTAATCATTGTTTAATCATTATCCCATATTTAGTTAATCATTATTTTATTATTAGTTAATCAATCATTATTTAACCATTCTTTAATCAATAGTTAATAAAAATTTAATCGTTATTTAATCGTTATTTAATAATTATTTAATCAATAGATAATCATTATTTAATAATTATTTAATCATCAGTTAATCATTATTTAATCATTATTTAATCAGTCATTAATAATTAGTTAATAAATATTTATTCAATAGTTAATCAATATTTAATTATAAGTTAATAATTCTTTAATTATCAGTTAATCAATAATTAATCACTAGTTAATTAGTCTATGATCATTAGTTAGTCCATCATTCATCACTCTATAATTCTTCTTTAATCATTAGTTAATCATTAATTAATCATTATTTAATAAATAATTAATCTTTAGTTAATCAAAAATTAATCATTCTTCAATCAACCATTAATCATTAGTTAATAAATCTTTTACCACTGGTTAATCAATTTTATTCATTAGTTAATAAAAATTTAATCCTTAGTTAGTCATTATTTAATCCTTAGTGTAATGAACTAGATTTCACATGCCACTTATCTATGAAAATCTAATGTTTAGGGTGTTCTGGGAGGCAACTATAGCTCGTTCCGAGAGTTATCCAAATATCCAGTTTAAACCATCGACATTAGTGAGTAAGGGGCGTTGGCATCAGCGAGTTAGGGGCATCAGCATCGGTGAGTCAGTGGTGTTAGCATTATTGAGTTGGGGCATCAGCATCAGTAAGTCATGGGTGTCGGTGTTAATGACTTAAGGCCTAGGTAGGTCTTATATTGGTAGGTCGGGGCGTTAGTGAGTTGAGGTCATTGGTGTCGGTGAGTTGAGGGTGTCATTGTAAGTGAGTCGAGGGAATCAATGTTAGAGAATTTGTGAGTCATGGCGTCAGTGAGTCATTTTATTAGTAGCTTAGTGTCGGTGGCTCAGCATTGGTAGGTTGCATCAATGGATCACCCATCGATGGATCAACGTCGGTGACCCACCAATCGGTGACTCATTTCAATCATTTCCAGTTTTTCCAAATTTTTCCAATTTCATTCCCCTTAAATTGTATTTTACATAAAATGAGTTTAAAGCCTTGTTTTTTCATTTTAAAGGAATTTCAAAGGATATTAAGTATATCTTTAATATCATAATGCTCCAGGGACATTGATATACTAAAAATGCATGATCTTGACCACGATCTCATGTTAATGGATTTTGAAACTGTTCTTCCTTTAATATAGGATATGGAACATCAAATCCGAGATCCTCTCTTCCTTTGACCATTTTAGTTTTCCCTTGGCGGGCCAAGATCTTTTCCCCTCCCTGGAGTTGTGCATCCTTGACAAAGTCATCGTTGGGTTTTCTTGGATTCCTTCATGCATCTCATGAGATCCCCTTTTCCTAGAATAAGGAGGAGTTTTGGTTTCCTGTTGTTCAAGTATAGATTATTCATCCTCTCTTTTATTTATTTATAATACAGTGTGGGTGTACTAATTATTCCTTGAGAAGAATGGCTTAATCCTTTTCATAAAAAGTAATAAATGAGGGTAAGGGAGTATGATCAAAAGATAATGAGGTCAATGAAATAACGGGATGAGAGTGGTTTGATGTTGATCACCTGTTTTATTTGTTATATTTCATTCTTTTATGGTTTTTTGTGGTCATATACCTTCTGAAAATCATGGATGTCAGTGTTCTTATCTTGTGCATGGGGGATGTTCTGTTTTTGTCATAATTCTTGATAAATGGTTGTAACATGAAATCTGCTTAATCACATATAATTGGTTAATTAAATGAATGCCCCAAAATCAAACATACTCTGTGATTACCCTGATTACTTAAAGTGGAATTAAAGAACCCATGTTGGATAAATTTGAATACCCCTGGATTGATGGTGTGGCTATATGCTGTGTGTTTTATCAGGTATGTGCCCTGTGTAGGTTGTGGGTACAAGGGTGGAAAGAGGTGTTGGTTCTATGAGAAGGGTGTGTTATGTGTGCGTAGTGGGGCAGTGTCTAATGATTGTTATTGTGGGATTTGTGTGTGGGTACGTACTGGTTGTGTGTTGGAATCCCAGTTTGAGAGACTGATTGATTGTGGTATGGATGAACTTTTACGTAGTGGGACTTCTTTGGTTTGTGTTATGGCCATCAGGTAACATTGGGGAGTGGAACTAAAATATGGATAGGGGCCTATTATTCCATGGGACTACATCTAGGGGTTGTTTGGGAAGGGGGGCTGCATTTTTGGATGAAAGGGAATGATTGTATGATATAACTTTAAAGAATGACAGTTGGTAGTGGTCGAACGAGTGTCTAGGGAAAAAGGGGGTGTGTAGTAGAACTGAAGGTTGTTTGTTATCTTTTGTTTCTATAAATGGGTGTTATATTGGAAATGATTTACCTTGGTATTTTCCCTAGGTAGTTCTAGAAGAAACTAAAGTAAACCACTTAATTAATAAATAATAATTGGTTGAATGAGAAAATGGTTGGGTTATGATTTGGGAGTGGCTATTTGTGTGGTTGTGCATATAGGGGTAGCTTCAAAGGTGTTTCTTGTGGGTTGGTTGTTTGTTTTGGGACCCGTTGCTTGGTATTAGTTTTTGTTTACTAATATGTATAAATTGTAGTTCCTCTTGATTTCAAAACACACCCCACCCTTGTTGATCACCATATACTGAACACCCCATTTCACAGGGAGAGTGCCTTTCCCAACATCTCGGTGGGACGATGGATGTATGGTTACTGATATTTTCCTTGCATCCTATTCCGGTTCTTACCTCTCAAGCGTATCTGGGTAGGCTGTAATGGATTGGGGCTTACAACATTCCTAGACCCTTTAGGAAAGTTTGTCATAAATGGGGGGCCCAGGTGTTTGTAGTCCATGATTGTTTTCCCCTGTGTCTTTGGGATGATGCCCCAGTATCTTGGGTTTGAGGTCTGGTTGTTGGGGCCCATGTGTCTATGGGTGAGACGTGTGGTGTTGTTGAGGACTAAGTGTGTGAAGGTAGGTTGTGGAAGTGGGACTGCATTTAGAGGAGTGGTAGCGTCAATACATTAGCTATCAGGAATGACCAGTTAACCAATGGGAAAGTGGTGCGGTGTACCGAAATGTTGATGTTCTTATAATACATTTCTTGAATTATGTTATTTGGTGAGTGTGGCTTGGGGAGGCTGGTATGATTAGTACTCCTCAGTATGTGCTTTTAGGTTCTACTATTTTGTCATAGGGGAGTTAGTATGTTCACCCTCTTGTGAACAGGTACCTTTATTTTTCCTACGGGGAATACTTGTATAGTCACCCTAAGATTGTAAAACTATTTTTAAGTTTCTAGGAAGAAATTGAGGACCATTCTGGACTATACAAGCTCGGGCATCGGGGCAGTTTATGTGCAAATGCTTAGTATCATTTTCATTTGGTATTGTACCTCGGTGTTTTTCTTTTTTACCTTGTGGTAGTTTTATTTAAATCATGTACATGTTGGATTTTGGTTTCATTTTTATAATTTATTTGTGTTCTTGGAGTTTTTACCATCTTATATATTGATCCTGTTTACATTAAAAAGGAAAATTCCTTCAATTTTATGTGATATTCAATACCCTTAGCACTAGTGGCCACTTCGGGGCCTATGAAGGTGGGACTCGGGGGTCATTATCTCTCCTTCATTTTGAAGAAGGAAGGGTGTGGAACCTTTCCACCCCTCCCTCACCTTCAAGAAGGTGGGTCATGATAGAATGTTATCATATGGAGGTTGAGAGATATGATGGAGTTTTAGGTTAGGCACAATGAGTATTTCATGGGATTGTAGATAAATGGTGTTAGGAAATCTTGGTGTGTGAAATAGGTTAGGAAAGACCAGATATGACACAGGATTTTAAGCCCCCCATGATCCAATGCAAGGTCTCTAGACCTACTGAATGAGCAAGTGAGGCTAATCTGATTATAGTTTATAAACCCTTGGAAATGTACATGCATCATAATGACTTGTGTTCTCTTGTGGGTTTGTCATTTATGGAATTCAATTTAAATTAAGAGTTAAAATAAATCTTAAATGGAAATTTCCATACTACCCAGGCTTAGGATTTCCTTGTTTAAATTTTCCGCTATGGAAACTGGAATTATCCCACGTGTGGTAGGAGCAGTTGAGGCCCACTAGGCTGAACTAGTGGATCAGCAGAGGTCTGATCGATAAGAGGAAGATGACTTTTAGAAAAGGACCCTCCGTGATTTCCAGCGACAGACCCTGGGGAAGTATGAAGGAAACATTTTAGAATCATAGACAGAGGGATGGATGGAGAAGCTGAAAATCACCTTTACCTTGATACATGCTCTGAGGGAGTAAGAGGTTCCTCTAGTAGTGAGACAGATGTGAGGAGAGGCACATCAGTGGTGTATGCTTTACCTCAGGGAGAGGAAGGCGACCGATGTCTCATGGGATGACTTTGAGAAAGAGTTTCAGACAGATTTCCTTTCCTTCATGATGAAGTCTAAGAAGAGGCATAATATTGTTTCCCTCCAGCCATGAAGTATGTTAGTGAGGGAACATGAGATCAATATAAAGGATACCCTATGCTTTGAACCAGATCTCTTTCTGGATTAGGCATCGTGGGAAGGATCTTGGAAGGGGCACTCTGACCTTCTCTTCAGTATGTCACCACTACCTTTACTCTGATAACATAATTATAAGTTCAGAATAACGCTAAAGTAGTGGAGAGGATGGAATATTTGGTAGGTGTTTCGTGAGAGGGGAGCCAGCTGAGTTTTTCGAAGGGGAAGGCAGTCAATAGTAGGTCCCTCGCATTAGGGCCCTTTAGGTTTTGGCCAGTGGGAAGTAGGCCTCGGCAGTTACACTTTTGATATCCTAGTCCTTTCCCTTTCTCCATGGGCCCAAGACTGAGGTTATTCATCTATGGAATCCATGGAAATATTTGGAATCAATTCCCAGTTCGATCACAGTACAATGGGGGTGGGAAGGTTTAGTGCCCACCTCAGTAGCATCAGTTTTCAGTATTGTCTTTTTAGCAGTAGGGGTAGTGATCTCCTGCACCATTAACAGTAGACAGTGTTGGTGGAGGCCAACCTCTGGTCTCTCCTTAGGGACCTCAGCTTGGGTATGTACGGGGAGACAATCAGCAACATATGGGTAGAGAAGCTGGGTGTGGGAAGTTTAACGCCGTCGAGGTAGTAATTCTAGCGGGGCCATATGTTGTTCAAGGTATGATTAGTATTTTTAGTACTCTTTCTTGCACCTTGTTTGATTCAGGAGCCTCACCCTCATTTTTTTCACCTAGTCTAGCCCATTCCTTGGGAATGGACATGGAGAGACTACCCAAGCCCCCGGTTTTGATTACACAAGTTAGAAGTCATACAAGTTTACTTGATGTTTTTTGGGGATGTAGACTGATGTTAGGGACACATCAGTCCATTGGGGATCTTATTATGCTACATATGTAGCTGTAAGATGTCATCATAGGCATGTAATGTTTGTTTTATTTTCATGTTTTCCTAAAATTCTTTTGAAGGAGAGTCATTTTTTCAGGTATGGATGACCAATGTGTAGTTTTCATTATTGAGTGGAGCTATCAGGTGGGTAGTCAGTGTACAGAGCCTATTCTCTACTTGAAGGCCAAGATGTCAATGGGATCAGTAGATAGAGAGATGATGGAGTTTCCTAGTGTTATCAGAGAGTTACTGGATGTCTTCCCAGAAGAGGTTGTGACCCTACCCTCTCTATGTGGCATTGATTTTGGAATAGACTTGAAATCCAATGCACATCCGATTTCGATGGATCTCTATAAGATGGTTCCTTCAAAGTTGCGGAAGTTGTGGATTCAGGTTGATGACCTAATGAAAATGGGTTTTATCCAGAAAAGTGTGTTTCCATTGGGTGCTTTAGTTTTGTTCGTAAATAAGGAAGATGGTGGTCTAATGTTGTGTATAGACTACCAGAGACTGAACTAGGTAATGTTCAAGAACCATTATCCCCTTCTGAGGATATACAATCTTTTCAACTAGTTAAAGTGAGAAGTTTGGTTATCTAAGATAGATCTATAGTATATATATCACCAGTTTAGGGTGAATGATGGTGACATCCCAAAGACTGCTTTCAAGTGCAGGTATGTGCACTTAGAGTTTGGTGTCATGCCCTTTAGTATTACGAATGAACCAACCAGGTTCATGGGCCAAATTAACTCTATCTTTATCAAGATTCTATAAAAATTTATCATTGTGTTCACTGATGACATCCTAATATACTCAAGGTCATAGGAGGAGCATCTCGAGCATCTGAGGACTATTTTGGAAGTCCTTAGACACCACCAGCTATATGGGATTTTGTCCAAGTTCATGTTATGGATGCGATGGGTGCACTTACATGGACACTTTGTGTCCCAATAATGGATTGTAGTGGACCCATCAAAGGTCAAGGCGATTATTTCTTGGGTAGCACACAAGAATGTGGCAGAGGTTCACCGCTTCTTGAGTCTAGCTGGAAATTACCAGAGTTTCATAGAAAACTTATCTCAAGTTGTGGCTCCTTTGACGACTTTGAATGGAAAATACTAGGCCTAAGTGTGGAGTGAGAAGTGTTAGGAAGCTTCCAGATACATGAAGGGGAATTTGGATAGTGCTCTGGTGCTCAGGTTTCCAAAGGAAGGGTTGATGTTCGAGGTTTTCTTTGAGGCTTCTTTTCTAGGCTTGGGATGTGTGCCAATGAAGTAGCATGGTGTAATCTGTCACGGGTATAGGAAGTTTTGTTAGCATGAACATAACTATGCCACTCATGATCTGTATATTGAAGCAGTCGTGTTCGTGCTGAATTTGTGGTGACATTACCTTATCATGGAATTCTTTTTGGTCTTCACATATCATAAGAGGTTGATATATATCTTCTCCCAGTGAGACCTAAACTTTCAGAAGTGAAGGTGGAGGTATTTTATCTAGGACTATGAATTCGAGATCTATTACACCTCAATGAAGGGGAATGTGGTGCCTGGTGCCTTTAGTAGGAAGTCGTAGAAAGATTTAGTTCGGGAATCCACAGA
The DNA here is from genome assembly GCA_963277665.1 of Viscum album. Classification (NCBI taxonomy): domain Eukaryota; kingdom Viridiplantae; phylum Streptophyta; class Magnoliopsida; order Santalales; family Viscaceae; genus Viscum; species Viscum album. Next base: position 1,349,402,155 of record OY728139.1, on the reverse strand, counting down.
TGCTAGGAAGGCAATGGAGGAGTTTTCTGCTTTGCATCTATATGTTAGAGTTGATGAAGACAGAGGCTATCTATTTTAGATGAATGTGTATTCTTCCTTAATGTGTTAGGTGGATGGGTCTTGGAGGGGAGACTCATAGATTGAAGTGATTCATAATCATGGTATCTAGGGTGATGCTTTCGATGGATGGTTATAGGATAGTCAGAATCAAATTCTATAACATGTGAAGTTGTTTATCCTAGTGAAAATGCATGAGGGAGTTCTTCATGAGTTCCATAGCTCACCCCAAGCAGTACATCCACGAGTTTATAATATTTACCAAGGATTGTGGGAATAGTTTTGGTGGCCCGGGATGAAGCGGGTAGTGGTAGAGTTTTTTCCAAGGTACCTAGTGTTTCATCATTTTAAGGCTATGTGTCATGTTCCTAGTGGTATATTTAAACCCTTATTCATTCCCTAGTGGAAGTGGGATGACATCTCAATAGATTTTATAATAGGATTACCCAGTACTCATGGAGTATGTGATTCTATTTGGGTAGTAGTGGTCTAGTTGATGAAGTCAGCTCACTTCTTGGAAATCAAGGATTCAAGCGCCGTGGATGCCTTAGCACAAAGGTATATGGATGAGGTGGTGCAGTTGCATGGAGTACCTAGATCCATTTTCTCAGATCAGGATAATCATTTTACATCATGAGTCTAGAGGGGATTACAACATGACTGTAGCACTGTGTTATTCCTCAACACTTCTTTACACCCTTAGATGGATGGTAAGATAGATAGGACCATTTAGACATTGGAGGACATGCTACATGCATGTGTTCTGTAATTTAGTGGGTCTTGGGTGAGGCATTTTCCCTTGTTATAGTTTTCATACAATAATAGCTATCACTATTCCATTTGTATGGATCCATTCAAAGATTTATAAGGGAGGATGTGTCATTCACCATTGTGTTAGATGGAAATTGGTGGGGTAACCATTCTGGGTCTGAACATGGTGTAGAGTATGACAGAGAAGGTGAAGCTTGTCCATTAGAGAATGAAGGTAGAACTACACCAATAGAAGTCATATTCCGATCATAGGAGGAGGCCCTTTGAGTTAAAGGTTGGGGACTATGTATTCTTGATGGTTTCGCCTTGATGTGGGAAGCAGAGGTTTGGTAATGGTAGAAATCATTCCCCTAGGATCATCAGACCTTTTTAGGTGTTGGTACGACTCAGCAAGGTGGCATATCACCGGGCATTTACACTACAGTTGGAGAGGATAAATGACATCTTTTTTATCTATCAGATCATTCAATATTTACATGATGACTCCCACGTCATAGACTGGGGGGGGGTGGACATTGAGGGTGACATAATATTCACAGAGTGAACATTAAGAATCTAGGATCATGAGGAGAAGGTGCTTTGTGGATGGACCATTCTTTTGGTCGGTGTGTTATGGAGGCATTGTGGCCTCGAGGAGAGTACTTGGTAACAAGAGGCATAGATGTGTTCTCAGTGCCCAGAGTTGTTCTAGGTTTTGTTCTATGTTATTATGTTTTGATTTGTTTAATGATGTATTTCTTGACCTTGTTTGTTATCAGATGAATTGTATCCCTATTCTCTAAATGTGTGTGAAAAAGTTCTGACTACGGGGAGGGGAGGACCCGATCCCTAATCGAGACACATTAATATGGATGTGATTAAACTCGATAGGCGATTCAGTTCCTACCAAAGCAGATAGTATCTTGACATGGAGGAAGGATCTCCCTAATCCATTTGTCTGGATAGTTTGACCTTTAGTGTTTGAGTGGTTATCTGTGGAAGTGGGTCCTTTGTTTTTGTATAGTTTTTCAACAGATAGATGTCAAGGGGGTATCCCTGGATGTTGAGGTTTTCACTCCAGATTTTGAACAATGCAGAGTGGTTTTTCCCTAAGAGGTATCTTGGAGTGGTTAGTCAGACCTCTCTTTTCCTCGGTTTGGTTTTAAACTCTCATAAGAAAGAATAGTTTGAGAGGTATCTGACATAATGACTCAGATTTCCCTAGGCCATTCCTTTGTAAAAATCCAGTGTTTTGGGTGTTCTGGGTGGAAATGGTAGCTTGTTCAGAGAGTTAGCCAAAAATCAAATTTCAACAATCTGCATAGGTGATTCAAGGGTGTCAACACCAGTGAGTCAGGGGAATTAGCATCAGTGATTCAAGGTAACCATCATCAGTGAGTCAGAGGAGTCAACATCGATAGGTTAGGGGCATCAGTGTGGGTGACTTGAGGTGTCAGTAGGTCACAATGTTGGTAGGTTGGGGTATCAGTGAGTCGAGGATGTCAGTGTTGGGGAGTTAAGGTCATCTATGCTAGGGCATTAGTTTCAGGGTGTTAGTGAGTCATGGAATCAGTGAGTTGTTTTCTTGGTAGATCAACATCGGTGACTCAACATTGTTAGGTCACATCGGTAGCACACCCCTCGATGGCTCAGTGTCGGTGACTCACCCATTAGTGCCTCATTTCCTTCTTTTCCAGTTTTCCATGTTTCATCCCTCATAGGTTGTATTTGTTTTAAACCAAGTTTAAATACTTTTTTGGGAATATTTAATGGTATTTCAAAGGGTATTAATTATATCTTTAATATCCTAATGCTCCAGGGACTTTGATATACTCAAACCGTGTGATCTTGACCACGATCCCATGTTAATGGATTTTAAAACTATTCTTCCTTTAATATAGGATCTGGCTCTTCAATGATGATACCATATCTACCTTATACCCTTTTAGTTTTCCCTTGGTGCGGCCAGAGGTTTTCCACACCTTGACGTCATGCATCTGTGCAGAATCCTTCACTGGGTTTTCTTGGAGTCCTTCCTACTGCTTGCGCGATCCCATGTTCTTGGCACACATAGGTGTTTTGGTCATCTATTGTTCAATTAAGGATTCTTCCACATCTATATTATTTGTGTATCATACAGGGTGGGTGTACTAATGACTCCTTGAGAATAAAAGATGAATCCTTTTGTTAACAAGTAATAAACAAGGGGAAGGGAATATAATCGAAAGATAGTGGGGTCAATGAAATAATGGGGTGAGAGTGGTTTGATTTTGATCTCCTATTTTATTTTCTATATTTGATTATTTTATGGTTTGTTGTGGTCATATTCGTTATGAAAATCATGGATGTTGGTGGTCTCTGCTTGCACACTGGTGGTGTTCTGTTTTGTCATAATGTTTGATAAAGAGATTTAACATGAAATCCACTTAATCACATATATTTGGTTAATTAAATGGATGACCTAGGATCAAAAATTTTCTGTGATCACCCTTTTTATTTAAAGTGGAATTAAATAACCCATGTTGGCTAAATATTAATACTCTTATCTTGATGGTGTGGCTGTGTGCTGTGCATTTTATAGGGTCCTAGCCTTGTGCAGGTTGTGGGTATATGGGTGGATAGAGCAATTGGTTCTATGGGAAGGGTGTGGTATGTGTGTGCATTGGGGATGTAGCTAACAGTAGTTATTGTGGGCTTGGAGTGTGGGACTGTATGCGTGGTGTATTAGAATCCATTTTTGAGAGAATGATTTATTGTGGAATAGATAGAATTCTAGGTAGTGGGAGTGCCTTTGTTTATGTTGTGGATGTTGGGAAATGTCGGGTAGTGAATCTACAATGTTTTCGTGGGATTGTTATGTAGTGGGATTACATCTGGGGGGTTTTTTGGGAAGCAGGGATGCTAGTTTGGGTGTAACAACATGATTTTACACTACAACTTTGAAGAATGATGGTTGGAAGTGGTTGAATGGGTGTCTAGGTAAAAAGGGTTTGTGTAGTGGGACTGTAGGTTGGTTGTTCTTTGTTGTTTCTATGAATGAGTGTTAAAATGGAAATGTGTTACCTTGTTAGTTTCCCTGGGTAGTGATGGAATAAACTAAGGTAAAACTCTTAATTAATAAATAAAATGTGCTTGAATGATAAATAGGTTGGATTATTCTTTGTTATTGGTTGTTTGTGTGGTTTTTCATATAGGGGTAGCAACAAAGGTGGTCTGTGTGTGTTGGTTTTTTTTGTTTTGGGACCCATAGGTTAGGATAAGTGTTTTTTTACTTATATTTACAAATTTTAGTTCCTCGTTATTTCGATACACACCCCACCCTCATTGAGTATCATGTGACGAACACCCCCATTTCATGGGGGAGGATGTCTTTTCCAACATCTTGGTGGGAGGATGGATGACTGGTTACTGACTTTCTTCCTCTCACCCTCTTTCGGTTCTTACCTCTCAATCATATCCAAACATGCTGTAATGTCTTGAGCCTTACCATAGTACAAGACCCTTTGGGTTAGTTTGTTTTAGATGTGGGGACTAGCACTACTGGAAAACCAGGTATTTGCGACGGGCTATTTGCGACGGGATCCCGTCGCAAATAGCCATTTGCGACGGGGTCCCGTCGCAAATAGCCCGTTGCGGAAAACGCCGTCGCAACTAAACTTATTTGCGACGGGACCGTCGCTAAAGCCCTTTTTTGCGACGGGCATTCTCCCCGTCGCAAATAGTATTCCGTTTTTTGTAAAAAACTTTTTAAACAGTTATTGCGACGGGCCCGTCGCAAATACCTTTTGCGACGGTTCCCGTCGCAAATTGTTTTTGCGACGGGCCCGTCGCAATAACATTTTTTTTTAAAAAATAAAAAAAATAATAATACTAGTATTTGCGACGGGAACCGGGACCCGTCGCAATTACTATGAATAGTATTTGCGACGGGACCCGTCGCAAATACTCTTTTTAAAAAAAAATAAAAAAATATTAATAATACTAGTATTTGCGACGGGCATAGTATCCCGTCGTCGCAAATACTATAAAAAAAATAAAAAAAAATTATTAATAAATTATTTTAATTAATATAATAATAGAATTATAATTTACAAATGAAAATAATAAATTATTTTAATTAATATAATAATAGTAGAATTATAATTCAAAAATAAAAATAATAGAATACTAATAAATAATTTAATTAATATAATAATATTATAATTATAATTCATAAATAAAAAAATATTAATAAGTTATTTTAATTAATATAAAAATAATAGAATTATTTTACATTCAAATATTAAAATAATTCAAGTATTACCAAGCAGATTTCGTTTACTAATTATTAGTAATAAAAAAAATATTATCAATATTTACGAAAAAACAATATTAATATTATTAAAATAATAAAAAAAATTAAAAAATATTAAAATTATCAATATTCAGAACAAACTTTGTTCTATTATTAACATGTTCAAATCTTAAAGGGTCGTCAATTGTCAATTTTTTGCTAAGTGTTCTTGAGTATTCCTGAGTATTCCTGAGTATTCCTGATTATTTGTGAGTATTCCTGATTATTTGTGAGTATTCGTGAGTATTCGTGATTATTCGTGAGTATTCGTGATTATACGTGAGTATTCGTGAGTATTCGTGAGTATTCGTGAGTATTCCTGAGTATTCCTGATTATTCCTAATTATTCCTAATTATTTGCAATTATTCCTAATTATTTGCAATTATTGGTAATTATTGGCAATTATTGGTCATTATTGGCAATTATTACTAATTATTCCTAATTAATCCTAATTATTCCTAATTAATCCTACTTATTCCTAATTAATCCTACTTATTCCTAATTATTCCTAATTATTACTAATTATTCCTAATTATTGCTAATTATTACTAATTATTGCTAATTATTTCTAATTATTGCTAATTATTTCTAATTATTGCTAATTATTTCTAATTATTGCTAATTATTTCAAATTATTGCTAATTATTGCTAATTATTGCTAATTATTGGTAATTATTTCTAATTATTTCTAATTATTTCTAATTATTCGTAATTATTACTAATTATTAGTAATTAATACTAATTATTGGTAATTATTGCTAATTATTGCTAATTATTGGTAATTATTGCTAATTATTGGTAATTATTGCTAATTATTGGTAATTAATACTAATTATTGGTAATTATTACTAATTATTGTTAATTATTACTAATTATTGGTAATTATTACTAATTATTGGTAATTATTACTAATTATTGGTAATTATTACTAATTATTCGTAATTAATACTAATTATTCCTAATTAATACTAATTATTCCTAATTAATACTAATTATTCCTAATTATTGTTAATTAGTCCTAATTATTACTAATTATTGTTAATTATTCCTAATTATTACTAATTATTGTTAATTATTCCTAATTATTACTAATTATTGGTAATTAATACTAATTATTGGTAATTATTACTAATTATTCCTAATTAATACTAATTATTGGTAATTATTACTAATTATTCCTAATTAATACTAATTATTACTAATTATTGTTAATTATTCCTAATTAATACTAATTATTACTAATTATTGTTAATTATTCCTAATTATTACTAATTATTGTTAATTATTCCTAGTTATTCCTAATTATTACTAATTATTGTTAATTATTACTAATTATTGGTAATTATTACTAATTATTGGTAATTATTACTAATTATTGGTAATTATTACTAATTATTCCTAATTAATACTAATTATTCCTAATTATTGTTAATTAGTCCTAATTATTACTAATTATTGTTAATTATTCCTAATTATTACTAATTATTGTTAATTATTCCTAATTATTACTAATTATTGGTAATTAATACTAATTATTGGTAATTAATACTAATTATTGGTAATTATTACTAATTATTCCTAATTAATACTAATTATTCGTAATTATTCCTACTTATTGTTAATTATTCCTAATTATTACTAATTATTGTTAATTATTCCTAATTATTACTAATTATTGGTAATTAATACTAATTATTGGTAATTAATACTAATTATTGGTAATTAATACTAATTATTGGTAATTAATACTAATTATTGGTAATTAATACTAATTATTGGTAATTAATACTAATTATTCCTAATTAATACTAATTATTTGTAATTAATACGAATTATTTGTAATTAAAACTAATTATTGGTAATTATTACTAATTATTGGTAATTAATACTAATTATTGGTAATTAATACTAATTATTCCTAATTAATACTAATTATTCCTAATTATTCCTAATTATTACTAATTATTCCTAATTATTACTAATTATTCCTAATTATTACTAATTATTCCTAATTATTACTAATTATTCCTAATTATTCCTAATTATTACTAATTATTCCTAATTATTGTTAATTATTCCTAATTATTACTAATTATTGTTAATTATTCCTAATTATTACGAATTATTGGTAATTAATACTAATTATTACGAATTATTGGTAATTAATACTAATTATTGGTAATTAATACTACTTATTGGTAATTAAGACTAATTATTTGTAATTAATACTAATTATTCCTAATTAATACTAATTATTTGTAATTAATACTAATTATTCCTAATTATTCCTAATTATTGGTAATTATTACTAATTATTCCTAATTAATACTAATTATTCCTAATTATTCTTAATTATTACTAATTATTCCTAATTATTCCTAATTATTACTAATTATTCCTAATTATTACTAATTATTGTTAATTATTCGTAATTATTGTTAATTATTCCTAATTATTAGTAATTATTGTTAATTATTCCTAATTATTACGAATTATTGGTAATTAATACTAATTATTGGTAATTAATACTAATTAATTGTAATTAATACTAATTATAGGTAATTAATACTAATTATTGTTAATTATTGGTAATTATTACTAATTATTCTTAATTATTGATAATTATTAGTAATAAAATGAATAATTATCAATAATTAGAAATAATTACCAATAATTACAAATAATAACATTCTTAATATATTTTATTATTAATATTAAAATAATATAATTTTCTAATTTATATACAGTTCTTTTTTCATCTGTGCGTTTTCTATCTCCACATACAAATAATACATGTGAAGACAGCAAACACACAGATGAAAAAAGAACTGTATATATATAAAAAATTATATTATTTTAATATTAATAATAAAATAAACTAATAATGTAATAATGTTCTTATTCCTAATTATTGGTATTTATTACTAGTTATTAATATTTATTCTTAATTATTAAAAATTATTACTAATTATTCCTAATTACCATATAAACAATACTAATAATTTAAATTTATTAAGTAATAAAACAATGTAAACAAAATTAAATTACAACTAATTAATAATAATAAAAACTAATAAAAAATTAAAAATAAATAAAAAATTAAAATGAAGATAAATACCTTGAAAATTGATTTGTTCTGATCGTTCTTCAAAACTTTAATATCAGCTCCGGAGAAAAAACTTAAACTGGAGAAAAACTAAACTCTAGAAATATGATTCTGAGAGAGAGAGAAGATAAAGAATGAGAATGAAATGAAAAAAACGGATGGGGGTATTTATAGGTTAGATTAGTTGCGACGGGTCCATTTGCGACGGGATTCCCGTCGCAAATAGTATTATTTGCGACGGGTCCCGTCGCAAATACCTTCGCCAACATTTATTACGGTCAACCGGTAAATAGTTATTTGCGACGGGTCCCGTCGCAAATAACCCTCTGCCGACATAGTATTTGCGACGGGGGAATATTCCCGTCGCAAATACCATTTACCGCCGCCGGCTATTTGCGACGGGAATATTTCCCCGTCGCAAATACGTTTCCCGCGATTTGGCGCGCATCGCGGGAAAACTATTTGCGACGGGGAAAGCAATCCCGTCGCAAATGCCTCATTATTTGCGACGGGGATGTACCCCCGTCGCAAATACTTTTTTAACATGACTATTTGCGACGGGATTTAATCCCGTCGCAAATAACCCGTCGCAATTGCTCATTTTTCCCGTAGTGTAGGTATTATCAAGTGAGGATTGTTTTCCCAAGTATATTCAGGATGAGGCCCATTTGACATTTGGTGAGAGGTGTGATTGTTGTGGACCAGGTGTCTACAGGTAAGACGTATGGTGTTGTTGAGTCCCTGGTGTGTGCAGGTGGGTTGTTGTAGTGGGACTGTGTTTATAAGAGTGGTAGCATCAATACGTTAGCCATTAGGAATGAGAAGTTAACCAGTAGAAAAGTGGTGTAGGGTACCCAAATGTCAATGTGCTTATACTACATTACATGACATGTGTTATTTGGTGAGTGTGCCTTATTGAGGATGGGTTGATTAGTACTCCTTGGTAGGTGCTTTGAGGTTCTACTATTTTCTCACAAGGGCATTAGTATGTTCCCCCACTTGTGCATGGATGCCTTTAGTTTTCTTACTGGGTATACTTTTATAATCACCCTACTTCTATAAAACAATTTTTAGGTTTTTAGGAGGACTTTGAGGACCATGATGGACTTTACTACCTTGGGCATCAGGGCTATTTTTGTGCTGCTTCTTAGTCTCGTTTTTCTTGTGGAACTGGACCTCATTGACTTAATTTTTACCTTATGGTAGTTTTGTTTAAATATTAATGGGTTGGATTTTGGTTTCCCTTACATAAATGTTTGGTGTTTTGGGGTTTTTACCATCTTATCTCCCAATCCTATTTATATTAAAAAGGGAAATGCCTTCCATGTTTTGTGAGATTCTATACCTTTGGCGCTGGTTTCCACTATGAGGCCTATGAAGGTGGTACTCTGGGGTCATTATCACACCTTTATATTGAAGAAGGAAGGGCATGACACCTTTCTTCCCTCTCCCTCATCATGAGTAAGGAGGGTTTCAAAAATTAGTTAATAAATCGTTAATCTATATTTAATCATTCCTTAATCATTTATTAATCAATATTTAATCATTAGTAAATATTTATTTAATCATTAATTAATAATTCTTTAATCAATAATAAATCATTAGTTAACCGATCATTAATATTTAGTTAAACAATTATTAATCATTATTTAGTTAATTTTAATCATTAGTTAATTGTTCTGTAATCATTTTTTAATCATTCATTAATAATTTTTTATCAAAATTTAATCATTGGTTAATAAATTTTTAATAATTATTTAATAATTCGTTGATCATTATTTAGTCAATCATTAACCATTAGTTAACTAGTCATTAATCATTCATTAATAAATCCTTAATCATTATTTAATCAATATTTAGTCATTAGTTGATATTTATTTTAAAATTACTTAATAAAACTTTAATCACTGGTTAATCATTCTTTAATATTTAGTTAATAAATCTTTAATCATTAGTTATTCATTCTATAATCAATATTTAATCATTCTTTAATCATTATTTCATCATTCATTAATCATTTGTTAATCATTCATTATTTATTTATTAATTATTTTTTAATCAATCATTAATAATTATTTAATCATCCTTTAATCATTAGTTAATCAAAATTTAATCATTAATTAATCAATCATTAATAATTAGTTAATAATTAGTTTTTCATTATTTAATCATTATCTAATCAATCATTAATCAATATTTTATCATTTTTAATCATTATTTTATCATCATTTAATAATTCTTTATTCATTAGATAATAATTAGTTAAACATTACTTAATACATAATTAATTATGGATTACTCATTATTTAATCACATGGTATTCATTAGTTAATCATATGGTATTCATTAGTTTATTATTATTATCTAATCCTTATATAATCATTATTTAATCATAAGTTATTCATTAGTTAATATATACTTAATCATTACTAATAATAAATGTAATTTATAAATTATATCTAACTTACTAAACTATTCATTAAATCGCACATTTAGAACTAACTGAAAATAAGTCAATTAAATAAATAAATAACTTTAAAATAAATAAATAAAATACCTCTAAACGATGCTTTGAAAAATTCAGAACTCATTTTACCACACTGAAACCACCACACACAAAGGAATAACTATTAGGCTTGTTGTAGAGAGGGAGGGAGTGTAACTTAGAGAGATGAAGGGAATTTGGAGTGAGTAGGGGGTTTTATATGAACTTTAGGGAAAGGTGGAAACAATGCTATTGCCTTTCAGATTTATTTATGTGAATGGCGGCATTGCAAAATCTTCCATTTTCTTTACTTTAGGTGAAATGAGAAATCACTGAAGCCGGCTTTGGAATTTCATTTATCCTCATAAATGAGAGAATAAGGTGGATTTTTTAATTCCTATTTGTAATCAGCAGGAAAGGTGGAAGGTCCCCTGATGCCTTTCTATGGTAGTTTTCAAAACATTTCTATCCTAGACTTATATAAATATAATTTTTTAAAAAATATTAAAAAAACTCCCTTACCAAACATTACATATTTTGAAATATAATTTTTCCTATAGTTTTGATTATTTTTCCTCCCCCAGATTAGTATATTTTCTCATATTAACTTTTTATTGATTTATATATTTTTAGCTAATGACATCCCTAGAATAAAATTTCTGCCCTCAACCCATTCTGAAATTCACATGGCCGAACACCTCTTCTTTAAGCTCTATAATCCCTCTTTAAATTAAAAAAGGTCTAACCCTACAAAATACCTTAGACTTAATAATATTTATTAGGTTAATAATTATAATAACAAATCCTATTTACGATGATCCTTAATTTTCATCAATGCTTAGTACCATATGTTGTTGAAAAAAAAAACACCATCCTCAAATTACGGATATCCACAAGTATTTAATGTAATTTTTTCATAGATATTTTTATTTTTCATCCCTAATCATATTATTTGTTTGGTCAATTTTTTTTATTGATTTGGATATTTCCTATTCTTGGTATTAGAGTTTGTATTTTTAGTTTTCACTATTTACCTACTTTTATAGTCACTCCAACCATTGGTGCTTCCATAAAATTACAATGGATTGACTTACCCAAATTTGGATTTTGAGAAGATAATAAATTCCGATTCTTGAGTCACAATGCTTTTATTTCATCAAAAATAATTCTAGATATATATTTATATACTTAAAAAACATTTATTTTTATATTTAAATTCGTATTCCTTAATTATTTGTTGATTTAATAAGTAGGTATATAATAATTTTTTTTATTTCAATTAATTTTATTAGTACATTAATCATAATTTAATATAAAAGTGGTTTAATAGTTTGTTATATGCTATATTTTTATTACCACATGAATTATAATTGTTAACAAACATGAGTAATCATTTTTTTCAAAAAAAACTGGTAATATTAATTGTATTGATGAATGAGACATGATTTTTGATAAGTGATAACATATATTTAATTTTTATTATCACTTTAAAAAATGAAAATTTAACCGCAACTTTATTATGACTTATTTATGTAAGTGATAATATTAATTTTAAATTACTAATAATAAATATTATATTAATAAATAATATTATTTAAATTATGTTATCACTTTTATTTAAAAAAATTAAACCTTGCCATTTTCAATCCCAATCATCCCATGCCACAACTTTATGATTAGCTCAATCTTCACGCTATTGGTAGGTAGATCCCCCTTAATCAACCCCATCTTGCACAACTCCTCCTCTCAAGTTCACTACATTCCTCCTCCTTCAATTCCCCAATATTCAGTCGACCTAATTGTTTATTAATCATTGAATTTGAAATTTGGATGCATGTACCCATATTAATGGGGATTATTATTATTCATGTTTATGATATATCTAAACCTCATCTCCCTCTAAAGATCATTTCCCTTTATATTGTTTTTTTTGGTTGTGTAGCAATTCTAAGATCACTTAAAAAGGGAATATAAGAAAAATGGTATGAAAAATGGGATTTATTTCAACTTGAAGAAAGCTTACAAAAAATCTATCTCCAAACCTCATTCTATATATAATGATCTCTCAAGGACCTATCTCAAAATTATATAGTTATTTGGCTTAGATGGATAATTATGGAATTCTCTTATATCCCTCCTTTTATTATCATGGTGGTAGGAGTCAATTTTTGATGCAACCGTTCCAACACCCTTCACCAATCTCTATAAACCATAGACGTCATCTGTGGTAGACCCCGATAAACTTATAACAGCTGAAATTTCCAAGGTTGAAGTCCATGGGCTTATGAACTAGCCACCTATAAGGTGACTGGACAAACATTATCAATTCTCCCCCTCCAGCATCAATTTACTAGAGCATCTACAAGGGAAAATATTCTACCAAGAATCCACCATTGATAAATATTCACTGGGTTCTCATTCATTTGGTTCTTCACCATCCTTTGAAGATATTTGTTTATAACCTTGCGTATCCAATGATACTAAATGTCAATGTGCCTTTCCCATAATGGTACATGAAGTTGTTTCTCACATCTATATATTTTTGACTATCATAATGAAGTGATTACTCTTTGGTACTAAAACCATGCTCCTAGATAAAATGATTTTTCCATAAATACTCTTTTCTAAACTTCATAGTATTATATAGTCCACTTCAGTTGTGGAAAAAGTAACACACATCTATAACCTTAACTACCATGATTATTTTATTTATCATTTATGAAACTCCATTGTTTTGTGGGGTGTGTAGTTTAACATCCTAAACCGGTTTCCACATAAAGGTTCCATGATCCAGTCGGTTACATGACCTCAGGTATGACTCTACATACGCTTGAGGCATACAAATAGTAGAACAACTATAATATACAAAATGGGGAGATTATAACCTCTTTATTAGAGAACCACATCAACAAAAATAAATAATAAATAACCAAATGATAACAACCATAACCAGAACAATACTGACATCACATGATGACAAAAATAGAAATAGAATATCCAAAACCAAACAGTAGATATTTCATTCCATAATAAGTGCCAGGTATCTAATACAAAATCAAAATAAGGACACTGACACTCTCAACTGGGTCCCAAAAACATATCTGGTTCCCTCATCCATGATTCATCCCAACTAAGCCATCTAACATAGGGAACATTCCTTTATCCTATCCTGCAAACATAAAGTCTATTCAGTTACTGACTAGGTACTCCCAAGTAGTGTTCAATTACAACTCAGTAAGCTACCACCAATAATTTCTAAAACAGTATCCATTCAATAAAAAATTATGAAATTTTATAAAGAATAAAGTACTATCAGTAATATAAATAGTTTACATACTCAATTATTCTTTATTTAACCACACTCTTTTCCCTATATTCATGATGGAATCTATACCATCAATACCTGCTTTAGCTCATTCCAGAGTCTAAACTATCCGAATGGGATATCACATAACACATAGACAGTCACATTTCATTATCACATGATCTTTTATTATCCATTTAATTTTAATTCATATCACGAACACTTGGATCTTTTTTCCAATGCCAATCTCATAGGTGTAGAATGTCATGTATATCACCCCATGTGTATTATGATCATTAGTCTATATCCCACACCCAATGGGAATTTGGATCACTAGTCCTTATCCAATACAACAATATTCACATGCATGAATTTGGGTCTAGAACATCATGGCTAGTGACTGGTGGGTATTTAGAGCATCAGTCCATGTTCCAAAACCCATTTCTTAGTCAATCAAATTTATCACATATAATACATTCAACGTGGTTAATAAATATTAAACCTCCTATAAAAAATTAATGTCATGTTACACAATTTAAAATATCAAATAAATCATAATCCTTTATTTTAATAACATGGAATAATATGAACATTTCACTATTAATCCATTTATCATCGTTTATTCACATAACCTATTAACCCATTAAGGTTAAGACAAACATTCCTTTACTCCCATTATTAATCAATTCCATATCTCAACAATTAACTTATTAAAAAATCCTTTTCTATTTACCAATTCTATAAACCCAAAATCCCATCAATTTCATGATCATAATTCAACTAATTTTAATTTCCCCATGTTTAACACAATTTATTATCACATGGAAATTCAATTCAATCAATTCAATTTACTAGTCATTTTCCCAATAATGGAGAATGAAGTTTCAAAATTTCATACACATAATTAAATTAAGACAAATATATTTAAAATTTAGACCATCAACATCAATATCATTGACAGACAGCCACCAACAGAAATACCTAAATTGAAGCATAACATTTGATTTCACAATGAAAGAATGAGATCGAGATCCAAAACATAGATCTAAAATTGAACAGATTAAGATCTATCGAACCCTAGATCTAGATACATCACCAAAAGTTTAAATCAACGATTAAAATTATGAGAGAGATATGGAAGATAGAGAGTGGAAACTAATCATGATGTGATCTCTTACTAGGAGACGTGAATATCGATCAAACAGATATTTTAATTCACCAATAACAGAGTTCAAAAGCCCTTGGAATCCACTTGAGAGCCTCCCAAAATTAGATAAATGAGTTGGGGTTGAGTGAGGGCGGTTAGATATATAAGACATGGGTTCAATAATTTTTTAATTAGTTTTAGGGTGTTTATTTTTCTACATTCAAAATTTCCAATACAGGGCACATTATTTTCCCTAATATTGCGTGTAACCATGAACCTCCTCTTAGGGGTGGAACTATTACGATTAAAATGCTGCATGGTTTGAAAAACCATGAGCTAACTATGAAATTACACTCTACCTATGGTTGCATGGTTTTCTAGAGTAGGGATCAAAGTTTGGGAAAACCGTGTGCAAACTATGAACTTCGTAAAACTCCTTCAAAAATCTCTAATTTCAACTGAAAGATCCACAATGTAAAATAAAAACAATATATAACCAAATACGTTAATATAGTACCTGTAAACAAGCTCGAGATATCAACAAAACGACCTGATTTTACATATAAAATCTCATCTTTGAGCTGTACTCCCAAGAATCTATATGATTTTGAGGTTCCAAGATCAGGCCATTGAGCCCGCATATCCGTTTTTCTCCAAAGTCGCCTCCCGAATACATACATATTGGCATAATACTCAAACTTTTGGCATGGTCCTTCCCTACATCACTTTATCAATGCAATCCAAAACACCTATCAGATACTCCTCAATAGATGAATCGTTCTAAAGATAAACATCATCCAGATCAATCACATGTGAAGGATTTGGGTGATACCATTAAAGCTATAACACATGAAAAAAATTCATGCATAACATTGTAACTCTATCAAAGATCTAATAAGTATTCCTTAGGTATGATTCTCTCCACAACATCGAAAGGTACAACAAACCTAAGCACCAAATTTCCCTATTTCTGAATCCTACAGTGACCAAATCTAGGCAACACTCTAAGGAACACATGATCACCCCCTATAAAATCTAGGGATCGTTGACGTCAATCAGCATACAACTTCTTCCTACTATGAGATTTAGCCATAAATTTATGAATTAGATGAATATGCTCTGACTTATCCTCTATGAGACTCATTCCCAACAACTATGACTCACCTACCTTTATCCAACATAAATGTGATCTTCATGGGTTACCATAAAGATCCTCATATGGTTCCATGTGAATAGTTTCCTCAAAACTTTTATTATAGGTGATATACCCAACCAATTGTTTCTTCTACAAATATCCTTCGATGTCTATGACACATGTCTATAAAATATCCTCCAATACCTTTATAATATGACATGACTGCCCATATCTCTATATGTCGAAAGATATACTTAGTAATACATATTTACTAAGTTCTTTCTATAATCACTACAACAAACATGATGTAAAATGTGAGTCACGGTATGAAACTATACTGCATGGAACCATGCGTAGACAGACTATCTCTCAAATGTAAATATCTATGAACTGATCTATTAATAATGTATCTTGCATTGGAATGAAATGTGCCACATTCATCATCTGGTCCAAAACCTTCTAAACAGCTCCAATCTTTCAAGACATCCTGAGGAGACCCACCAAAATGTGCATGGTAATATCCTCCCACTTCAATTATAGAATGTGCAATGAATGTGGTAAACCACTTCTTCATTGATGCCCGACCTCCACTTGTTGGAAGGTGTAGCATCGTGTCTTGAATCATGAAATATCTTTTTTCATGCCCAACAACCAATACTGTCGTTGTAGGTCACATTATATATATATATATATATATATATATTTTTTTTTTCAAACATGGATGTAATTACCACTTTGAGTCATGAAATTCATTAATAATATGCTCTAACTTACTTGTTTGAACAAATTCATATCCCAGAGCATTGATGATCTCATCTTCATCTATTGTCCAATCATAAGGTGACTCGACACCATCAAGGTTTTCCCTCGAGGAAAAACACTTCGAATACCCATATTTCCTCTCCATGATATAACTCAAAAGATTGAAATCTATTGATTCTAATATGATGGTAATCTTTTCATATCCCTCCTAAACCACAACATACATCTCATTCAGCAAAACCATTATCTTTCACTCAGAGATTGACTAATGAACTTCTTGAGTTTGTTTTTTCCAGATTAAAGTTTCAAAAACACTATTTACCTTCCTAAGGATATATCATAGCTCAAAATAAAATGGATTCATATATTCAAACCGTATTATCTACCAAAATATTCAATTATCATTATGAAAAGATTCAATTTAAGAACTTGTGATTAGTATACACCATAAAATTATTTCCCAACAGATAATGCCACCAAAACATCAAAGCAGAAACCACTACCATTAACTTGAGGTTGTGCATAGGGTAATTCTATTCATGTGGCCTCAAATACCATGATACAAAGAAAAAAAATCAATCTCCTTGTATAAAAAATTCTCCAATTCCTATATCAGAATCATCGCAAAAAACCATATACTTCTCACATGGATCTGGTAGGATCAAAATTGGTGTATTTTTGAAGTGCTTCTATAACTCCTAGAAATAATTATCACATGATCTCGACCATTCAAACTTAACTCCTTTATTGGTCAAGCCATAAAGAGGTTCATCATATTGGGAAAAGTCTTGGATGGACCTCCAATAATAACCCACCAACCCTAGAAAATTATGGTTATCAAAATAAATATTAGGTTTCTCCCATGAAATCATTACCTGCACCTTCTCTAGGTCCACATAAACACCTTCCTTTAGGATAACGTGACCTGGAAATGTACACAATTGATCTAGAATTGGAATCTAGATAGATTTGTGCATGTCCAATTCTATCTTAGCATAGTAAGGATGATGTCATGATGTTTGCATTGATCGTCATGAGACATAGAGTACACCAAGATTTCATCCGAAAAAAGAAAAAAATTGATCCAGGTACATATGGAAGATTCAGATACTCAAGGCCATAAACACCACAGTCGTGTTCTTTATCCCAAATGGAATCAGAATGAATTCATAAAGGGAATGTATGATACTAAAAGTAGTTCATGGTATATCAAAAAGTCGAATTCTGAAATGATGATACCATGATCTTATGTCAATATTAGAGATGACACAAGATGATATAAACTGGTCAAATAGATCATTGATACATGGAAGGGAATAATATTTTCTCACTATTATCTAGTTCAAATTCCTGTAATCAAATAATAAGTATATGATTCCATTATCCTCATTTTAAAACATAAATAGAGAAACCCAAGGTGATGTACTCAAATGGATTTACCCCTTATAAAATCTCATAGTTGATTCTTAATATCTTGAAGCTATATTGGTTCAATTTTTTAAGGTGGAATGAAAAATTAGCACATTCTTAAGAATGAGATAATCGTAAACTCCACGTCACTCTCAGGGTGAATCCCTGAGATGTCCAGGAAACACATCCTGAATACCGTACACTATGGATGGAATAAAATTATTATTTACACCTCCATAATAATTAAAAATACTTACAACTTGGGTGGTGAGCTCCCCCAATTGTTGATGAACTATCCCTAAGCAGACTTAATAGATATCCCAATCACCATGGTGAATAAAATTTTCACCATCATGAGATATAAAATTCACTATACTAAGGAAACAATCTATATTGGATCAATATTCCACTAACCAATCCATACCCATAATAAAATAAAAACCTAACATCTTTAGAATGTAAATATCCCAGAGAAAACAATACTCCCCCAACCTCAAGAGAACACCCATTGTAAAAATAGATGTCTATCAACCATACCCCCAATGTTTTATCGATCGGCATAACCCTGCTCACAAAATCCATTATTAGACACAACACATTCACAAGTTGTGTAGATATAAATAAACTAGTGTCATTAGTATCAAATAAGTCGCTGGATAGCATAGAAGCTACATGAATAGTACCTTTAATTGACTATTCTCCAACCTCACTATCCAAAAGTGTAGGATGAACTACATGCTACTGGACCACCCCTTGTCCCTATTATGTAGTCTGAGTCCCCTGAGCTACACCACTCTGTTGATTCAAGTACTCTTTCCCAAAAGAAACTCATCCACTACCATGACCACCATGACAAGTAGAAATCCAACCACTATACTGTTACAGTGTAGAATATACCCTTCATGTATTCTAGTTATAATTAGATCCTCCATCATTACACATATTTCTTAGGTTAATGTAGAACCCCTATAGATGTACCAAATTTTCATAATCTAAACACTATACTAGTGGTTGGGGATAATTCCTATGAAAGACACTCAAACTACCACACTAGTGGAAGAAATCTCAGTTAATATCACGAGTAACTGATCCTTACCCCTATCCACTCTATTTTCCACTTATCTTGTGGACATTCTCCAAGAGATTCTTTCTAATATCGAAAGATGTACCTTCCGATCGTCAAAAAGAAACCACCTATCCTCCATTAGATGCTTGCTTTAGCATCCCCTTAGATATGAGAACATAATCCACTACATAAAAAATAATCATTAACTGAATGATGTTATCCAGATACATAATCTCAGATTTAATCCCATCTTGAAAATGTATTATATTAGCTTTCTCATCCTCTTCCTAAAAAAGAGAAAATCTTTTCAAGTCAATGAAGTGACCATAAAATTCCATCATAGAAAAACTCCCATAGGTCATCCTCATAAACTCTACTGCAATCTCCTATCTCAGAGTCTCTAGATAAAATTTATCCAAGAAATTATATTGGAAGTCCATCCATACCATGTTTTCCAGCTATCCATGCTACATATGGATGTACCACTATTGCTTTGTTATACTCACTGAAAGAGTTTGTGTCCTAGAACCAACTGGTTGTACTTTTATTACATGGATATTTAATGTATTTAAATATTAAACATCTTATTACATATTGTTCATTGTTCTGCATGACTATAATGTAATAATGTCCTAGAGTATTTTTTGCATTGATAAGGTCATGGAAGTTCAACAATATGATGAGAAACTTGAAAATCTATAATAATATTTTTAAATATATTTCTATGGTCAGATAAAATACTATGAAGGGACACATAGCATGCAGACCATCAGGTGCAAGTACCCGTAAGCAGATGAGACTTTTTCACATGAAGTTCTAACTTGGTAATCTCTAAGACAAGAGATTATGAGAACATACCCACCAGTAGAAATTCTGTATGTTTTAGTGTAATCATATATTTCTATCTATGAACATGTTTAATGATACTTAGAATTTAAGATTATCATTAATATGTGTCACGACATGCACACATTGATTTAATGACAAAACTATCACGGTGACAGTTGGCGGGAAGTAGGGTACGTTGGGTGCATCATGAGTGACATGATATTAATGGATAAGTTGAGGAAGTATTTGTCTCTTCCATTTATGGAAGTTGATATCTCATCCCTTTGATTGAAATAGAACTGTCACACAAAATTCCATGGCCATGGTGTAATGACAAGTTTATTTTAGGTAGTCAAAGAATGACTTATCAAGTGTAAAGTTAGATGACAATATCATTAAACCTGCTTGATGATATATTGAGAAAAAAGAATTATATTACACAATGAGAGTTCATATGTGGATGTTGTTGTTTTGACTTATCGTTCTTTCTATTGGGTTCCTTGACTCGTTGCTAAACAATACACTTGGACGTTCGACAATCCCACCTAATGCCAATGAGAAAGAATCCTAGAGTGTCACACACTATGTGTTTTTAGTGGTCTCGGTTAAATTCTATTTGAATTTAGTTAATTAAATAAATATTATTCTCAAGACTATAGAATAATTTTATTCATGTTAAGATGATTGAATAAATTAAATTAAATATATTCGTTTATTTTATTTAACATTTAATAAATATTTATTTACTAGTTTGTAAATAAAATTTTTATTTAAGAGGATAATATATTTATTTATTTATTCAATTGTTCAATAAATGGAAGTGGAGTTTGAGCAATCCAAGGCTGGTCCGGTAGAAAAATAATTATTTCCAATATGGTAAATAATTATTAGTTGGCACAAGTTAAAAAAATAATGACGCTGCTATTATTTTCTGATGCAGAATTTTATTCATAATTTCTTTTTTCGTAAGTTGTCAGAACATAAATAATGACGCAATATTATTTTTTTGGGCATGATTTTTCTCTGAGTTCATGAATGTAATTAATTGTTTTTATGCAATTAAATAATGTAACTGAAGTTCCACGCATATAAATAGACAAGTACATCTATTGTGCCAAAGTGCACACCGTACACTTGGTGAATTGATAATTGTTGAGATAAACAATTTCTCTCTCGAATACTCTTCCGGCCCCTTTCAAGAATGAGAGATGTTCTTCAAGGCCGAAGAACAAGCGATCAAGAACAACTGACACAAGAAACTCGCTTCGTCATGCTAGCACCCAGAAAACGAGTGGTGTTGATCAGAGGCCATCAGATCATGTGTGGATCACCACTAGAGGGATTCTAGTTTGGATCATCACAAGCACAATAAAATAATCTGGAAGGGTCATTCCAAATGATCAACTTCATCAACAAAGAAAATATATAAGATCTAGGTGTTATTTTCTTTATGAAATTAATTAAATTAATTATAAACATTATGCGAAAGATCATCTCTAAATGTTTTGGGCCTCTTCCTTCTTTATCTAAATCATTTATTCTATTCCATGGATACTGGAGTTCATCATCAGATTGATCCCGGAATAATCATTGATCATGGTAACAATTAAATTTGGGTGTCGGCCCAACTATGATTCCACTGCGCTTAGAACCTAAAAGTGGTATTAGAGTGGTTACATCATAGTTTATAATTTTTTAAATATTTTGTTGATGATTTACGCATTTAATAATTTTGTTGTTTCAATTCAAGTTAATCATTCTGCAAGTTTGAATCTTGAGATCTCTTCCTCCACTTTCGTTTCTCATTCACCTCATAGAAACCATCATTTCTTTTAATTTTGATTAAAATAAAATAAAGGATCTCATCCGGAGGTAGCAAAGCTTCCTGGACAAACAACACAAGAACACATAGTGTGTATTTGGTAGTACACGTCATGTATTCAAGATTCAATGCATCCGACCGGTTCTCTAAATAAAGATGTGTGTTAGAGTATTTATAAGTATTAAATGACTCCATGTGTTGACCAAGAATAGGTGGCATGCGGTTTCTAGATTACATAACATGTAGTCTACTGGACACGACGTATAGTCTCTTCGGGTTAGGGTGGGACCGTGTACCCCATACACGACTTGCCCGATTGGAAACAATGTAACAGGGATACTACACGGCTTATGGCCCATTGAACACGCCATGCACTCTGAATATTTTTGAAGTACATCTACAAACTATATCCCCGGGCATGTACTTCAGATGGATGGTGAATGATAGTACATGCTTTGTAGTCAGAACTGCATGTCGTGTACTCATCCAAATTATGTAGATTTATTAAAATTTATTATTATATTATAAAATCCCTTGAGACGTGTACAATAGTGTGGGATTAAATCTGAGGCACAACACGTGATGGTGTTTTATATATATGTGTTTAATTTAACATCTACATAATGTTCATTTTTACTCATTGGGTAGTTATGAATGGGAATTCACCGGGCTGCCACTATGGTACAAGTTACATAAAAATATAATTTTAAATGAATTTATTTGTTTAAAATTATTATGGATGAGAATATCAAGGAAATTTAGAAAAGGGTTTAAGATAAAAGGATTCATTAATTAAATATGATAATTAATTGATTCGAGTGTTATTTATCTTAAACAAGAGAGATTAAATAATTGAATATTAGTTTTATTTATGTGTAAATATCGTTGCATGTATGGATGATCATGATCTAGACCAAGAACTTTTTACGTGGATGGTTTATTTTAATTAATTTGTTTAAATTAAATTTGTTTTCATGTGATCCTTCTCCTTATTAATATGTAGGGAATACGTGCCCAAGGATTATTTTATGGAAAACCACATTTTTACCCTGCACCTGTATGTGAGTTTAAAAAAGGAATATGTAATGGATGGAACTCCCATGCTAGTGGAGGTGGTTCAAGCTGTAGCCGAGACAAAACCAATCACATGAGATACAGAGGTAGATAGGTGGAAAGCTGTAAACATGAACCCAAAAGGTTCAAGATGTTTCTCCCCTAGGTCAGTGTTAGTTTATCAATCGATAGATAAACTAACCATTAGAAAAGCTCATGATCATGCCCTTTATTTTCTTTTGTTAGTTGCATGGTTTGTCGTTATGGATGTGTTGTCACGATCACACAATTAATGAATTAAACACGTAGGTGATATGGAACAAAAATAAACCATACTTAGACATAAATGTTTTTAAGACATGGTTCATCACTTAAGTAAGTTCCACTTAATATTAAAAAGCATGGTATAATGATAATAATCAATTCACACATATGAGATAAAAATCCCTCAAATAAAATATTATGTTAGATGAATCACTTTGTTACTTGATTAAGGAAAAAACTTAGTAAAACTATGTGTTTGACCAACCCCTATTTGGACACTTACATTTATACAAGAAGCTCTTATGAAAGGTTTTGGGTTGACTTAACCATATTACATCATGAGGAGTAGCCTTTTCTAGACTTAGTGTAATATTGGAGACAGGTGTTGAGGAAATCCAAAAGTTATGACTTTAGGATTGGGGAGTCCACTCAAAAGATCAAGGAGCTGCAAGCCCGTAGTTGCAAAAGACCCTCCTACCTAAATACCTTCTAATACCGTGACCAAGCCTTATTGGGGTTATGTGAAGGGGAATATTGATCCTTTCCACTAGAATGTCATGGAAAATGGACATTATAAGTTTAATGTTGAGGGCCATTGGGACATGATAAAATAGTGGGATACTTAATAAAAATTTATTATTTCTCATACAATGTAATAAAGAAAGTGCTAATGACTTGCTCTTTTAATAGTAGAATAAAAATGACAAGCTCGTCAACCAAACTATCCCTACAATCAATTCTGGAAAAAGACAACATCCTCACTGGTAGTAAATTCCAGGAATGGTTTAGATGCCTTCGGGTTATCCTACGCCATGAACGGAAGTCTTACATGTTGCAGTCAACATTACTTGATCCTCCAACCAAAGATGCAAGTGATAAGGATTTCCTGGTCTATGATAAAAATATGAATGACGTGGTCGATGTTCAATGGTTGTTGTTATCATCAATATCTATTGATATCATGAAGTCTCATGAAAAAATGGACCCTTATAGAAATCTTGAGAACCTTCATGATCTTTTATAGGAGAGAGAAAGATAGGAATGGTTTGAGATATCTAAGGCACTCGTTTAGAGTAATCTTGGAGAAGGTTCCCCAACCGGGCCTCATGTAATCAAGCCCATTGGTTATATTGAGCACTTCGAGGTTCTAGGGTTTAAACTCCCCAAAGAACTGTGCACTGATCTCATTATCACATCACTCCATCAGAGATTATCTATCTTTTTTTTCAATTTCAATATGAACAACAATGAGAAGTCTCTATCTGATCTTCTTATTCTCATTCAACAAGTGGAAAAATATATAAAGTGTTAAAATCCTTCTGTCCTTAGGATGAATAAGAGGAAAGGTAAGGTGATGAGCTTCAAGTCTAAAGATTCTTCAAGGCCTTCCCAGAAAAGGATGGTAAAAGGAGATGAAAAGGTATAAGAAGATTTTTGTTTCACTTGTGGGAAGAAGGGCCATTGGAAGAAGAACTGAACCCAACCTAAGAAGCAAGGGGAATATTCTGGTTCATTTGTTATCGAATGAAATATATCTATTTCTACAAATTGGTTATTAGATACAACTTTTGGTACTCAAATATGTATCCAAATATAGGAATTGAGTAGATTTAGGAAGATTGAACAAGGGGAAGTAGATCTAAAAGAACCCAACAAACCCAGACTTGCGGCTGTAGCTGTTAGGGACTACCACCTCACATTGCCAACTGGGATGATCTTGGAATTAAAGGGTTGTTATTATGTGCCTTATGTTACTAAAAACATTATTTTTGTATCCAGATTAGATACAAATGGTTTTTTTTCATTTTTGGAATTGAATGTTTCTTCTTTTACAAAGATAACATTTGTTTTGGTAGGGCACATTTATACAATGGTCTTTACGTGTTGTATTAAACAAACCAAGTAATGGAAATTGATAACAAAGATACTTCACATGAATCATACCACACCCAAATTTGGCATCACCGGCTAGGTCTTGTAAACAAGAAATGCCTGACAAAGTTACATCAAGATGGATATTTATATTCTTTCAAACTAAAACCACTTCACATATGTCATGCATATTTAGACGGAAAAATGACCAAAGCCCCATTTATTGTGTAAGGATAAAGGGATAAAGAACTTCTTGAATTGGTTCATACCGATGTGTGTGGACCATTTCCAGTTGAAGCAAGAGGAGGGTATGCATATTTCATAACTTTTACTACTAATTTTAGTAGATATGGATATATCTAATTAATGAGATATTAGATAGATTTTTTTGATAAGTTCAATGAATAAAATATTGAAGCTGAGAACTATCTTGGTAAAAATATTAAGAAACTCCACTCAGACCAAGGTGGAGAATATCTTAATCCATAATTCATTGATTACTTTTGAGAGTTTGGGATCCTATCCCAACTCAATCCTCTATACACGCCCCAGTGGAATGGTGTGAGAGAAAGGAGGAACTGCACCCTATTGGACATAGTGAGATCAATGATGAGTTAGGAGAGTCTTCCATTATCATTTTGCGGATATTCCTTACAAATAGCGGCACACATACTAAACCAAGTACCAACTAGATTGATAAATGATATTCCATATGAGTTCTGGAGTGTAAAAAAATCCATATTAAGAAATTTATATTTTTTGGGGTAGAGAATCGTTTGTTAAGGCATCTTCAGGTAAAAAACATGCACCCCAAGTGACAAAATGTACCTTTATAGGATACCCCAAGGAAAAAAGAGAATATTACCTATACAACCTCTCAGAAAAAAGGTTATAGTGTAAAGAATTTCTATATTCATTGAGAGGGAGCACATCTACAGAAGAGATAGTGGGAGAGACATAGATTTCTATGAAGTCGAGGCTCAAGGTATACAAGATTTGGTACAAAAACTGATTCCAAAAATCCATGTGGAAGAAGAATCTGTTCTAGAGATAGAAGTACTGCTTAGGAGTACAAGAGATGTTAGAGAACCAAAATGGTATGTTTTTCTAGTTACCATGGATATAAACTCATTATTATTTGAAAATAATGATCCTCTAACCTATAAGGAAGCAGTGAGTGGCACAAACATTGACAAGTGGAAAGAAGCCATGAATTATGAAATGGGTTCCATGTATCAAAACCAAGGTTGGATTTTGGTATATCCAATAGTTAATGTAAATATTGTTGGTTTCAAATGGGTATTCAAGATAAAAATTCACAAGGAAGGACTAGTTAGTACCTATAAGGCATGACTAGATGCAAAAGGGTTTAAAAAGCGTCAAGGAATTGACTATGAAAAAACCTTTTCACCGGTTGTAATGCTTAAATCCATCAAAATTATACTTTCCATTACGTCTTACCATGACTATGAGATTTGGAAAAATAATGTTAAAACCACTGTCCTTAATGGGAACCATCAGAAAGATGTCTACATGACACAACCTGAAGGGTTTGTGACTCCAAACGATACCAATAAGGTATTCAAGTTAAAGAAATCCATTTATGGATTAAATCAAGCATGCAGGTCCTGGAAAATTTGTTTTGATGAAGCTATAATTTTTTTATCAATAATTTATGTGAGCCTTATGTCTACATAATTTTTAGTGGGAGTGCAATCATTTTTCTAATAGTATATGTTGATGACATATTACTGATTGGAAATGAGATACCAGTCTTATAGTCTGTTAAGGCATTGTTGAATCAATGTTTCTTCATAAAGGACTAGGGAGAGGTAGCATATATTCTTGGGATCATGATTCATCAGGATAGATCCAAGAGAATATTGGGACAAATTCAAAGTGTGTACATTGATAAGATAATAACGTTATTTAGTATGGAACAATCCAAGATGTGATTGTTTCTAGCATCACATGGCATTCATCTTTCGAAGAAAATATGTCTTCAGACACATGGGGAGAGAATGATAATGTCAAGGAATCCATACGCATCAATGATTGGTTCAGTCATGTATGACATGCTATGCACTAGGATGGATGTCGCCTATGCATTAAGTGTGGTAGGTAGATGTTGGCATAGGAAAACACTTCCACAAAGTATTCCAAATGATTCCATATATGATCCAAGATCGTATCTTGTTTCATAAGATTATATTTGACTAGTCATGGAGACCAAATGGAGTTACTAATCAGAAGTTATGGATGTTGAAAGTCAGGATTCTGGAAATGGCCATCCATGATGATTTTGTGGCGAAGTATGGTTTTGTGCACAAGAATTGAAATCTTGCATGCAAGAATGGAATATTGTGTGCAACTGTAAAATCTTGCATGCAACAGTAAAATCTTGCACGCAACATGTCGCGCACACCTTTTATGCTCCCAATGAGATGTCATCTTCCACCAAGGCCACTCGAAAAACGTCTAAGGAAGGTGCTCACAAGTTTTGAGAGGTGCACGCAAGATTAGAATCCACGCACAAGATTCTTACATTCCCAATGAGACATCAAGCTCCACTTTGCGTGTGCACCCACCGCAGGGTGCACGTAATATCACTTCCACACCCATAATCGTATGTGCAACCTCACCTGGGTTCTCCTATAAATACAAGTGCACCCCGCTCCCCTCAGGGGAGGTCTTCAGAGATCAGCCACCACTCTACCACGTGTAAGGACCCCTCTTCAAAGCCTTTGAGGAAGAATGGAACCCTCCATGTAAGATATTTCACGACATGTCCCCTATGGGACCTCTTTCACATGGTCCCATAGTGGTTTGACCCTCGCCCGACCTCTTTTCTGCCCAAGTCATGTGCGTGCAAGATTCTACTCTTGCCCGCAAAACTTCCAATCATGCGTGCAAGACTTCAATCCTGCGTGCAGTAGTACCAGGGTGCTAAATATTGCGCGAAACTATGCCGCACAGTCCAATCTTGCCTGCAGCCTATCCTGCATGTAGCCCATCTTATGTGCAACAGTATACAGGCATGCACCTACTGGTCAGTACTACGACAGCTGCGCCCCCACACCCCTACATGGGATTAGTGCCAGGATGCAGTCTCGGCCTTCCGGTCTAGTCCCTTTGCTTCTGTCACTGACCACCATGAAAAATGGAGAGTCGCACATCAAATTTTTTTGGTCCGGGTGGTCTGCATTTTCCATTGCACCCTTAGGCGCAGTCACCTTCCCCCTATGGAATACCATCATTTGAGATACTCCTCTATACACCATGAAACACCTTTAGTCAAAATTTTCCACTCGGTACCTTTTACACATCGTGAGTTGAGATTCCCATCATAAATCCCCCGAATACCTTGAGTCGAACCATTCCTCAAGAAACTCATCCAAACCCCATCACCTGACTCCTATGCCAGGATCCACCAGAAAGGTCCGATCTTGCATAAGTCCCAACACCAGCCATCGATAGGCGCCTTATGCCTAATAATCATATCTAAATGACTATAAACTGTAGTACACCCTATGTGCCAAACATAGGATGCCTCTTTCTCTAAACAAGAGATGCCTTATGCTCCAATAATAAGATGCCAATAGTCCTATCTATATGACTATAAACTGTAGTACTCTCTATGTGAAAAACATAGGATGCCTCTTGATCCAAACAAGATATGCCTTATTCTCTAGGCATAAGATGCCAATAGTCTTATCTACATGACTATAAAATATAGTACTCCCTATGTGACAAACATATGATGATTCATACTCCAAACAAGATATGACTTATGCACCAAGCATAAGATGCCAATAGTCCTATCTACATGACAATAAACTGTAGTACACCCTATGTGACAAAAATAGGATTCCTCTTATTCCAAACAAGATAGTCCTTATACGCCAATCATAAGATGCCAATAATCCTCTCTACTTGACTATAAAATGTAGTTCACCCTATGTTACAAACATAGGATTCCTCTTGTTCCATACAAGGGATGCCTTATTCACCAAGAATAAGAGGAAAAATACCTCTGTACATGACTATAAAATGTATCATTCCCTATCATTGATTACTAGGATGCCTCATATTCCAAATAAGAGATGGATTATGTGCTAAGAATAAGATGCCTAATGCCATGATTACAGTGGAATAATTTCAAGTTTTTGGAATCTGTTCAAACATTCCATCAATCAACCTCATGATTCATGTGTCCATCATTCAGATCTTCATCTTCTTTCATGTCTGAAGGTAACCCCTAATAGCCTTTTCCCATTCTGCATCAACTAATCTACCATTCTGGGCCAAAGTCTCGGAAAACTTTGGAAGACACTTCAAGTCAGTTCCTATGTTTCTATCATGGTCAACAGTCCACCCTCATTTGTTTGTCCCTATTTAGGCTAATGTGATATGGATTCTGTGTTTCAAACATGATCAAAAGTTATCCTCCATCACCACACCACCCTCACTGCGTTTCAAATGTCAGGCATGTGATCAAAACTTTTCATATCACTTTTTTGGGACTGATTCCAACACCCTTGGCATTATTCCTACTATGCACTTGTGAATAGGTGTTGACCTCAAGTATGTGCCTCAACCCACCAGTGATTTGGGATGACCTCATGGACAAACATGAGGAAGACATTATGGGAAGCTTCCTTGCGTAATCCCCATTCACTATTTATGCTCCTTAGTGGCACCTTGGCATGCTAATGTCTATTTCTTCTTCTCATAGCAACGTTAACATGGGCCCATCATTGGATCACTACACAACACCCTTGATGAAGACATTACTAATTATGTCTCTTACTCAAGAGAGGGAGGGTATCAATTCTGTAGGTCCTAGTGGTGCGGAGTAAACCCGCCTCATCCGGGTTGCATGACGCTAAACTACCAAGAACCATCATCCTCAGCACATGATGTTAAACTGTGACCCCACACCATGCGTCATACGCATGTTCCCCCATATCGAACATTCTCTACACCCACTGGTCTCCACGGGAGTGAGATATACCTCACATGGAATGAGATCCTCTTTACTGGAGCAATGTCTGTCCATGGGGAAAGGGAAACCATCTTGGGGTAATCCCCTAGGATTTCTTATGGGAGGCAACATCCCTACACCTCCTATCTTCTTCCTGGCCAAAGACCAAAGGGGGGGGGGACACTAGATCCCTCCTCTATTTTATGACAAATCCCTCTCCCTTTAATATTTGTCCCCAAAATGCCTCCATCATGGAGTAAGTCCATATCTCCATCTCCCTAGGCTTCTAACAATGCTTAAGCCCCTGTTTCCATTTTGGTCCACTAACCACATTTAAGCACCACTCCACTTCTCACGTAGGAACCTTTCATCACGTGATCGCCTAGTCTTTGTTGCCTCTTATCTCTCACACCGAGCCTGAATCACATGGGATTAGAGTAAGCATCGACCATGAAGCTCTCCCTGGCCATCCTAGAATGTAATCCCCAAACACCCTCCTCAACTACATGGACATTGATCCTTACCAAGGCAAGGCACATAGGAAGCCTCCCTGAGGTTCAAGCCCAATACCTTCATTTGTTCCGACCACTTCATGTTGGTCCACTGGTTCACCAACCCTCCCGAACTATGTAAACATTGATCTTTTCCAAGGAAATGTATGTAGGAAGCCTCACTGAGTTTCAAGCCCGAAAACCATTGGTTTCACCACCTTCATGTCAGATCACCACACTATCCCGAACTATGCAGACTTTGATCCTTGACAAGGCAATGTACGTAGGAAGCCTCCTTGAGGTTCAAGCCCAAAAACCATTGGTTCCGACCCCCTTCACGTCGGCTCACCACACCACCCGAACTATGCGGGCTTTGATCCCTGTATCCTAGACAAGGTACTTAGGAATCATTCATGAGGTTCAACCCCATGCAGTGGTAAGCCATTGTGCCCCCATCCAGTGGTAAGCCATTGTGCCCCCATCTAGCGGTTATCCATTTGGACCCCATGTAGTGGAAAGCCATTGTGCCCCCATCCAATGGAATGTCGTTGTGTCCCCATCCAGTGGTAAGCTATTGTGACCCCATCCAGCTATAAGCCATTGTAAACCCCATCCAATGGTAACCCTTTGTGAACCGCACGAAACGGTAAGCCGGTGTGATCCCCATTTAATGTTAATCCATTTTCAACCCAAACCCAACAGTAAACCATTGATGTCCCTTCCGTTTGGACCCATATCCCTAGTCCGTACTAGGGGCATCATACCAACCTCGGATAGCTAACTAGGCGTAAGCCCCCATATATCGTCGGGTCATTTTCCTCTACGCACACCCTGATCTTATACCCTATCCTGAACTACATGGACATTGATTTCCTACCACAGAGATGCGTAGGATGTCTCTTCGAGGCTCAATCCCAATGTCATTGTCTCTCTCAAGTTGACTCCATATTATTCTCCATCCACATCACCTAAACATCCATTATCCATCTTTATTCTTACCCGTGCCACCACATCCCAGTGAGATCACGTCAATTAACCTCCTAGCATCAGTGTTCCCTCCAGGGGTTGAAACCATCTGATCCACTCTAGCCTATTTTCTGATCTGTACGATCCATCTCTGCTAGACGTTAAACTTGTGGCATACCCTGTATTAAACATGGGAAGCTGAGGAAAACCTCAGAGACATTCCTAAGGCATATAATTCCCTATATTCGACGTGGGATGCCTCGGGCATCCGTGCCCTTGAGAAGCCCCATAATAAGGGAAAGAAACCAAGACAGGCTAGTGTTCCAATGTACAGAAATTCCAGGGATGTCCAACGTGACTACTCCCCCAACCGAAGGTTACTACCCTAGACAGACCCCATAGAATGTCTCGATAGAAGCAGTGAAATTAACCGCAGTCCATGAAGATATGGAACTGGGAAGAGTTTCACGAAAAAAAATCTTAATCTATAAGGGAGACCCATACTAGGTGAAGATTTCAAAGGAGGAATCCACAGAATGAGGAACCAACATCCCATCATCCAGTTTTGATCAAGGAGAAAAGATCCCTAAATAAGCGACAGATGCCACCCGCCTTTGGAAAGCGGGAATGCGAGGCAACAAGCAGCACGTCCTAAAACAGACAGATGCGTGCACCCCATCAAAATCATCGGAAATAGAAATGGTGGACTTGACGTGAAGATATTCTCCTCAATATAGATATTAATATAATTTGAGGAATCAGTAGACTAGCGTGTCACCGGATCTAGTAATCTGGTGTCGGGTCCTGCCAAAAAAATAGACGGCATGGCGTGAAACTCCCAAGAAGTCGAGGCAGTCAAAAGGATGGACATCTAGATCTGTGATGTTGTCAGCGTGGATCCTTCTTACCATTCATGGAAAGTGGAATAACACTAGGGAATTTGACGTCGATTTACTTTTTGCAGCACTAATGGTTTAATTTCCCTTCTTTACAAGACCCAAGTTCCTGCAACAGGAAACTGATCACCGCCCATCTACCGACGCAAGGGTATGGGAAATGTCAACATGGTAACCCCACATGGCTTCACTGCTTCAGCAATGATCTCCACAACCATAGATATTGTGTTCCCACACCCTATCCACCATTCTGAATTCATTCAATAAAGGGTGATAAATGAACTCATCCGCTGATACGTGGAGGAGGGGATTATCCCGACTTGAGATGTGGCCCGCCATGATTTAGAGGCATCTGTGCCTTATTTACACCACCCCCCAAGGGCCGCGCATAGAGCCACTATTTCCCACCTCGATGTACAAATGTTTCAGGAGCCTCTCCCCAGAATGTTTCCATGAATCCCTTCCCTATGCCAATGATGTTGGGGATGTCTGGGCCAACCCATCCAAAATTCTATTTTAGGGGTTCCCAAGTAGGGCCCCCACCAGGCCACACCTGTGCTGCCACCTAGCCCCACCAGTCGAGGAGCAGGTAAGCTATGTGCCTGCACCACCGGCCCTAGTTCGGCTAACCCGACGCCAGCATCGGGCACATGCTGAGTAGGGCGCTCACCAAGGGGCGTCAAGGTCAGCAACTACCATGGCTCGGGCCACCGATGACATATATCATTAGCCCCCCATGTATGATGATCATGGGAACTTATATACTTGACCCAGATTGAGGCCCCAACTGCCCCACGGGTAGGTTGGGTTGACTCTCTTGGTCGTCAGTGTAGGTAGTGGCCGCCACAGACTGACCCATGGCAACAACACCTAGTACGAAGGTCCTCCCCGTACTACCAACATTGAGAATGTGGGTCCTACCTTCTTCCAAGCTTGGCATGGAGTTCCTCCCCATGCCACCTTTATTCCAGACGAGCATCCCCCCACGACAGTGACACTTAGTATGGAAGCCTCTACCTTGCTCATTACATTGGGTATGGAGTTGTTCCTCCTTCCACAGGCCACTAACATGAAATTTTACGTATCTGGTCAATCTCCAGTGAGGGGGCCTACCCCATGTCCACATAGTAGTCGGAGAAGGTTATCCTCACCTCAGAAAATAGAGCTGTGAGGGCCAGCCTCACTTCATTGGCCCCAAGTACAGGGACCATCCTCATGCTGAAGTTTCCAGGGGAAACAAGCATGGAAGTCCTACTCGTGCACATATGAGCTCCAACAGAGGTCCTACCCACTCCATTACATTTCTAAGAGATTCCCTCGGCACACTAGTTAGTGAAAATGGAGGTCCTCCCTATTTTACCTTTGATATCTGTCCAGGTTCTCCTCGCACACCAGATCACTCAAGAGAAAATCTTCTCCACCCCAGTAATAGTACAGCCGAAGGTCCTCTTTATCGAAAAACATCCCTGTCCTAAAGAACCATCCCGAGGCAGGTGGGAGGGTCATCGTTATCATAAAAAGAAAACCAAGAAGATTTAGACCGAGATTAAACTAGCTTTCTTCTCAGATTCTGAGGTGGAAGATGACAAAGTGATGGAATCCTCACCTTGATCCTCTGTGTCAAGGGCCGGGGCAAGAACAAGGAGCATCAGCCACATAATTCCAGAATGTGAGGTCCATTGGATTCCCGCCTCCCTCTGCAAGTATATCTAGGAGGATGATATTTTGGAAGCTCCACAGGTTTTTGCCATGTAATCACCACCATCATCATCAGAAGCACTCTCTACCTCGACCAGAGATCATAGAGAGCTATTCTGGGGACTAATGGCGGATGGGAAACAATGTGGTTTACCACCAACATCCATAGTCCATGCACCAGAAACTACGATTACCATCCCATATTATTGCGATGTAGTGGCCAAGTCACTATAGTCTTTGGAGGATATTACCATATGTGGCAGTTTGTCATCTCAATCTACATATTCTCCACCGACCATCCAGCTGTCTCAGTGGTCTTATTCAGTACCGCTGCCAGTTCACCAACAGCCTCTTGTTGACGAGTGGGGAAATGTTGGTCTAGACCCCGAATCTGGACCAAGGAGCTTGTGGGATATTCTCATAGCAGACTATTTCCCAGAGATGTTTTGGCTAGTTGTAGCACCAAATTTCAGGGCACCAAAAGCACTCACCCAGGAGGAGGTTGGATGCTTTCTCCAGACCCTCTAGGTGAATAATTTATATCTTCTTCACCGACTAGTGGCCTACCCCATGAGTCAGGTTCAATTTGATGATATCTGCCAACAATTTCGATTGGTTGATTTTCCAGCACTGCGCGTGGCCCAACACCCAGAGTCACAAGGCCTCCATTAGACCCTCCGACAATGATGCATCCAGAGCTTTAAAGTGCTTCGTAGGATAATCAAGGAGGCATCTCCCCATGTAGATGTCTATGGTTGGGGGAATTTTGCGGCCCTCCATTTCAGTTCTATCTGGTGCCATCCCAATCTGTCAGGTGACATAGAGGATATGCCTCCAGGCAGGGTCACGGTAAACATGACCAACCTTCCAGGGGTTAGAATGAGCTAGAGCTTCTTGGAGACAACCTACCCCATGGGGGAGCTTCACACCTCTTGTATCCATTGGGAAGTATTAATCATCAATAAAGGAATATACTGGGTCTTCTTGTGCACACTGAGTCATTGGCCTTCAGCCAAAATCCCTACAAGGTTAAGGAGCACCTCGGATCTATCAAACCCTTTGACCTGTCTGGCTCGGCACAGAAGGTTTGAAGACAATCCCAAAAAATCCGTGTTGTGTCAAAAAATCACAGAACACAAGAAGATGGTCTATGACCTCCTTGATAAATGTGTTGCGGAGAAACGACTGAACTATAGTGATCCTCGGCTAGGGCAGCAAGGGCATACACAGCTTCCCCTCAGAGAATTACCTCTAGGTGACATTGACCATCCTTCCCAGGCAGACAGGGTCGATGGAGGAACTTAAGGAATGGCTGGGAATGTCAGTGTCGACGAAGTCATGACAGGGTCGAGGGAGAAATTGTCTATAGAGGCCTATAGAGGCCTCTAATTTCACTTGAATAGGTCCACAACGATCGTCTTAAGATTTCAATTGAAGAGGTCCGCAATGATCATCCTCTACGAGTTATCCCACCAGCCGATCTACGAGCCACCGATCATGCTTATCGTGTTGAAGAACTTTCCAACACATTGGTGCTCAGGGATCCCCGTCAAGACAGAAACCCCTGGTTAGATGATCTAATGGCGGCACTCATCACCTGCCTTGAATATTTAGAGACACTATAGGTGGAAATCCTGCCTAATGGAAAGCCTTATCCATCATGGGTGGATTATATGCCAGAACCCACGGGTTTTAGAAATCGTACTTTTTCCCCCTTAAACAGGAAAGGGGACCCACCACAACATCTGGCCCACTTCATCTCAAGGTGCGGACAAATGTTGGGAACTCTAGTGCAGTAGGTGGACGCCAAACTCTGGTGTTTTGTGCATACATTGGAAGGGCCTGCATTTTTTTGGTACAACAAGCTACCCATCAGATCACTAGCCGGCTGGGAAGGCCTCTATAGGAAATTTCTCTACCAGTTTAGTTCCACCACTTAGAAGACGATCATTGCGGACCTCTTCAAGTGAAATTAGAGGCCTAATGAGGGCATTGTAAACTTTGTTACCTGGTGGAGAGGGATCACGTACTCCCTTAACATGCCACATACTCAGGAGAAACTGCTAACAATGTGCGTATGGAATGCCAAGATAGAACTGGTACACTCTTGGATCACCCAGAACTACCCTAGGGGATTTAAACACTACTCTGATAAGTCCCAACTTCTAGAAGAAGGCTTACAACAAACCATCTAGGCACGTCCATTACCTCATGAAATCCCTGTAAGAAGGGCCTCCAGGGCTAAGCCCACTGAAGTGGATCAAATAGAATCCCCTAGGAAAATAGAGTTGTTACTAGTGGAGCTTCCTCCATAGCCTCGTAGATTCCCTCCACCTCCGGCGCAGCCTCCGGCCCAATAGTACCAACCTCTGAATCGGCAGGTTCCCCCACGCAATGCACCTCCACCACATAGGTAAGATAACCAGGCTTCACCTCCTCAAAAGGATCCTCCATCCCCCCATCATGTTCAGGCTCCTAGGGCCCCCTTCCTGGATAGGAGGAATCAGACCCACTCATTCAACGAGGCTCAAGTCCCCAGTTATTTCCAATGTACCTTGGAGTAGGGGATTATACGTTTTCCTAAATGTAGGAGTTCAGAAGAGGAAAACCTCACTAATCACCCTAATTACTTCCCCTATCACCAGATCTCAGGGAACATCCAAAAACAGTACTCTGTGTTTAAATAATGGCTTCTAGACCAAGTGGATAACAACATATTCTGGTTATGCCCAACCCCGACATAGGTGGAATGTGTCTTCATGTGTCCAAACAACAACAGTAACATTAAAGGTGAGTGGCATCAGGTTTCCAACCATGGGTCCCAGATGTATGACGACTGGATGGCCATAAAATAGTCGTTCATGTCCATGGTGTTATCCGTAAATGCTTGAATCGACCAAATCCTTCACAAGCCGCAACTACTACTTCTGCATCATCTTCTCAGCCATCCCCTACTCAAAAGATCAAACACCAACGATGCAAGGAAAAACAATGTCCCCCTTTAATACCATTATCATCCTTTAATTTTAGAGATTTCATGCCCCCAAATATAGAGGTTCCTCCCAGAATTAGTCCAGTAGTGGAAGACTCTTTGATTGACGGTCAAGTGTATGCCTTAGTTAATACCATAGAGCTGGTAAACCCCTACATAATTCTTAACAATGAGGATCACCAGGGGGATCCTCCTAACATCCCCATCCATTGTCAGCGTCGACAAAGCCATGACAGTATGGGTCATCGAAGTACCTTGGGAGGTATTTCCAGCCAGGATGTGCGTGCTACCGAAACCAGGCAGCAGGCCCAACACAGAGCTCAGCACGCACAACCTTTTCATCTGGTGTCATCAGGTCCGCCTTCTCCGCCATTCGTGTTGTTGGATCATGCAAGGCCACCTTGATTGTATCGTGATCAACCACACATTTCTACATACTGGTCTCAGTCATCATGCCCTCATTCGGTAGTCACTCCACATGCTTTGACTAGTGAGCATCGGGATATTCCTAACACTAGTCAGTCGCTGGTCCAGTTGGCAGGGCCCACCATACTTCCTGTCATAGAGAAACCTCTTATAAGGAGAAGTTCATTCATAGTAGAGAAGTATGATGTCCTCAATCATCTTTCTATCATTCCATCAAATCTCTCTATCCTTAAGGCCCTTCGCCTGTCATCAGATTTTCATGAGGCCCTCACTGAGGTTTTAAGAAGCCCCCTCCAAATTGAGATTGTTGTAGCAACTGTAGAAGCCTTCCATGCTAAGGTGGTCAAGAATGCTGAATGCCTATCCATCATCTCATTCTCTAGAGCTGATGAAGGATCTCCCATACAGGGGCACATTCTCCCACTATACATCATTGTCTATTTTAATGGTATGTAGGTTTTTTGTTTCCTTGTCGACACAAGCCCTAGGATTAAACAAATCCTGACTCAGATACTCTAAAAACTAGGGTTTTCCAAGGATTATCTAAGTCCCACTAACCTTAGAATACAAGGTTATGATAGGAAAAAACATACACTGGTTGGAAAGATCTTCTTGAAGACCCAGTTTGGTGGCCTAGTTGCCAACACTGAGTTTATGTTTGTCTCCCAGGACACCACCTACAATGCATAGATGGGCAGGCCATGGATCCAACTATATGCGGCGGTTCCTTCATCATATCACCAGTGACTCAAGTACTTCCTTAATGGTCGAGTGGGAATTCTTCAAGGTGACACATCTCAATTTGACTCTTTTTAATCCTTCTATCTAGATGCCGACTATTATAAGAGAAAAGACAAGAAGATTCAGGCTAATGAGGTTGATCATTCCACGACTAAGACCGACCCGTGGATACATCTAGATGATGCCTACATATTTCTAATCCATGAATTGGAGTCTACAACACCGGACATGGTA
The DNA here is from genome assembly GCA_963277665.1 of Viscum album. Lineage (NCBI taxonomy): Eukaryota > Viridiplantae > Streptophyta > Magnoliopsida > Santalales > Viscaceae > Viscum > Viscum album. Next base: position 1,349,363,332 of record OY728139.1, on the reverse strand, counting down.
CAATGCTTTCTTCTTTTTGGAACGATGGGGGAACACATTCCCCAGTCCCAGAGACACTGAAAGATCACATCATACTCCAACACAAATCAGGCTCAGGTGATCCTGAAGCCTCTTACTCCCATAAGGTATCCAGATGTCCTCCCCAAGGAAATGAAAATATGTTACACTTTCTTATTCTACTAGGTTGAGATAAACTGGATCAAGATGACACACCATTATTGCTTTGATATTATCAAGCATGGCCCCTTTGGTTGAAGACCATATGGGATCAAATGAACAATCTTCATCGCTACGGTTTTAGCAACAAAAGAGTCACACAATGTAGTGTCCATTGCCACTCAGGATAGTACTGGCCTCCCATTGTGATCTGTCGACTTAGAGGAAACTCTTCCAAGCATTTATCCCTCCTCCATAAGTGAATAATAGGATTTAAAGGATGATCCCCCCACTTTTGAAGAGGGATATCCTCCACGGTCGACAAATTGGTATAGGTGAACCTCAATAGCGCGGCGGACCCAAAACCCACATTGATAAGTGCCTCCATGCCCCTCAAAGAGAAACATCAGTACATAGACTTCCTTAAAGAACACTGTGATGTATTCTACTAGAGTTATGATGAGATTCTTGGACTAGATCCTCAGGTAGCCATCCACCACATTGGTCTCCCGGAAAATCATCATGAGTTCAAGCAACCTCCCAGAAAAATGCACCCTTCTCACTTATCCAAGGTTGAGGTAGAAGATGATAAGCTCATCAGAGCCAATTTCATTAAGAAGGTCCTGTACCCCAAATGGCTAGCTAACATTATGCCAGTTAGGAAGAAGAACAGATAGATCCGAGTCTGCATCGACTTCTGGGATCTCAACCATCAGTGTCCAAAGGATGATTTTCACCTTCCAATGATGTAATTTTTGATCGATTCTACAACTGGGTTCCAATCCCTCTCCTTCATGAATGAGTACTATGGGTATAAACATATCCAAATGGCCCCCTAGGATAAAGATTATACAACCTTCAGGGAACCACAAGGTACTTTCTGTTACCATGTCCTGCCCTTCGGTTTAAATAATTTAGGTGCCTCCTATCCGCGGGCTATGCATAGCATATTTATGCCAATCCTCAGAACATTGATGGAATGTTACGTGGATGTTCTGGTTATCAAATCTCTCCAGCATAAGGACCATCTCAAAGACCTTGAGAAAGTGTTCAGCTTTGGCCATTCCTGCCACATGAATATGAATCCCTTGAAGTGCACCTTCGGGGTCGCCTCTGGAAAGTATCTCAACTTCGTTTTTAGATATAGGGGCATCGAGATCGACCTGAAGAAGATCAAGGCCATGAACCAGAGGTCTCATCTAAGCAAAATCAGGGAGCTTCGAGGTTTCCAATGACACTTGGCCTACATATGTCGATTCCTCATGAATATGGTCAGAAAGTGTAATCCCTCTTCTCAGCTCATGAAGAAAGTCACTTTCTACAAGTCAGACGATGAATGTAATACTACATTTGAGGAAATCAAGTAGTACTTGGTCCAGCCTCTGTCTTAATTGCACCCATCTCTGGAAAGGCACTGGTCCTATACGTGACCACCCTGGAACGGTCACTCGGTGCCCTTCTTGCCCAGAAGAACAATGAGGGGATGGAGAACAATCTTTACTATCTCAGCAGCATGCTCCTCAATACGGAGATCAGATACTCCCCTATAGAGAAGAGATTCCTTGCACTGGTATTCACAGTATAGAAATTGTGGCATTACCTACGACATCATGAGGTACAACTAGTGTCCTAGGTAGATCTGCTGATGTACATCCTTAACCTCCCCATGTTGACAGGATATCTAGCTTGGTGGGTAGTAATCCTTCAACAGTTCAACATCAGGATTGTCCCTCAGAAGGCTATTAAAGAGAAATTGTTGGCAAAATTTCTTGCTACCCATCCAACTCCTATGGACCAGTCCCTAAATATTGATTTCCCAGATGAAGCGATTCTCTCGGTATACCAAGCCCTGCGGTGCTGGAAAATGCACATTGATGGTGCTTCCTAGAGCCCCACTGGCAGAAGGCTCAGTGACCCCAGGCACAACAGAGTAGGCCTGGGTATTGTCTTCATTACCCATACACATGCCATTCTTCCATTTTCATTCCTATTGTTAGAAGGATTCACCAACAATGACTTAGAGTATCAGGCTCTCATTAATGGCCTCGAGATGACCCTCGAGATTGAAGTTCCCTATCTTCAAGTGAAAGGGGAACCTAAACTAGTCATCAAGAAGATCAACGGTGACTATGTCGTCAGAAGTCCAGAGCTCATACCATTTCTAGAAGCACTATCCAGCTAATGGACCAGTTCCCATCTCGGCCAGAAGTCACTCATGTCCCTCGATCATAGAACAGTTGAGCTGACGCTATTGCTATCCTAGATGTATCACTTGCCAATCCCAAATAGGATGACCTGATTATCCACGTGGAACACCAGATATTCGTTTCTTCCATCACTCCAAATGATGGTGAAAACCCACAGGTAAGCCACCTTACTGCCAGTGCCTCCAAATCATGACCCCCAGGTCCCCCAGATGTTGTGATTGAAGTGAATCATGACTGGAGAACCTCTTTTGTCATGTATCTTAAAAACATTAATCTCTCAGTGTATCGGGCGAAGCGCGAGTGAATCAGAATCCACACGTTACAATTTACCCTCTAGGATGGTCCTGGTCATGAGTAGACCCTCTACAAGCATGATTTTGATGGGGTTCTCTTATGTTTCATTCAAGGAGTTGAGATTTCAAAAGTCACATAGGTGGTTCATGTCAGTTCTTGCGGTTCTCATCAGACTGGGCCTAAACTATCTCACCAGATCTATAGATTGGTGTATTTTTGGCCCTCCATGACCCATGACTACATCAATTTCTCCAAAAGGTGCCATGCGTGATAAATTCATGCCAACATTATGCATCAGCCACCTGAGCCTCTCCACACTACCAAGTACCCTTGGTCATTTTTAGTATGGGGACCCGATGTCATGGGACCATATCCACCGGCGACGGTGCACCAGTGATGGTTCATCATAACCGCTACAGATTCCTTCTCCATGTGGGTAGAGGTATTCCGCTCAAGGAGGTCATGGATTGTTCCATTATTGACTTTGTGATCTCCAATATCATCTATTGATTTATAATCCCTCACACTGTCCTCACTGATAATGTCATGAACTTCCTGGAGGTTGAGCTGAAGAAATTGTACACTAAGTAAAACATATGTTCTAACCGTACCTCCCATTATCATGCACAATCAAATGGGCAGATTGAGGGGTTGAACAAAACCCTATCTAACATTCTGCAGAAAATGGTTGGACAGAACAAGAAGAGTTGGTCGGAAAAGTTCTCCAGTGCCCTTTGGGATTATTGGACGATGAATTGTGATTTCACCCTGGTGACCCCATATTCCTCGGTGTAGAGAATAGAGGTCGTCCTTCCCATAGAGATTCAATTTCCTTTATTGTGCACAACTGTCTATGATCAGTATGCACCAAATAAAGTAACTAAAATCCATCTGAATGAGTTGGAAGCACTCGATGAGAACATGCTTCAGACCTTGCACAATCTAGAAAGTCATCAGAATAAGATAGCTAGAGATTTCAACAAGATAGTTTACCTACACTCCTTCTTGTAAGGAGACTTGGTATTGGCCCTTAAGACACCAATGATACCTGGTAGGAAACCACCCAAGTTGGATCCCAAATTGATGGACCATACATCATTTACAAGGTTTACTCCAATGGTTCATACTCCATGGTTACCATGGATGGCGGGCATATAACTCCTCCCACCAACACCAAGTTCATCAAGCAATACTTGTCCAGATCAAGAAGGGTCCTACATGACCTTAAACTGTCTGGTCCTACATGACCTTAAACTGTCCGGTCCTACATGACCTTAAACTATAAAATTTACCATATGAAATTAAACTATATGTCATCCTTCCTGATGTTAAAATATCTAATATACCACATGAAATTAAACTGTTTTTCATCCAACAAGACGTTAAACTGTGTGTCGTCCTACAAGACATTAAACCGCAACAACTACATATGGCTTGATTCCCATTCTCATCGGATACGTAGGAATGCTCGGATGCTTCATCTTGAGTTCAGCCCCAGTTTCTTCTTTAACTACCACCTATGTATATTTCTTTTTGAGGATCCCACATGGTGTGGTGTAGGCTTCTTTGGACCCACTCATGTCAGGATTATGATGATTACACCATGTTCCCTCCCTCGTTCTTCTATCCTCCCACATCCTCACCACACGACGCTAAATTGCATGACCTTCAGAACTATGTATGTATTAATTCCCATACTTATGGGATATGTAGGAACACTCAGACAATTCATCCATACCCCCACCCCCAAACTTCGAGACCTCCCATTCGGTCGAAACACGTGGTGTGGTGCAGGCTTTTTCCCTCATTCACGTCGAGTTCATCAGGACCGTACCATGTATCCCCTCCCCTTTAAGATATCCACCTCTTCTACTATCGATCTTGAATTTAAATTACATAGGAACACTTATGTTTCACACACTCCTTGTACTTGGGACTCCATTATATTTCACATCTGAATGGACCCCTGAATGGAATGGATTCTCAACCCAAGGGATCTCCTACCATTACGGGCCAACGTCCTCGAGGGTTTTGAACAAAAAATTGATACAAGTCCCGCGTTGTAAATATGGTCAGTAGTTGATGTTCATTTTTTTCCATTTCAGGTCACACGATATGGATGTTTTGTTTCAAATTTGGTCAAAAACTATCCATTTTCATTGTAACCACCCCCATATGTCCCAAAAGTTGAGTGTAGTGGCACATTCTGCCCCGCTGTCTCTTCAAGCTTCGGTATTCCTCAGGAAAGAGTGTGATTCCAGATTTTTAACCCTTATATGATGGGGAGAGACTAGTCCTACTCCTGGTTTCCCACACTGATCATTTCTCACATGGGCCTAGGAGATTGGATTAGGAACTTCCCACAAGAGAGGTCATATGGCTACAGTTGGCTTGGATGCCCAATCTCAGGCCCCTCAAACTTTACGGACCCTTGGACTGAGTGTTCATTCAATATTGTATGATGTGGTATGATATTATTCCCTCATTCACCTTAGGCTACTCGTCATTCCATACACATCCCTCATTGGGGCACCTTGACCCTATTTGCATCCTTACCGCATGATGATAAATTGCACATCATCTTTCTCTAAAACTACAAGTGGCTTGATTCCCATTCTTATGGGATACATAGGACCAACCAAATGTCTATATATTCATTAAAACCCCATCTCTTAGAAACCTCCCTATCATTCTGGCCTCTTGGCCTGAGTCCTTCCAAGGGAGGGGTACACAGTGTGATATAGGCTTGTGATGCCCATGTATTTCGCCTCGGGCCCATCCCTAGGGTCATTAACCCTTCTGGCCCCTCAGGCACGATCTTGGTCCAGGAAGTATGACCTTTAAACGATGAGCACCATCCTCAGTGTATGACATTTAAACTACGTGTTTATTTTTTTATTGGTATGATGTAAAACTAAAAGGAATTATATGCCCTTACCAGAGTGGTCATATTTAGAAATATTTTTGATCCCTGATCCGACAGATACACCCACCAAATGTGTTTCCATACCCGTGGCATGATTTCAAGAGTGTTGGAATCCATTCGAACAACCCTTCACTCCACACTCATCACTTTGGTGTTATTTATTAGGACCTTCGTACTCTTTCAAATCTAAAAGAACCCCCTAATAGTATGTATTCTTGACCAATGGATCACCTACTATCTTGGTCCAACGTTTCGGAAGACTAATGGGTAGAATTTTGAGTCAGTCCACATGTTTCTAACATGGTTAGTAGTCAACCCTCATTTGTTATCCACATTTCTGGCTAATGAGTTAAGGATACTATGTTTCAAACACTATCAACATTTATCCTTCATTATCACACCTTACCAACAATGTTTCAAATCTTAGGTATCGTGATTTGCACTTTCCACTCACCTATGTTCAGATCAATTCTAACGCCCCTGACATTACCCTAGTCATGCATTAGAGCACACTAGGAAAACTGTAATTTGACTGTTCTAAGAGCTTCATTCTCTAGTCAGGTCTCCCTATTTCTCTCTAGAAATCCTAATTAGATGTTCAGAGAGCCCCATTCCCTAGTTACAATCCCTCTTTTAGGATTCTCTCAATGTTTATCGATGTCCCATTCCGATCCCATCACACCTTCTATTGTTTACAACTCTCATACAGGTGAATGAACACCTATTATCTCTTGTTTCCTACACCAAGCATGGATCACGTGGGGTTTTATATTTATTAGGCTATTTCCTCAATACAATCGAGATACAATGTTCCCCAAGGCATGAATTTTCCTTAGATGTTTCCTTAGAATGTGGTCCGCCTCACCCTCCTCATCCTCATTAGACCCCATTCTTAGGGGGCATTTGTAGGCACTAGAAAACGCTTCCACAAAGTATTCCAAATGCTTCCTTACATAATCCCAGATCGTATTTTGTTTTTAAAGCTTCGATTTGATATGTTTTGGATCCTGAATGGAGTTACAGATCATAAGTTACAGACGTTCAAAGTCAGGCTACTAGAAATGGCCATCCAGGATGATTTAAGGGTGAAGAATATTTTTTTGTGCAAGAATTGAAATCTTGAATTCAAGAATGGAATCATGCATGCAACAGTAAAATATTGCATGCAATAGTAAAATCTTTCATGCAAAATGTTTTGAAAACCTTTTATGTTCCCAATGAGATGTCATCTTCCTCCCAGGCCACCCGAAAAATGTCTAAGGAAGGTGCACACATATTTTTAGAGGTGTGCGCAAGATTAGCATCCACGAGAAAGATTATTACGTTCTCAATGTGACGTAAAATTACCCTTTTCATGTGAACCCGCCATAGGGTGTGGGTAAGATCACTTCTGCACCCGGAATCTTACGCGCAACCACTCCCAGGTTCGCTTATAAATACAAGTGCACCCCCTCCCCTCAGGGGAGGTATCCAGAGGTCAACTACTGCTGTATCGTGCGTAAGACCACCTCTTCCATACCCTAAAAGAATAATGGAACCCTCCATGTGATATCTTTCATGAAAGGTCCCCTATGGGCCCACTTTCATGCAGTCCCACAGTTGTTTGACCCCTGCCCGACCTTTTTTCAGCCCAAGTCATGTGCACACAAGATTCTACTCTTGCACACAAAACTTTCAATATTGCATGAAAGACTTCATTATTACACACAACAGTACCAAGGTGATGAATCTTTCATGAACCTATGCTGCATAGTCTAATCTTGCGTGCATCCATCCTGCATGTAGCCCATCTTACGCGCAGCAGTATACTGGCATGTGCCCGCTGGTCCATACTGTGGAAGCTGCGCCCCCGCACCCCTACTTGGGATCAGTGTCGAGCTACGGTCTCGAAGCTCCAGGCCGGTCCCATCGCTCATTTCACTGACCCCCATGAAAAATGGAGAGTCTCCCCGTGAATGTTTTGGCTCGGGATGTTGGCATTTTCCATTGCGCCCTTATGCGAAGCCACCTCCCCCCTATGGAATTCCATGATTTGAGATAATACTCCACACACCATGAAACACCTTCATTCAACATCATCCCCTCAGTCCCATTCATACATCGTGATTTGAGATTCACATCATCAATCTCTCGAGTACCTGGAGTCAAACCATTCCTCAGGCAACTCATCCAAACCCCATCACCTGACTCCTATGATAGGATCCACCAGAAAGGGCCACTATTGTGAAAGTCTGAACACCATCCATTTCTAGGCTTCTTATGACTAATAGTCATATCTACATGACTATAAACTGTAGTATACCCTATTTTCCAAACATAGGATACCTATTTCTCTAAATGAGAGATGCCTTTTGCTCCAAGCATAAGATTCCAAAAGTCCTATCTATATGAATATAAACTGTAGTAATCCCTATGTGACAAATATAAGATGCCTCTTGCTCTAAAAAGGATATGTCTTATACTCCAAGAATAAGATGCCAATAATTTTATCAATATGACTATAAACTACAGTACTCCCTATGTGACAAACATAGGATGCTTCTTGCTCCAAATAAGAGATGCCTTATGCGCCAAACATAAGATGCCAATATTCATATTTACATGATTATAAACTATAGTATTACCTATTTTACAAACATAGGATGAATCTTATTCCAAACAAGATATTCCTTATGCACCATGCATAAGATGCCAATAATCATCTCTACATGACTATAAACTGTAGTCCACCATATGTTCTAAACTTAGGATGCCACTTCTTCCAAACAAGATATTCCTTATTCACCAAGCATAAGAGGTCAAAAGTCCTCTATACATGACTATAAAATGTATCATGACCTATCATTCAATAATATGATGCCTCTTATTCCAAATAAGAGATGGATTATGTGCTAAGAATAAGATACCTCATCCCATGATTACTTTTGAATAATTTCAATTTTGTTGGAATCCGTTCAAACATTATGTCACTCCAACTCATGATTAAAGTGTCCTTCATTAAGATCTTTATCCTATTTCATGTCTGAAGGGACCCCCTATCAGCCTGGTCCCATGCCGCATCCGCTCACCTACTGTTCTAGGCCAATGCCCCGGAAGACTTTGGACGACACTTCGAGTCAGGTCTTGTGTTTCGAACATGGTCAACAATCGACCCTCATTTGTTTTTCCCTATTCAAGATAATGTGATATGGCTGTTGTGATTAGAACATGGTCAATAGTTATCCCCCATTTCCACGTGACCATCACAACATTTTAGATGTCATGCATGTGATTCAAACTTTTCATATCCCTTTGTTTGGATTGATTCCAATGCCCTTGGCATTATTCCGCTGGTGCACTTGCGCATAGGTGTTGACCCCAATTATATACCTTAACCCACTAGTGATTTGGGATGCCCTAATGGCTAGACATGAGGAATACATTATGGTAATCTTTCTTGAGTAATCCCCATTCACCATTTCCACTCCTTAGTGGCACCTAGACATGCTAAGAACTATTGATTTTTCGCATATCCATGCCAACATGGCCCCCTCATTGGATCACTCCACAACACCACCTAACCACAACATTACAGATGCCTTTCCTTCCTCATGGGTGGGAAGGTATCAATTATGTAGGTCCTAGAGGTGCGGAGTAAACCCACCTCGTCTGAGATAAAAGACGATAAATTGCCAAGCACCATCGTCCTTAGCACATGACGTTAAACTGTAACCCCGCCCCATGCATCATACACAGGGTCCCCCATCTTGGATATTATATACGCCCACTGGTGTCCACAGGAGTGATATCATCCTCACATGGAATGAGATCCACTTTGCTAGAGCATCATCTATCCGTGGGGAAATGGAAACCATCTTGGCATAAGCGCCCTAGCCTTTCTTACGAGAGGCAACATCCCTGCTCCTCCTATCTTCTTTCTGGCCAATAACTAGGTGGTGGGAACTAGATCCCCCTTTCTTCCATGACAAATTCCTCTCTATTTGTGCTTTTTCACCACCGGGACTCCATCCTGGAGTTAGTCCCGTTCTCCATCTCCCTGGGCCGCTAACCACGTGTATGCCCCTGTTTCCATTTTTGACCACTAACCACATGTAATCCCCAATCAACTTAACACGGATGCACCATTAGTGATGTGATCATCAGTTCTTTTCTGCATGTTTTTCTCCCACTGATCATGACTCACGTGGGATTAGAGTAAGAATAAATCATGACACTCTTTCTGGGAAGCCTAGAATGTAATCCCCAAACACCCTCCCGAACTACGTGGACTTTTATCCATACCAAGGAAAGGTATGCACGAATCCTCCCTAAGGTTCAAGCCCAACACCTCCATTTGTTCTGGACACTTCATATCAGTTCACCAGTTCAGCAACCCTCTCGAACTATGCATGCTTTGATCCTTTCTAAGGCAAGGAATGTAGGAAGACTCCCCGAGGTTCAATCCTAACAACCATTGGTTTCTAACCCCGTCACGATGGCTCGCCACACTATCCTGAACTACACAGAATTTGATCCTTTCAAAGAAAAGGTACGTAGGAAGACTTCATGAGGTTCAATCCCAAAAACCATTGGTTCCGACCCCCTCCACGTCAGCTCACCGCACCATCCTGAACTACCTGGGATTTGATCCCTATCTCATAGACAGGGTACGTTGGAAGCCTCCAGGAGGTTCAACCACATCCAAAAGTATGTCGTTGTTCCCCCATCCAGTGGTAATCCATTGTGCCCCCATCCAGTGGTAATCCATTATGCCCCCATCCAGTGATAAGCTGTTGTACCCTCATCTAGCGGCAATCCATTGTTCCCCCATCTAGTGGTAAGCCGTTGTGTCCCCATATAGTGGTACGCCATTGTAAACCCTATCCAACGGTAAGTTGTTGTGACCCGCTTGAAACAGTATGTTGTTGTGTTACCCATTCAGAGGCATGCCTTTGTCATGCCAAAACCAGCAGTAAGTTGTTGTCGTTCCTTCCATTGGGACCCATATCTCTGGTTCATCCCAGTGGCATCAGACCAACCTCGAGCTGCTAACCCCATATAGGCCCCAGTATATCATCGGGTCGCTATCCTCTGCGCACACCCCAATCCTATACCCCATCATGAACTATGTGAACTTTGATTCTTTGACAGAAGGATGCGTATGAGGTCTCTTCGAGGCTCAATCCCAGCATCACCATCACCCTCGAGTTGACTCCATCTCATTCTCCATCCACTTCACTTAATCATCCATTATCCATCTTGATTATTACCTAGGCCACCAAATCCCGGTGAGATCATGTCAATTCACCTCTTAGTAACACTGTTCCCTACAGAGGTTTCACCCATATGATCCACTCTAGTGAGTGTTCCGATTAGTCTGATCCATCTCCGCTAGACGTTAAACTCGTGGAATACCCTATTTTAAACATGGGAAGCTGAGGAACACCTCAGAGACATGCCTATGTAATATAAGTACCCACATTTGACATGGGATGCCTTAGGCTTCCGCACCCTTGAGAAGCCCCATAATAAGGGAATGAAACCTAGATGCGCTAGTGTTCTAGCTTACCGAGATGCTAGTGATATCCAATGTGACTACTCCCCCGACTGAAGGTTAAATCCTTGGTTTGACCCCTTGGATTGTCCTGACAAAAGTACTATAATTAATCAATTTCCATGGACATATGACACTAGTAAGAGATTCATGAACAATTTCTAAATCTATAAGGGTGACCCAAACTGGGTGATGATTTCTGAGGAGGTGTCCACAGAAGGAAGAACAAAAATCCCATCATCACATATTAATCATGGAGAAAACGTCTCTGAATAAGAAATGGATGCCATCCACCTTTGGAAAGCGGGATTGCTGGGAAGCAAGCAGCGCATCCTCAAACAGACGGATGCACGTGCCCCGAAAAAAGCTTTGGAAATAGTAGATATCAAGCTAACCCAGGTGACCACCATTGGATGACCGTCAAGACTATCCTAAAGAATATGAGGCGTACTAAAGATATGCTCATGGTTTATGGAGGAGATCAGGAACTAGATATCAAAGGATATGAAGATGATAGTTTCTTGTCTGATCAAGATGACATGAAGTCACAAACGAGATACATCTTCACTTTTAATGGAGGTGTAGTGAGCTGGAAGAGCTCAAATTAGAGTATGGTCTCAAATTCTACAACAGAGTCAGAGTATATCATAGCTTCTGAGGAATCTAACGAAGTGTTTTGGATGCAAAGATTTGTTTAGGAACTATATGTGATACCAAGTAGTAAAGATCTCATCACACTGTACTGTGATAATACTATAGTGGTGCCTGTCACAAAAGATCCCAGGTCACATCAGCGAACAAAGCACATACTTCATAAGTATCATTGATAGAGAAAATATTTTCAATTAATTTTTATTGAATATCATTGTTTATAATCCTACAAAAGTGTTATTGGATGGGTAATTGTCATGTTTTTAGGATTTAGTGTTATTTTGAACCCAAATGTGAAAAACGACTATTTCTGGATTTTTGACAGATTTTTAAGTCAGGGGTATTTCGGTCATTTCTGGAAAAATAAAATTCCACATTTTCTGATTAAAATTTTGTTATAATCCTTATTTTATTTCCTTAATTTTTGTCTTCTGGACCAGGAGCTGATTCGGCCATCTAAAGGGTCTAAAAATTCATTGACGTTGGGAATGTTTCCAGGCGGACAGCGTGGACCCACCCAACATAATGGACATCAAACGCGACATAAAAATATCTAAATGATGTGTTTCCACCTGGGATATGACGAGGAAATATAGTGACAGCTCTAAAAGAAATTTGGGGATGTTTGAAAGTCATTAAGGAGTCCATTAAACGACATACATTTGGAGGAACCATCCTGGAAGCTTCGTCTAGAAACAGAAATCGAGAATGAAAAATTCATAACGCCTTCATCCGGTTTTCAAATTATATGACATTTTGAGGAGAGACAGACACGATACTTTTGAACAACATTCATGAAGGGTGGAACACGTGACGAGGTCATTAATGGGGTCTAAAATGCTCAAACTTTCGGGGGTCGAATTCTGCCTATAAAAGGAGGAGAGCTCCTCCTCCTCAACACACCCCATTCTCCATCCCATTCCTTCTGGGACACCAAGGAGAAGAACTTCTCAGATTTTTCTTTTATTTATTTTATTTTTAAATGTCTCTCCTCTCCCTCATTATCTCTCTTACCCCATCCATGGAGGGGTAGTTTCATTTGAGTGATCGGAAAGAGGGGAGGCTGGACCTATGTGTTGTGTTTGAGTTTTTGTGCTTGAAATGAATAAAATTTGTTCTTATTTCTTCTTCTGGTTCCAATTCTTAATTCAGTATTAAATTATGAATGAGGTTTTGTAATGGTTTTGTTTCTGAAATTATAAATTTCTTTGGTCGATGATCACATATCCGTCCACCGAATTCTAATCTGTATACGGTGGAACATGAGTAGGGTTGGGTGGTGATTGCTCGACGGTTGTCAAGCACGTGTGTAGGATTGTATGTCGAAATCTTGGTTTATTAGGGAACAACAATTCTAGGTCTGGGATTGCTCTAATTAATCAAGAGACCATCTACAACCCTAAATACATTGGAAGGAGGATAGACCAATCTAAGGTTTTATAATGGAAAATTCTCATCACATATCTTTTACCAGTTTAAGGAAGAAGAAGAGATAAAATTTGGAAACCATGATGGCACAACACTAAGTCTAGCCGAACCCAATCCAATCACTGTCTTTATCATTTGTTAAAATCAATCAATTTTTATTGTTTGTTTCTCTCATATTCATTCAAATTAATTAAAACCAATCTTTTTAAGAAAACCAACAAAAAGTGACAACGTTGTTTTGTGTGCACTCCTCTTCGGGAGACTACCTAGGATCAACTGCTATACTATACTTAGGTAAATAAAATATTGTTTTGCCATGCCCCACGATAGGCGTGCATGAAACTTGGCGCTGTTGCCGGGGAGGCAGTGCCTCGAAGCTTTTTTTTAAAAAATCTCTTTTGAATGACCCGTAGTTCAAATAGCAATTTATTAGAATTCGATCCAGAAATTGAGCGCACAATAACCAAATTGAGAAATCAAAATCTTCCCAAAGATTTAGAAGAAATCAATCTTACTAATTCAAGTGATACCTTGAGTGGAGACTTTGAACCTTTAATAAGGGCTGTAAATCCCAACCGAACCCTACGTGACATCTGTGCACCTCAATTTGTCAATCAAAATTATCAACTTGCAATTCCTGCCATAGAAAATGATTATGAATTTCGAATTAACATGATCCAAGTGCTTCCTAAATTTCATGGTCTTGCAGGTGAAGACCCAAATCGACATATTCAATAATTCACCTATGTCTGCTCCAGCTTCAAACCTCGAGCAGTCGCGGAAGAGCATGTGAAGTGGAGGGCTTTCCCCTTATCACTAGAGGGAGAAGCAAAGGAATGGTTGTACAATCTACAACCGGGGGAGATTAGTGACTGGGAAGATCTAAAAAAATGCTTTCTACAATGATTCTTCCCAACATCTAGGAGCACTTCTATAAAGAAGGAGATTTATGTCATCCATCAATCAACTGGAGAAACACTCTACGAATACTGGGAAAGTTTCAAGAAGCTTTGTGCAAGTTGTCCACACCAAGAAATAGAAGAGGACCAATTCCTCGTGTTATTCTACCAAGGATTGCTTGACAATGACAGGAATCTACTAGATGCCTCATCGGGAGGAGCCCACATTGATAAATCACCTGCAGATATACGAATTCTGATTGAAAAGATTGCACAAAATTCATAGCAGTTTGGCACTCGAGGTACAATCACCAGAGGAATCCATGAGGTAAGAACATCTGATTCAATAGATTTAATTAGGAATGAAATGGGTGAACTCACCAGGTTGGTGCAACAAATAGCTGTGAACCAAGTGAAGGAACAACAAGGACCGAATCAAGTATGTGGTTTATGCTCTTCTAATTCTCATTACACTGATCAATGTCCAGAAGTGCAGGGGACATAAAGTTGTGCTGCAGCCTATCAACAAAGGCAATACCAACCGCAAACCCAACCAAGGTATGGACTTCAACAGAACCAAGCCAGAGCACCTTTTCAGTAGCAATATCAGAACCTGATAGCATTCCAACAACCTTATCAGAATCCCTTACAACAACAACAAACTTTTCAACCACCACCTTTCCAGTGGAAGAATTATGAGCAACCATCCACAAGTGCACCGACAAATGAAGACCAACAACCGAAGACAAGAGTTGTGGGAATAGAAGATAAGATGGACAAGCTAGCTGATCAATTTGCAAGCATTATGGATGCTCTCACCAAGAACCAAGGTAAGCATCCTGAACAAACAATTCCCAATCCAAAGGAGAATGTTAGTGCAATCAGAACCCGAAGTGGGAAGGAGCTCAAACCACCAGAACTATATGAGGAGGATGAATCCAGGGAACCGGATGATGCTCGTCCTGTCCAACCAAAAGATGGAGTCAACAACAAAGTAGAAAGAACAAGGTTCAAGAAAGAAAGACTAGAAACGCCATTGCAAAAACAACAAAGGGAGAAAAATGATATTCCAGCACCATTCCCATCAGTATTGGTTGAGTTAAATAAGGTAGAAGAAGAACGACTTCAATGGGAAATTCAGGACACATTCCGAAAAGTTCAGATTAACATTCTACAACTGGATGCAATCAGAAAAATCCCTAAATATGCAAAATTTCTGAAGGAGCTGTTTCAGTGCGGATGTGTGCCGGGTTTCTGTTCCGACGCTGTTCCGCCAGGACGCGTTCGCGCGTGCGCCCGTCGACCCGAGGGGATGGGTGCGCGGCTTGTGGCCCCGCAGTCCCGCTTTCCAAAGGAGGGCGGCATCCGTCCCTTGTTCAGGGGCGTCTGCTCCTTGATCGAAACCGGGATGATGGGATGTCGGCTCCTCCTTCCGTGGACGTCTCCTCGGAACTCGTCGCCTAATCCGGGTCACCCTCATAGATTTAAGAATGTTCGTGAATCTCGTTCCCGACGCCATATCTTCATGGACACCGGTTGATTACGCTGCTTCCGCCCAGACGCTCCAAGGAGTCTGGTCGGGGCAGCAACCTGCGGTGAGGAGACCGGGTGGCTCTGGGTGTCGGGGACTGCGACTCTGAATGTCTGCCTTCCGTCCCTAATAGGGCTTCTCGAAGGCGCGATGGCCTGAGGCATCCCGCACTGGGTGCGGGGAACTGTGTTACCTGAGGTTTTCCTCAGCTTCCCATGTTTAACACGGGGTATGCCGCGAGTTTAACGTCCAGCGGGGATGGAATCAGACTGATCAACAAGAGAAGTGGATCAGATGACAGAACCCCTTGCGGGGAACCTCCGACGCTGGGGCCAGCACATGGGCGGCTTCCCGAGTGAAGTGGAGTGGAATGAAATGGCATGACCCCACCGGGATGTGGCGGCCCGGGTAAGGATCAGGGTGGATGATGGAGTGAAGAGCTTGGACCCCGTAGAGGCTTCCTACGTACCGCGCGTTAGCACGGATCAAAGTCAACGTAGTTCGGATATATAGTTTAACGTCATGCTGGACGTCGGCAAGACGACTCACGAAGAGGTCGAG
Organism: Viscum album; assembly: GCA_963277665.1. NCBI lineage: Eukaryota > Viridiplantae > Streptophyta > Magnoliopsida > Santalales > Viscaceae > Viscum > Viscum album. Next base: position 1,349,347,146 of record OY728139.1, on the reverse strand, counting down.
GCCGCCGGGCAGAGGATTGAACCGAACCACCTCGCACAGAGGGGGATGGAACGGCCGGGTGGATCACAGTTTCACGTCATGCTGGACGCTGAAAGGAGAAAAAGGCAGTGGGGAAGCACAATGGAGATACACAAGTGCAGTCTCCCACAATGGAGGATTCATAGGTGAATCGACGCAAGTGTGAACCCGGGAGGGGTCCACTGATGGACGAACCGACGTAAATACGACCGGGATGACCAGGTGGTGGGCTTGAACCTCGGAGAGGCTTCCTACGTACCCTGTTTAGGAGACAGGGATCAAAGTCCACGTAGTTCGTTCTGTTTGTAACACTCTACCCCCGTGGGCGAAGGCCACTCCAATCCCGACATCCCTGCAGAGACGAGCGGGTGGGGGCCACATCCAAACCGGGAGGGGGACCCTGCGTGCGAGGCACGGGATCGGGTGAAGCGGACGGTTTAACGTCTTGCCGGACGAAGTACAGTTTAACGTCGTGTGTTGAGGACGAAGCGGACGGTTTAACGTCTTGCCGGACGAAGTACAGTTTAACGTCGTGTGTTGAGGACGAAGCGGACGGTTTAAAGTCTTGCCGGACGAAGTACAGTTTAACGTCGTGTGTTGAGGACGAAGCGGACGGTTTAACGTATTACCGGACGAAGTACAGTTTAACGTCATGTGTTGAGGACGAAGCGGATGGTTTAACGTCTTGCCGGACGAAGTACAGTTTAACGTCGTGTGTTGAGGACGCAGATGCTTGGTAGTTTAACGTCTTGTCGCACAGATGAGGTACAGTTTAACGTCGTGCGGGACGTATTACAGTTTAACGTCGTGCAGGACAAATGGTGTACAGTTTAACGTCTTGTAGCTAGGACGAGGTGCAGTTTAGCGTCATGCAGGACGAATGCTGGACAGTTTAACGTCTTGTAGCTCGGACGATGGAGGCTAGGCAGTTTAGCATCGTGCAGCTTGGACGTATGCTGAACAGTTTAATGTCTTGTAGCTCGGACTAAGTGCAGTTTAACGTCGTGCGGGACGTATTACAGTTTAACGTCGTGCAGGACGAATGGTGTACAGTTTAACGTCTTGTAGCTAGGACGAGGTGCAGTTTAGAGTCATGCAGGACGAATGCTGGACAGTTTAACGTCTTGTAGCTCGGACGATGGAGGCTAGGCAGTTTAGCGTCGTGCAGCTTGGACGTATGCTGAACAGTTTAACGTCTTGTAGCTCGGACGAAGTGCAGTTCAGCGTCGTGAGGGACGTAGAAGCCGCCGATAGGCCCATGTCACTTCGCGCGAGCCTGGAGGGCCGCACGGGAAGACAACACACGGTGCGGGCACCCGGGATGAGGGTCATCGGGCGCCACGCAGGCGGGTACCCAAAGGGGGTCAAAGGGGGCGACCCTGGCGGTTTGCGCGCAAAAGAGGAGCTTTGCGCGCAATACCGCAGGTCAGCGCGCAAATGGGCGGGCTGGCGCACAATTGGGCCAGCGCTTTGCGTGCGGATGATTGAGATTGCGCGCACCGGGATTCGGATAGCGCGCGGGGGAAACGGCTCATTCTTTACTGAACGACCACTTTGAGAAAAAGGGGGGGGGGTGCGCGCAATCGGGCCGGATTGCGCGCACCCCGGGGCAAATTGCGCGCAAGAGGCTTCTTTTGCGCGCGAATGCCTTTGGGTGAAGATTTATTTAAAGGAAAGGAGCCAAAGGGATTGCGCGCGAAGGCGAACCCCAAGGCTTTCTTGCGCGAAAGAAAGGTGGTTACCTGAAGATCGGCATTGCGCGCGGAAGGGGTTGGATTGCGCGCACGAGAGACCTTTCGACTTCCGGCAACCTTCAAAACGTCGGGGGTCACCTCATATTTATAGGCAACCCCGGGCGCGGAATCCAGTTCGCGGGCGCAGAATTCTCTTCACGGGCGCGGAATAGGCCCCGGCGCGCAACGGAGTCGCACGGGCCACGGGCGCGCAAAATTGCGCACCGGCCCGCGCATTGCGCGCTTCCCGGGAGGTTTGCGCGCGGAACTACAACTTTGCGCGCGGGCCTCCAAAATTCCGCGCAAGGCTTCCGGGCCCTCCGAAACGGGATTCCGACTCCAAATATGACCTCGTTTCCCGCATACGGAGCTTCGTTTGGGAACATCGAACTTTTCCGGCGTCTACAAAAGCCCCCCCCTCGGAATCTGATCGGCGAGAGGTCGCAACGATCGGGTTCCGAGGGAGACGCCGGAATGCCGAAGTCCTGGGTGGCGCGGGACTGTGGCGCGCAAAAAAGGGTGTCGGGCGCGAAATTCACTGTCGCGGTCGCGCAAAGCGCTTTCCGCGCAGCGCGGACACCCAGCCTCGCATATAAATAGGGGCCCTGGGTCCCCCCGTACCGTACACCGGCCTTCCGCGCGATAAGCATCTAAGCTCTCGTGCACGAAATTGCCTTTTCCGGCGTGGAATTCGCCCGCTCGTCGCGCAAACCTTCCGGATTTCGGCCTGTTTTTGCGCGAACACCCGGGGTTTTACGCGACAGACTTCCCAATTGCGCGCCGTCCACTAGGATTGCGTGCCAACTCTCAAACTTCTCTACCAGCCTCTTCCGATTCCACACGCCTCATCCCTTAACCCACACGACTCCCGGAGCTTCTGAGATGGCCGCGAATCGAGGGAATGAGGGGGATGCCGCCATTCGCAGAGCTGATATGGCGGCGAACAGGGAGGTCTACGTAGCCAAGGAGATTGTTTCCAACAATCAATCCTTGTTCGACTTGCTGACGCCAGCCCAGAAGACATATCCACTGTCGTACAACCTGCCGATCTGGAACTTTGGCATCCTAGATGAGGTTCCGGTGCCAGGGTTCGAGGTTGATGCGCCACGGACCTGGGTGACTCGGGAGGACGAGCTTCCCCGCTATAACATCACCAACAATGGGCATCCTGCCAGGGAGACCAGACACTTAGATGTCTATGTCCTGAACCCGAGGACGCGAACCATCGTCGGAAGTGAGCCTACTGCGGAGAACTCTCCAGCCCTCTACTCGAGCACATATCGCCTGAGTGTCACCGACGACACCAAGGGCTGGCTGAAGGACTGGGACTTGCGGGCTGGGGGCAATTTCACCAGTGAGTGGGCCTGGGCGTTCTGGGTACGCCACACTTGCGATCACTTCGCGGAGGAGCTGATGCTCAACGCCTCCATCTGACGGTCCGTGATTTCATTGCCGAAAAGATGCGCGAGAGCCGCCGGCGTGCCGACGTCGCACAATGTCGGGACATGTCGGAGAACACGCGGGCGCTCCTCGCGGCGGATCAGGAATTCCGGCGTCTCGAAGGGCAGGCGACAGAGAAGGAGGCCTTCGTCGCAACGTGCACCGAGCTTGTGGAGCAACTAGCAGCCCAGCTGGTTGACGCCCAGGTACAGCTGACGGAGGCGGGCCAACAGATGGTCACAATTCAAGTCGAGCGGGAGCGTGCACAGGCCAGAATCGACGAACTGCGTGCTGCGACCACCGACAAGGAAAGGGCACGCAGAGAGCGAGAAGCAGCTCTGGAGGCCGCCAGCCAAAGGGTAGCGGCGTTAGAAAGACTTATTCAGCACGCTAATCCCTAGGGGCTTTGTTTTTCCATTCCCAAAACATTTTCTTCCGCTACTCAATATTTCGATCCATTTGTATGAATCACCATATTTATCTGCATCTTTTGGCTTAACATGCTCGACCACAATTCATTGTCTCGCGGGAGCGTTAACCAAGCTTCAGGCATCCGTAATTGGGCCTGGATTTCTAAAGAAAAGAGGGAGGTCATTCCTAGGAAAGGAGACCTCAAGCCTAATCAATGTATCATCCCCCCAACTTGTTCCGACACACGAGCGGGACAACGCTAGGGGTGTTGAGATTTTTCCCGAACATAGGGAAATGAGAAAGGGTGAATCGCATGTCCCGAATTCAAAAATCCACAACGGTCGGCCTTCCAGGAAATGCCCAAGACGGCAAGCGGATAATGGATCAATCAACCATACCACCGCGATAGACGGACCGAAGGTCATCATTCATATTGCAGGAGGCGGATCACATGTCATCATCAATGCCGCTTTGGGGGTTCCTTCAGGCACAAGGGTGGAAATCCAGATCAACAGGGCATGAGAAGCGTGGGGCGAAGTGACGATTTGTTCGGACAGAATCTAACGCTCTCAAAATTGCGCCACCGTGGGGAAAGCGTATTAGGCGGATGCACTAATCTGGCCGTGAATCACCCCAATTCTCAGACAGAACCTCTTTGACGAGGAAACTGTCGCTTCCCATCATTGCAACGGGGCATCCCGAGCTGAATCGGGGAGAATATCACAACTGCACCACTCTACCAGAAGCCAGGCCAGACGGACGACGATGAGGAGGGGCGGGACTTAGCGATCCCTGAGGCTAGGCCCGAGTCGAGATGCCAGGGCGTTCCTACGTACTCCATCAGGCTAGAGATCAAGCCACACGTAGTTCTGAAAGTGCAGTTTAACGTCATGCAGGACGTAGGACCCCGATTAGGGGAGATCTTAGTTTAAGGTCTTAGAGCTTGGACCATAGGGGTAGATCTTAGTTTAAGGTCTTAGAGCTCAGACCATAAGAACCTCAAAGTAAGGCACATCATGGCCCTATCCCCTGGATATGCGAAGATGCACTGAGGGATAGTGTCAAGAGTGTCGAGGTTTCGCCTGGTCAGAATGGGAGGTGGAAAATGTAATGTGAATCATGCGGCCATTCACTCAAGGACTGGGGGCACCGGCGTAACGATATGGGAGTACTGCCGACCGTGGCGGAAAAGCAGCATCAATATCGTACTGACCGTTGATGGAATGAGGCAGCAAATGAGCATCAACCGCTCAAGCGCAGGATTCATATCGATTTGCTGCCCGAGGCCCTTGGGGGCACCAGCCCGAGTCGGTGGGAGAGCACTGAGGCATTGTGTCCAGACCGCTCACGGGGGCTCCACCCAGGGCACAGGCGGTGGGTCCGAATGAAAGGGAACACGAAGCCTGAAAAGTGGAAGGAACCTGACCAAGCTGAAACTGACCCTCCTGGAAATAAACTAGGGTACTCTTGACACCGGTGGATCACTGCAAGGGGTCGAGGGACACGCCTTGAGGGTGACCCAAAGGCGGCGGATTCCCAAGAGAAGGGGGAATCTCTAAGAGGTGGGGGCTGGACCCGAAGTTTCAAACATCCGGGCGTTCCTACGTATCCCATAAGGATGGGAATCAAGCCACACGTAGTTCTTGAAGCGCGGCGCAACACAATCGGGCACCAGCGCGGGGAAGGGTGCGGGTCTGACCCTCGCACACAGAAGAAGCGGTATTTGATATTTCTTGTTTGTCCTTAAAGGTAGATGGTTTTTCTTTGTGCAGCGACATGCCTGTGATTAAGAAATCCCTGGCGTCGTCACAATAATCAAGCCATAAAAGGCATTGATAAATGGCGTGGTTATTAACCAGCGCCCAACGTGAGTGCCCTCTGAGGAGAACATCACGATGCAGTGCCGTTTCTCGTCGGGCGGCCAAGACGATCACAGTTTACGGTCGTGTGGTAAGACCATGGAGGAATCCGCTTATCGCGATATGGCGGACCCAGCGGAGGTGGGAATATACCCAGCCCTGCGGTCACGCACGATTCCAGGAGAAGGATCCTAGGATAGGGGCCTGCGTATGTCCATCAACCGAGAGGCAGAGATGCTAGCTTCCAGCTATACTGGGCCCAGAACGCGATTGTTCGGGCGACTCCTTCCTCCTTATGGGGACGAGGGTCCAGCTACACATGGCCCTTAGGGAGGACATCAGCATATATCCTTGGTGCTCAGATCGTGGGAGCCTCGAAAGACGCCATTACCCTGGTTGGCCTGTCTAACGTGTAAAGGTGTACTGAAGGTCAGTATGAAGAGAGTGTCGAGATTCCACTACAACGCACAAAGGCGGAGTGGGATGAGGACTGTGCATACAATGTTCAGAGCCTGAAAGAGCCGACATGGCGATCAAGGATGTCGCTGACCATATTCGCAACACAACATCTGATCGCGTCAGCCTAGGATAGGGCAAGCAAACGAGCATCAACCGCTCAAGCGCATGATTCATATCGATTTGCGGCCCAGGACCCACCGGTAAATCGACTCGGAGCGGTAGGAGAGCACTGAGGCATCGTACCCAAACCGCTAACGAGGATCCCTTTGAGTGAAGGCTCGAAAAAGAGGAAGCGCGAGGCCCGACAAGCAATACAGGACTTGTCGGGATTGAATCCGACACTACGGGTCATAGACCTGAGTACCCAAAACACGTTAACAGATCACCGGAAAGGGTCGGAGGACTCACCCTGAGAGAAACCAAAAGACGGAAGATCCCCGTGATCACCCAAGAGACGGGGCTGGACCTGAAACACAAGCGTCCAGGCGGTCCTACGTATCCCATAAGGATGGGAATCAAGCCGCACGTAGTTCTTGAGAGGCAGTTTAACGTCATGCAGGACGATGAGGGTGTGAGGTAGTTCCACACACGGGGGGAGGCGTACGGCGCGACCAGTAGACCAACGTGAATGAGGACATAATCCCCCGCTCACGCCACACGCCTCGCACAAAAAGTAGGGGAACTGGGGCCAGAGGCCCAACGCGGGATAGAGATTCCCGAGAAATGGGGCTGGGCCTGAAACATGAGTGTCCAGGCGGTCCTACGTATCCCATTAGGATGGGAATCAAGCCGCACTTAGTTCTTGAAGTTCAGTTTAACGTCATGCAGGACGAAAATAGAAAAGGGGGGAGCAGAAGGCATCCCCAAACGTGGGGGGCGTACAGCGTGGCGAGAAAACCGACGTGAATGAGGGCATAGCCCCGCGTTCACACCATACGCTGCATACCCAGAGACAACTGGGCCAAGGGCCCGAGATGGGATGGAAATTCCTGAAGGAGGGGGATGGGCCTGAAACATGAATGTTCAGGCGGTCCTACGTATCCCATTAGGATGGGAATCAAGCCGCACGTAGTTCTTGAGGTGCAGTTTAGCGTCATGCAGGACGAATGCTGAATAGTTTAACGTCTTGTAGCTTGGACGTGGTGCAGTTTAGCGTCATGCAGGACGAAAATGCTTGGCAGTTTAACGTCTTGCAGCGCGGACGTGGTACAGTTTAACGTCATGTTAGACGAAACACTTGGCAGTTTAACGTCTTGCAGCGCGGACGATATGCTAGGCAGTTTAACATCGTGCAGCTTGGACGTCGTACAGTTTAACGTCATGTTGGACAAATGCTGAACAGTTTAACGTCTTGTAGTTTGGACGAATTGTACTCAGGCAAAGTACTGCTTGAGGAACCTAGCGTTGGTGGGAGGAGTGACACGCTCACCATCCATAGTTTCTAGGGAGTACGCGCCATTGGGATAGACCATGTGGACAACAAAAGGTCCTTCCCACTTGGGCTCCAACTTGGGCGGCTTCCTGCCAGGGATCATCGGCACTCTCAGGGCTAATACCAGGTCACCCTGCAGGAAGGATCGGAGGCGAACCTTCTTATTGAAAGCTCGAGCCATTCTGCTCTGATGCCTCTCCAAGTTGTGCAAAGCGCGCATTCTATTCTCATCCAGTGCTTCCAACTCGACTAGACAGGCTTCAGCAGCTCTGTCCGGCGCTTGCTGGTCGTAGACCGCGGTGAGCAAGGACGGTAACTGGATCTCGATGGGCAGGATGGCCTCATCTCCATACACCAGGGAATAAGGGGTCATCTGGGTGGAATTGCGAGTCGTCGTCCGATAAGCCCAGAGGGCATTGGGGAGCTTGTCCGGCCAACTCTTCTTGTTCTGACCAACCATCTTTTGCAGAATGTTAGAGAGGGTCTTGTTAAACGCCTCAATCTGCCCATTCGCCTGCGCATGATAGCGAGATGTATGGTTCGAGCGAGTGTTGTACTTGGCGTACAACTTCTTCAACTCGGCTGCTCGGAAATTGGCTCCGTTATCCGTGAGGATAGCGTGAGGCACTCCAAATCGATGAATGATGTTGGAGGTCACGAAGTCAGCGATCGAACAGGATTTGACCTCTCTCAGCGGAATCGCCTCTGCCCATTTGGAGAAGAAGTCCGTGGCGGTCAGAATGAACCGGCACTGGCGAGCCGTCGCCGGCGGGTAAGGTCCCACAACGTCCATCCCCCAGACTGCAAAGGGCCAAGAATACCTGGTGGTATGGAGAGGCTCCGGCGGCCGATGCACAAAGTTCGCATGAACCTGGCACGCATGACACCTCCTGGCATACTTGATGCAGTCATGGATCATGGAGGGCCAGAAGTATCCCAACCTCCGAATCTGGTGGGACAGCTTCGGCCCAGTCTGATGGGTACCACATGAACTAGCATGAACCTCTTGCATGACTCGTGGGATCTCAACTCCTTGAAGGAAACAGAGGAGAACACCATCAAATCCGCGCCTATAGAAGATCTACTCCAGGCCGGGACTGCTCTGGAGGACAAACTGCGATGCGCGGCGTCGAACTCGCTCGCGCTCGGCCCGATCTGACGGGAGAATGCCATGTTGGAGGTACTCAACCAAAGGCGCCCTCCAATCAGGGGCTGGTTCGACTGCCATATCTGGGGTACTCGGGGCTCCGGGCACAGGGGCAACCGCGGTGAGATTACTTACCGACGGGTCGCGATCTCCCTCCGGGGTAACGGGGGCGATGAGCCTGCGGTGCGTCACGCGGACGACCAGGTTGTCCTGTTCAGGCTCTGCAAGTGACGCAGCAAGGCTGGCCAAAGCATCTGCTCGACCATTCTGCGACTGGGGAATATGGACAATTTCTGGCCGAGAAGGGAACTGGGCCATCAGAAGGAGGGTGCACTCCAGCAATGGCACAAGTTCCGACTTCCTGACAACATAGTCGCCATTGATCTGCTTAACGACCAACTCGGAGTCCCCTTTCACACACAGATGGGGCACGTCGATGTCGAGAGCCAACTCGAGGCCAGTGATGAGGGCATGGTATTCCGCCTCATTGTTGGTACATCCCTCTGACAACAGGAAAGAGTATGGCTGCACGACTTGCTCCGGGGTAATGAAGACGATACCCAAGCCCACTCTGTTGATCTTAGGATTATCGAGCCTTCTACCGGTGGGGCTCCGGGAGGCACCGTCAAAGTGCATCTTCCAGCATGGACCGGCATGATCGACCGAGAGAATAGCCTCATTGGGGAAACCTAGATCCAGCGGCTGATCCGCGGAGGTCGGGTGAGCAGCCAGAAAGTCTGCCAATGCTTGCCCTTTGATGGCCTTCCGAGACACATACCTGATGTCGAACTGCTAGAGAATCACAGCCCACCGCACTAGACGGCCAATCAACATAGGCCGGCTCAGGATATATTTCAACGGGTCTACCCGAGAAACCAACTGTACCTCATGGTGCTGCAAGTAGTGCCGTAGTTTCTGTACGGCAAATACGAGCGCCAGGCAGCTCTTCTCGATGGGGGAATACGTAACTTCCACATCGAGGAGCATGAGACTGAGGTAATAGAGGCTATTCTCTATTCCCTCGTTGTTCTTCTGGGCGATAAGGGCACCAAGGGACCGTTCCAGGGCAGTCACATAAAGGACCAGCGGCTTCCCGGATACAGACGGCATCAGAACCGGAGGTTGAAGCAGGTACTGCTTGATCTCCTCAAAAGCGGTCTGACACTCTTTATCCCATACATAGGTGGCACCTTTCTTCATGAGCCGAGAAAAGGGCTTACACTTGCCAGCCAGATTCGCGATGAATCGGCGTATATAGGCTAAGTGGCCTTGGAACCCTTGCAGTTCCCGGAGGTTACCTGGGGGAGGCATCTGGCTAATCGCCCTGATCTTCTCCGGGTCGATCTCAATACCCCGGTACCTTACCACAAAGCCAAGAAACTTCCCGGAGGTGACCCCAAAGGCACACTTCAACGGGTTCATCTTCAGGCAGCGAGACCGGAGGAAGCCGAACACTTTCTCAAGATCTTTGAGATGGTCCTGACGCTGGCGCGATTTAACCACCAAGTCGTCAACGTAGCATTCCACCAGTGTGCCGAGGATTGGCTTGAATATGCGGTGCATCGCCCGTTGATAGGTGGCACCTGCATTCTTCAGGCCGAAGGGCATGACCTGGTAACAAAAGATACCTTGGGGGGACCTGAAGGCAGTGAACTCCTCATCCTCAGGGGCCATCCGGATTTGGTTATATCCGGAGTATCCATCCATAAAGGAGAGGGCTTGGAACCCGGCCGTGGCGTCAATCAACAACTCTGTCACTGGAAGGGGAAAATCATCCTTCGGACAGTGGCGGTTGAGATCACGGAAGTCGATGAAGACTCTGATCTGCCCGTTCTTCTTCCTGACCGGCACAATGTTGGCCAGCCATTTGGGGTACTGAACTTCCCTCACGAAGTTGGCTTTGATAAGATTGTCAACTTCGGCCTCAACCATGGCACCGTGGGATGGGTGCATCTTCCTGGGAGGCTGCTTGAACCCACGATGGTTCGCCGGGAGACCAAGGCGGTGGACGGCTACCTGAGGATCTAGCCCCGGCATCTCGTCATAGCCCCAAGCGAACACATCACGGTGCTGCCTGAGAAAGTCCACGTACTGCTGCCGCTCCTCAGAGGGCATGGCGGCACTGACCAATGTGGGTCTTGGATCTGCTTCGGTTCCAAGGTTCACTTGTACTAACTCATCGACCGTGGCGGAGACGCCCTCCTCAAAGGCTGGGGGTGCATCTTCCACGTCCTCTCCACTCGGGGAGGGATCGTCCACGGGAGAGACTGCGTTGGAAACTGCATTGGGGCTACCAGATCCTGCTGGGCCGCTGGTGCTGGCACGGGCGGTCGCGGTCATCTCATCAGGAGACTCACAGGCCGTCGAGACCATGGCTACGTCCAACCGATGGATCGGGAGGACGTAAGCGTCATCCAAACTTGCCCAGGGATCACTTGCAACAGCGAAAGGCTCAACCTCACCTGCCAGGATCTGCTTGTCCTTGCTCTTGTAATAGTCCGCGTCCAGATAACGGGCTTCACATGAGGCAAAAGGAGAGGCATCTCCCTGAAGCACGCCTACTCGACCGCTAATGGAGTATTTGAGGAATTGGTGGTATGATGAGGGAACCACCGCATGAAGGTGGAGCCATGGCCTTCCCATCAATGCATTATACGCAGTGTCCTGAGAGACTACCATGAATTCGGTGTTGGCAACCAAGTCACCGAACTGGGTCTTCAAGCGTATCTTGCCGACCGGAGTTTGCTCGGTGCGGTCGTACCCCTGGATCCTGAGGTCGAAGGGGATCAAGTCATCCTCAGACAACCCCAATCTCCGGAGAGTCCGAGTTGGAATCAGGTTAATCCCGGACCCCGTGTCGACAAGACAACGTCGGACTTCAAGGCCATTGAACTGGACGGTAACATACAGCGGGCGAATGTGCCCCTGTATAGGAGGGTCTTCATCTTTACCAGAGAACGAGATAACTCCCTGACATTCGGCGTCCTCGATCGTTTCGGCGTGAAAGGCCTCTGCAGCCGCAACCTCTGTCTCAAACTGGAGGGGGCTTTTCAGGGCTTCAGCGAGCGCCTCGCGCATCTCAGGTGACATGCGCAGAGCCTCGAGGATGGAGAGTCTCGCTGGGATGTCGGCCAAGTGCTTCAGGACATCATACTTTTTGGCCAAGCGCGAGCCCCTGGTTGCAGGAGGTTGCTCTGCGGTTGGAAGCATGACGGGCCTTGCCGGTTGGGCCGGTGGCCGACTGGTGCTTGGCGCATCTCGTTGTTCATTGGTCGAAGCCCGGGAAGTAGTCACCGTACTGGGGTCAGGAGGCCGGGACGGACTTGCGGCAGGGCGGAGCTGATCGCGACGCGGCTGAGGCGGTTCTGCCTGGTCCCACACCACAAACAGTGGTGGAGGTGAATCCGTCATCCCCGGGTGGGGGAGCTGCGCACGCTGAGCTCGGTCTTGAGCCTGCCGCCTAGTCTCAGTGGCGTGCACGGCCTGGCTGGAGGTACCAACTGCTGTGCCCTGGTGAATCCTGTTGTTGCGGCTCCTCCGACGGTGGCGACGACTGGGGACACTAGGGAGGTCCACCTGGTGTTCTTCAACGTCGGGAACCGAAAAGGGATTTACCAGCTCGACGGTATTAACCGAATCGTACCCAACACTTTCATCGGACGAATCATTCACCACTGGGCGGATCCGGGGAGGGATCCCCATCTCCGGGGGCATGAAATCACCGAGAGTGCGGGATAGCGGCGGAACTGGTGGGGCGCGCTCTTTCTTCTTGCGCCACCGCCGTTTTCTCTTCTTGGAAGAGGCAGGCTGGGGACGACGATGTCGAAGAAGCACCTGCAGATTCTGGGGGCTCAGGCTGATTCAAGCGTGCACGAATGATTCCATGGGAGCGAATGATCGTCTTGCGGGCCATCCAGTTATTATACTTCTGGGATCCGCGGTCGGAGACCAGCTGCCATTCGTCCCTCATTGCCACTATCGTCATCTGATCCCACGAACACGCCCGCCACTTGTGCTGGAGCTGGGCCCAACCTGATTACATTGTTGTTAATCTGGTCTTGGAGCCAATCCTTAAACACATAGCACCGCTGGATGGTGTGCCCCAGGGCCCGATGGTAAGGGAAGTAGCGGGGGTTATCCGTGAGATGTGCCTCCTCTGGCCTCCAGCACTCAGGCAGTTGCACAATCCTCTGCTCCAGGGCGCTCCGGAAATAACCGGGGACCTGATCCTCGTGAAATGAGTACGTCAGGTATCGCAGGCCCCTGGGAGCGTGGTCTTGACGAGGGGCTGGAGGGGCCTGCCGAGGAGGTGGACCCTGATTATCTCGCCTGGGTTGTGGCGGTACATTACGCGGAGGGGTCGACCGGTTCTGAGGCTACCGCTGCTGGGCCGGGAACTGAGCCCGTGGAGGCGGATTCCTGTGAGGCTGTGGAGCTGGCCTCGCCGGCAGCAGCTCCAACGGCCTGGGGGCCTCTATCTGGGCAACAACAGCGGGCTCAGCCCTGCTGACTCTCCTTGCAAGAATCATAGGGGGCAGCGGGTGTGCCTGACTGGCCTGTTGCAGGGCTTCCTCAAGACGTTGAGCTTTGTCTGAGAAGTCCCTGAACCCTCCGGGGTAATTCTGAGTGATCAAGGAAGGGACCAGCTCGTTCTTGACGTTCCCGACGCACATTGTCAGCAACTGCTCCTGAGTCAATGGCATGTCAAGGGAATACGTGAGACCCTTCCATTGGGCGACGAAGTCCGCGACTCGCTCATCAGGCCTCTGCTTGCACTTGAAGAGGTCTGCGATACTCGTCTTCCGGGTCGTGGAACTGAACTGGTAGAGGAACTGTCTACGAAGGTCCTCCCAGCTAGTTATCGACCCAACGGGGAGCTGGCTGTACCAGACAAATGCTGGCCCTTCCAGTGTCTGGACAAAGCAGCGAAGCTTAGCGGCCTCTTGCTGCGCCGGAGTCCCCAACATAGGCCCGAACCTCGAGTTGAAATGGGCCAAATGCAGTGGCGGATCTCCAGTCCCGTTGAAGGGGGCGAAAGTGGGATTCCCGAATCCCGGAGGCGCCGGCATGTCATCCACCCATGCTGGGTATGGCTTGCCGTCCGGTGGGATCGCCACTTGCCGAGTCTCCAAGGCTTCCAAGCGGACGATGAGTGCCGCCATCGGATCGTCCGGACATGGGTTCCAGTCCTGGCGAGGATCTCTAACCACGAGCGCATTGCATGGCCCTTCAATCGGGTCGTCGACCGGGTCGTCGAACTCGGCAGCTCGTGGGATGGTGGGCGGAGCGGCCCTTGGGGCAGCGGGAGGAATCCGAGCGGGGTCTCTCAGGTAGTCACGCCGCTCGGGAGGGTGTGGTGAAACATACCGCACCCTCTTGCCATAGGCAATGGCCTCTCCCCTGTCGGCGAACACGGAGTAATCACGGTTGCCCGGGAGAGCCTCGTCGAGGAGCGGTTGTTCCTGTCCCTGCTGTCCTGGCCTAGGATCACCGTAGTCAGGCCGCTGCTCTACAGCGCGCTCGGCGAGGAGCTGGTCAACTAGCTTCTTCTGCTCGGCGAGCTGTTGATGTAGCATAGCCTTCTCGGGATCCTCCTCTGCCCTCTGCGTGGAGGCAGATGGGTCGACGGGCTTTACAGCCCCACCGTGCTCTTTACCTTTGCTGACGTTTCGGCTCAACGTCAGTGCTTCAGTGGGTGTGGGGAGACCCAGGAGGTTCCTCTGGTGACGAGTAAATCTCACCGATGGATCCGACAACGGCTTGTCTTCGGGGGGAGAGCCCCCGTCGAGAAGTTCCAAGCCGTTCCCCTCCCCCGACAGGTCAGCCATATTGACCGTTTCCATCCCTGGGGATGTACCCTCAGGGCCACCCAGTGAATCGGGCTGTCGGCGAATCACACTGAAGCGTAGGGCAGCGTACTGCCCCCATCCACGGATATACACGTGGGGGGTGGCTCCCTCGATAACCTTGCAGAGTATTTGAAAACACTCAACGCATCGTTGTTGGAGGGCCTCGTGGTGCCCAAATGACCCGGGGTGCCGAACCGCGGGGAGCGTGGCCAGGTCAATTTGACGGCACTGCTCACCAATATCCTCCAGGTGCGCTTGACTCCCGGGATATGGCATTTGCAGGCGGTGAAGATGGGAGTGAGTCTCCTGGAGAGTTCGGAGGAAGCATTCGAACTCATCCGGGGTGAGTGATTCGGGGGCATCAAAGTCCGGTCCTGCGACTGGCCAAAACATCTCAGGGAAGTGGCCCTCTGCAAGGATGGTCCAGAAGCTCCACGACTCAAACTCGGGACCCAGGTCTCCTCAGTCCTCTTCAACGACTGGGAATGGACGGGGAACCGGCATTCGTGCCGAGGCGGGCCGCCGGGCCGACGGGCTGGCCGGCGGTGAATACGGCGAGCAGGCCGATTGGCCTCCATATCCCGGGCCGCCCCCTGAGGGTGGCGGTGCCCCAGCTACCACATCACGATAGGACAGGCCGGCGAGCGAACATCCTTCCATAACGTCGGTGCTCGCCGAGGGTGCACTAGATCGTGGTTCGACCGTCGGTCCCCAGAAAAAGTCTCCGGGTTCTCCGATCGAGGCAGAAGGTGGTTCCGGAGGGGCCGGTACCAACCACAAGCTTGGCCCTTGGGGGTCTACCAGGCCTTCGCTACTCCGGATATACCTTCGGAGAGAAGCGGGGATCATATCGATCTCGCTCTCGGGAAGTACGAGGATGACGTGCCGCATTCCTACCCCTTCCCCTAACTGGCGGGATCGGGGGGAGGGCTCCGTCGCCGAATCATACTCCGCCTCTATATCAGAGAAACGAACCGGTCAGATCTCTGTCCGGAATTCCGTAACATTCTTCCCTCGGCGTCGACGCCTCGCCCTCCTGCCCCTGGGTGGTTCTTCGGGGCATGGCTGATCTCTATCCTGGCGTCCTCCGGCCGTACCGGTGTTGGGGCCAAGAGGACTGGAAACCAAGGTGCGAGGAGCACCGGGACAGATATCAAAGGGGACGCGGGAAGAGATGATTCCGGGCGGGCCTCCGGGCTGAGATCGGAAGGTGGGATGACCCATGCCTCTTGGACCGGCCACACGGAGTAGCCCCTGTTGGCGAATAGCACTACCGCGAGGTGGTCCGCGGTGGCTATTGCCTGTACCAGCAACCGGGAGAGTCAACCCAACCTGCCTTTGGGGCAGTCGGGGCCTCGATCCAGGTCGGGCATAGAAGTTCCCCTGCTCAGGATGCGCAGGGGCCTGGTGACTGGAGCCAGCAGTGGCTTGAGCCAACGCGGCCGCTGTTGCTAGGGCCCCAAGGTGGGAATCCTCTTCCGCTCGTGCCCGACGTTGGCGTCGAGACAGACGAGTCGGGATGAGCGGTGCGGGCAGGTGGAGAGCCTGTTCTTCGACTTGAGAGGCCTGGCGGCGATGTCGTCGTGGCCTGACAGGAGCCCTTATCGCGGATCCCTGGAGCGAATCTCGGATAGGGTGGTCCCGGATATCTTCCACCTCGTCCGCATAGGGGAAGGAGTTGTCGGAGCGCTCCGGGGATAAACTCCCAAAGCGGTTGGACGTCGAGGTAGGCAGCGGTGCCTCCCTGCACGGTCCTCGGGGGTGGCGTTGGTGGTGAGGTGCAGCTCCCTCGAGGTCTAGGCGAGCCATGTCCCTGGTGGGGATGACTCCCTCTTCCTCATACATCCGCACCAAGTTATTGATCACCCTTCTCTGGATGTCCTCCGAGGGGGAGAGAGGGCGTGGTTGCCCCGCAGCTGCGGCTACTGGGATGGCTATGGAACGGGCGGGACCGCGCGGAGTAGCCGCGTCGGTGTTTCCCCTACCCCTGCGCCAGTGGGCGGGTGGCGATTGGGCACTGGATTGGGCGACTTGATTCCTGAAAGCAGGGAGAAAAACCCATTAACACCAACAGGAAAAGGAATCGATAACCAACCATTAGTGCCACGACGCCTTCCGTGGGGGGAACCCAGGCCATCGACGTCGTGAGACGGAGTGCCCGATTTCCCTTCCCCAGCCCCTGGCGGGTTCCGTGCCCCAGTGCTGAATGCTTGGCCGGGGCAACATGATGGTCTTCCGACACCTCTGAAATCCATCGGTCTTCGTATTGAGGAGAAGAGATTCACGTCGGGTTCACCATTTTTCTGTTTCGGTGCGGATGTGCGCCGGGTTTCTGTTCCGACGCTGTTCCGCCAGGATGCATTCGCGCGTGCGCCCGTCGACCCGAGGGGATGGGTGCGCGGCTTGTGGCCCCGTAGTCCCGCTTTCCAAAGGCGGGCGGCATCCGTCCCTTGTTCAGGGGCGTCTGCTCCTTGATCGAAACCGGGATGATGGGATGTCGGCTCCTCCTTCCGTGGACGTCTCCTCGGAACTCATCGCCTAATTCGGGTCTCCCTCATAGATTTAAGAATGTTCGTGAATCTAGTTCCCGGCGCCATATCTTCATGGACACCGGTTAATTACGCTGCTTCCACCCAGACGCTCCAAGGAGTCTGGTCGGGGCAGCAACCTGCGGTGAGGAGACCGGGTGGCTCTGGGTGTCGGGGACTGCGACTCTACATGTCTGCCTTCCATCCCTAATAGGGCTTCTCGAAGGCGCGATGGCCTGAGGCATCCCGCGCTGGGTGCGGGGAACTGTGTTACCTGAGGTTTTCCTCAGCTTCCCATGTTTAACACGGGGTATGCCGTGAGTTTAACATCCAGTGGGGATGGCATCGGACTGATCAACACGAGAAGTGGATCAGATGACAAAACCCCTTGCGGGGAACCTCCGACGCTGGGGCCAACACATAGGTGGATTCCCGAGTGAAGTGGAGTGGAATGAAATGGCATGACCCCACCGGGATGTGGCGGCCCGGGTAAGGATCAGGGTGGATGATGGAGTGAAGAGCTTGGACCCCGTAGAGGCTTCCTACGTACCGCGCGTTAGCGCAGATCAAAGTCAATGTAGTTCGGATATACAGTTTAACATCATGCTGGACGTCGGCAAGCCGACTCACGAAGAGGTCGAGGCCGCCGGGCGGAGGATTGAACTGAACCACCTCGCACAGAGGGGGATGGAACGGCCGGGTGGATCACAGTTTCACTTCATGCTGGACGCTGAAAGGAGAAAAAGGTAGTGGGGAAGCACAATGGAGATACACATGTGCAGTCTCCACAATGGCCGATTCATAGGTGAATCGACGCAAGTGTGAACCCGGGAGGGGTCCACTGATGGACGAACCGACGTAAATACGACCGGGACGACCAGGTGGTGGGCTTGAACCTCGGAGAGGCTTCCTACGTACCCTGTTTAGGAGACAGGGATCAAAGTCCACGTAGTTCGTTCTGTTTGTAACACTCTACCCCCGTGGGCGAAGGCCACTCCAATCCCGACATCCCTGCAGAGACGAGCGGGTGGGGGCCACATCCAAACCAGGAGGGGGACCCTGCGTGCGAGGCACGGGATCGGGTGAAGCGGACGGTTTAACGTCTTGCGCGACGAAGTACAGTTTAACGTCGTGTGTTGAGGACGAAGCGAACGGTTTAACATCTTGCCGGACGAAGTACAGTTTAACGTCGTGTGTTGAGGACGAAGCGGACGGTTTAACGTCTTGCCGGACGAAGTACAGTTTAACGTCGTGTGTTGAGGACGAAGCGGACGGTTTAACGTCTTGCCGGACGAAGTACAGTTTAACGTCGTGTGTTGAGGACGAAGCGGACGGTTTAACATCTTGCCGGACGAAGTACAGTTTAACGTCGTGTGTTGAGGACGCAGATGCTTGGCAGTTTAACGTCTTGTCGCACGGACGAGGTACAATTTAATGTCGTGCGGGACGTATTACATTTTAACGTCGTGCAGGACGAATGGTGTACAGTTTAACATCTTGTAGCTAGGATGAGGTGCAGTTTAGCGTCATGCAGGACGAATGCTGGACAGTTTAACGTCTTGTAGCTCGGACGATGGAGGCTAGGCAGTTTAGCGTCGTGCAGCTTGGACGTATGCTGAACAGTTTAACGTCTTGTAGCTCGGACGAAGTGCAGTTTAACGTCGTGCGGGACGTATTACAGTTTAACGTCGTGCAGGACGAATGGTGTACAGTTTAACGTCTTGTAGCTAGGACGAGGTGCAGTTTAGCATCATGAAGGACGAATGATGGACAGTTTAACGTCTTGTAGCTCGGACGATGGAGGCTAGGCAGTTTAGCGTCGTGCAGCTTGGACGTATGCTGAACAGTTTAACGTCTTGTAGCTCGGACGAAGTGCAGTTTAGCGTCGTGCGAGACGTAGAAGCCGCCGATAGGCCCGTGTCACTTCGCGCGAGCCTGGAGGGCCGCACGGGAAGACAACGCACGGTGCGGGCACCCGGGATGAGGGTCATCGGGCGCCACGCAGGCGGGTACCCAAAGGGGGTCAAAGGGGGCGACCCTGGCGGTTTGCGTGCAAAAGAGGAGCTTTGCGCGCAATACCGCGGGTCGGCGCGCAAATGGGCGGGCTGGCGCACAATTGGGCCAGCGCTTTGTGCGCGGATGATTGAGATTGCGCGCACCGGGCTTCGGATAGCGCGCGGGGGGCAACGACTCATTCTTTACTGAACGACCACTTTGAGAAAAGGGGGGGGGGGGGTGTGCGCGCAATCGGGCCGGATTGCGCGCACCCCGGGGGAAATTGCGCGCAAGAGGCTTCTTTTGCGCGCGAATGCCTTTGGGTGAAGATTTATTCAAAGGAAAGGAGCCAAAGGGATTGCGCGCGAAGGCGAACCCCAAGGCTTTCTTGCGCGAAAGAAAGGCGGTTACCTGAAGATCGGCATTGCGCGCGGAAGGGGTTGGATTGCGCGCACGAGAGACCTTTCGACTTCCGGCAACCTTCAAAACGTCGGGGGTCGCCTCATATTTATAGGCAACCCCGGGCGCGGAATCCAGTTCGCGGGCGCGGAATTCTCTTCGCGGGCGCGGAATAGGCCCCGGCGCGCAAGGGAGTCGTGCGGGCCACGGGCGCGCCAAATTGCGCGCCGGCCCAGCGCATTGCGCGCATCCCGGGAGGTTTGCGTGCGGCACTACAACTTTGTGCGCGGGCCTCCAAAATTCCGCGCAAGGCTTCCGGGCCCTCCGAAACGGGCTTCCGACTCCAAATATGACCTCGCTTCCCGCATCCGGAGCTTCGTTTGGGAACATCGAACTTTTCCGGCGTCTACAGGAGCTATGTACTAAAAGAAGGAGGCTGGATGGAAATGAAAGAATCAACTTAGGAAGAAGCGTCTCAGCATTGATCACAACACCGATACCACAAAAATGTAAAGATCCAGGGACTTTCTCTATTCCCTGCACTACCGGTTCATTAAATTTTACTGATGCACTATGTGATATTGGAGTTTCGATAAATGTGATGCCTCACTTTGTGTTTTCATCTTTGCAGATCGGAGAACTAAAATCAACTCGGGTGGTGGTACAATTAACAAACAGATCCACCATTTTCCCAGTTGGAGTCGTTGAAGATGTAATTATAGGAGTGAGAGGATTAATCTTTCGAGCAGAGTTTTATGTCCTTACCATGGAGGAAGACCGAGCACCATCCCAATCTCCCATCATCCTAGGGAGACCCTTCTTTAAAACAACAAGGAAAATCATCAATGTGCATGAAGGAACACTCACCATGGAGCTCAGAGATAGTACAGTACACTTCAATATTCTTGATACGATGAAACAACCATCCAACAATCACTCACTTTATGAAATCTCCCATGATGAAGGTATAGAACCAATTAAAGACTCAGGTATGCTTCATGAATTTTTATCTTTGGGAGAACACTCTTCATTTGAATTTTATAACTCCCATGAACCTAAAAATTCTGATATCATGTTGGAGGATGAGGTAAAATCTGATTTTCTTATGATTTGTCAAAAGGAAGTGAGATTATTCCCGAGAATTCAACATTAGAAGTAGGAAACCTAAATTCAATATCATCCCTTGAACAAACCCCATGTTTAGAGCTGAATCCTTTGCCATGTGACTTGAAGTATGCTTACCTAATGGAAGGAGAGAAATTTCTAGTAATCATTTCCAAAAACCTATCCCATTCACAAGAACAAACATTGATTGACCTTCTCAAAAGGAATGTCAAAACTGTAGGATGGAGTTTAGGTTATATTCCTGGAATCAACCCTATGGTATCCTCTCACAGGATACTTTTAGAAAGTGAATCTCGGCCAGTTAGACAACCTCAAAGAAGACTCAATCGGACAATCATAGAGGTCATTAAGAAAGAGATTGAGAAATTATTAGCAGCTGATATCATTTACCGAATCTATGATTCTCAATGGGTCAGCCCAATTCATTTAGTCCCCAAGAAAACTGGCCTGACCACTATTACAAAAGAAAGAAATGAACTGATCCCCATGAGAATACAAAACAGGTGGAGAGTGTGTATAGATTACAAGAAGCTAAATCAAGTTACCAGAAAAGATCACTTTCCTATTCCATTCATTGATCAGATTCTTGAAAGGTTAGCTGGAAATACTCATTACTTTTTTTTAGATGGATTCTCAAGATATTTTCAAGTACCAATTGCACCAGAAGACCAGGAGAAGACAAACTTCACCTGCCCTTTTGGAACATTCGCCTAAAAAAGGATGCCTTTCAGACTATGTAATGCCCCAGGTACATTTCAACGGTGTATGGGGAGTATTTTCTCAGACCACATTGAGGATTGGTTGGAGGTGTTTCTTGATGATTTCACAGTTTTTTGGAAATTCATTTGATCATTGCTTAGGAAATTTGGAACAAGTTTTGAAAACATGCATTGAAAATAACCTTGTCTTAAATTTTGAAAAATGTCATTTCATGGTTGAAAAAGGAATAGTGTTGGGTCACATAATTTCACAAAATGGGATTGAGGTTGATAAATCAAAAGTTGATGTAATAAATTCCTTGCCATATCCAACTTGTGTCAAACATGTTATATCCTTTTTAAGGCATGCAGGATTTTACAGAAGATTCATCAAGGATTTCAGTAAGATTTCTCTCCCTCTATCAATATTAATTCTAAAGGATGCTAACTTTAATTTTTATTGTGCATGTAGGGAATCATTTGATGAATTAAAGGAAAGACTGATAACACCACCAATAATGCAGCCACCCAATTGGGACTACCCTTTCGAGATACTTTGTGATGCATCCAACCAAGCAGTGGGAGCCGCTATATCACAGATAATTGACAGAAAGCCTCAAGTCATCTCCTATGCATCAAGGAACTTGGATGAAACACAAATAAATTACACAACCACAGAGATGGAGTTCCTTGCATTCGTTTTTGCACTAGATAAATTCCGATCATATCTTCTGGGCACTAAAGTTGTTGTTTTTTCTGATCATGCATCTCTTAGGTACTTAATGAAAAATGTGGATGTTAAACCACAGTTGGTGAGATGGATGCTACTCTTACAAGAGTTCAATTTGGAAATCAAAGATAAGAAGGGGACTGAAAATCAAGTGGCTGATCATCTGAGTCGACTACCGCACACTGCTGAAACAGAAATACCAAAGCAGAACCCACTTAATGATGAGCTTCCTGGAGAACAACTCTACATCATTAATAGTGAAGTACCATGGTATGCCAACATTGTCAACTATTTGGTAACATCTTAGGTAACCTCTCATCTAAGCTCTCATCAACAACATAAGCTTAAATCTGAATCAAGATTTTACATTTGGGAAGATCCGTTTCTGTGGAAAATTTGTAATGATCAAATCATAAGAAGATGCTTGCGAAGAAGTGAAATTGAATCCGTGTTTGAATTTTGTTATAAATTATCTTGTGGAGGACACTTTTGACCTCAGAGGACTGCCCGAAAAGTTTTAGAATCTGGACTGTACTGTACCACCTTATTCAAGGATGCATATGAATTTTGTAAAAGATGTGAAAAATGCCAATTTTCTGGTAACATATCCAAACGACATGAAATGCCACAAAAACCAATAACATTTTGTGAAATTTTTGAAATTTGGGGCATAGATTTCATGGGACCATTACCAATGTCATTTGGAAATTCATATATTCTTTTGGCTGTAGACTATGTTTCAAAATGTGTGGAAGCAAAAGAAACCAGAACTGATGATGCAAAAGTTGTTTGTGATTTTGTTAGGGCTAACATTTTCTATAGGTTTGGCATGCCACGAACAATCATCAGTGATTAGGGAACTCATTTCTGCAACAGTAAAATGGAAGCGTTGCTAAAGAAGTATGGGGTGCATCATAGAACATCTACCCCATACCATCCCCAAACAAATGTCCAAGAAGAAGTCTCTAATAGAGAAATCAACGCCATTCTGGAGAAGACTGTTAAACCCAACTGGAAGGACTGGAGCCAAAATATAGATGATACATTATGGGCATACAGAACGGCCTACAAAACACCGATAGGGATGAGTCCCTATAGATTGATCTATGGAAAGAGTTGCCACCTTCCTGTGGAGTTGGAGCATAGAGCCTACTGGGCGGTCAGAGAGATGAATCTGGACCTTGAGAAAGTTGGGAAAGAAAGAAGATTGCAGTTGCATGAGTTAGAGGAAATTAAAAGGGAATCTTTTGAAAACTCAATGATCTATAAAGAGAGAACAAGGATGGCCCATGACAAGATAATTC
Source organism: Viscum album (assembly GCA_963277665.1). Taxonomy (NCBI): domain Eukaryota; kingdom Viridiplantae; phylum Streptophyta; class Magnoliopsida; order Santalales; family Viscaceae; genus Viscum; species Viscum album. The sequence goes on along the minus strand of OY728139.1, from coordinate 1,349,324,019 downwards.
AACCAAGAACCATTAACCCTGGAGATCACGTGTTACTCTTCAAATCTAGACTTAAGCTTATGCCAGGTAAACTTCTTTCCAGGTGGGAAGGCCCCTTTACTGTTATTCATGTATATCCCTTTGGTGCAGTGCAGATTCAAAAAGAAGGAGGAGGAAACCCATTCACTATAAATGGGCAGAGGCTGAAGAAGTTCCATGGGACCGTACCTCAAGAACCAGTGGAGGAGATCACACTCAAATGAACACCTACCAGGTTGCATCATTCCTTTAAACTTTATTAAATGCAGTAACTCCATCTTTTTGAAACATACATAAAAAATTCTATTTACATGCATTGAGGACACTGCATCAATTATGTGTGGGGGAGGGAATCTTGTAGTCCAGGAGATTTTTTCAAAAATTTTAATTTTTGTTTTGTTTTGTTTTGTCGAGCTAACGACATTAAAAAAAGGCGCTACCGGGAGGCAACCCGCATTTTCCCCCATTTTCCACTTGTCTTCTTAGTCATTTACCAGCATGATTGAATGGGTCTGCACTATCAATTGTTTTTATTTTTTTTATTTTAGGTCCATTAATGAAGAGGGTGTAGTGGGATTATACATCGTGAAGAAAAGGATCCATTTGACAGGGGAGTAAGTGTTTCAATTCTATATTATCCAACTTTATTCCCTACATTTTTAGTCTTTTAAAGAATTAATTAAAAAAAATGCATGCCCACGCTTGAATTCATGTTTTACTTGAATTATCTAGGAGACATGAGTTTCCTAGAAATCCAGTGATTCTATGTTTTAGATTTCAATGTTAATGAGATTGAATGATTAAAATGGATAATTGGATGATTAAAGTGAAGCAAGGATATTGAAATAAGGAGTCATGATTTGAGGGAATTAATTGATTCATGTAATTGAAATTTCCCTTCCATTTTTCATTCTTTGAATTTGTGAAATTCATGTGAATTAATTTGTTATTATTAATCATTCCTTGAGTGATTGTCCAATATCATATTCTCATTCCTGAGAGTATTTCTAGACCAAATATTTTCTATTTTATCTTGAGCATATTTCTTGAGTAATCTTGAGACGTGCCACCTGCTAGAACTTGTATTGAAACTTGTCAAAGCTATGACTGTACAAAACCACATTTAAAATGATTGAGGCATCTCTTTGGCTAGCCACATTTTATCCTAAGACCCAACATTACATTTATCCTTCTCAAGCCCCTAGATTCCATGAATTTCCTTATAGGTTTAAGCCACATTACAATCCAATTTTTCCTTACCTACCTGCACTTTTAGTATTTTTGCATGTTTATTTCAAGTTTGAGTGTGGGGGAAGGGCCTTTCATGTGTGTTCCTTGGGATATGTATCATTTTTGGGTGGTGAAATGTGTGTGTCATCATTTTGGGAAATGTATTATTAGAAAATTGGGCATGAGTCATCATTTCATTATGCTTCTTTCATTTCATCCGGTTCTCCATAAAAAAAAAAGAAAAAAAAGAAAAAAAATTCAGAATAAAGTTGTGCCTTTATGGAGCTTTACACAAAAAATAAAATAAAATAAAGCTGTGCCTTTCTGGAGCTTTACAAAAAAACAGGGATAACTTGGATGATATCATTCTTTGTAATCATTTATTGACTCATGACCCATGTCATTGAAAGGGGAGTCGTGTTGTGATACACATTTCAAGGGGATTTGAGTGAGGTTTATCTTGTGTTTTCACTTGATTAATCATGCATTGTACTTAAGAGTCAAACCTCCTACTTCTGGCATTAAATTATTTCAATCATTTACCCACCAACCCTAAGCCATAGAGTCATTTGAACCTTTATTTCAAGTCCTCATGATTTTATGTGTGTTTTGTCTTTACAAAGTGGAGAAAGTAGTTACTTTACAAGCCTATGGGTAAGGAGCATGTTCTCATGATATGAGCATAACTCTACTATTAATTGTATCATGAGTGATGAGAGAAAAGATTCAAAAGTGAGGTAGGTCATGATTTGGCATTTTTAATAATAATAAATTTAGAAGCTTGAATGAATGAGAGGAGAAGCTTCATTATTTTTCAAAGGGGAAAAGTAAAATGCATGAATTGATTGTTTCTTTGAAAAATGGGAAATTAAATTGTTATTTTTTGTGGAACTGTAAAATTTTATTGGACATTGATAATCACTTGATTTTATTCCATTTGAAATTTAAATATTGGTGATATTGGTGCCCCTTGAATTGCATGTTGAGATTTTATGCTTGAGGACAAGCATAGTTTAAGTGTGGGGGAATTGATAGGGCAAATATTTTAAATTAATTTATATTGAATATCATTTTTTATAATCCCAAAAAAGTGTTATTGGATGGGTAATTGTCATGTTTTTAGGTTTTAGTGTTATTTTGAACCCAAATGTGAAAAACGACTATTTCTGGATTTTGACATATTTTTAAGTCAGGTGTATTTCGGTCATTTCTGGAACAATAAAATTCCAAATTTTCTGATTCAAATTTTTTTATAATCCTTATTTTATTTCCTTCATTTTTTTCTTCTGAACCAGGAGCTGATTCTGCCATCTAAAGGGTCTAAAATTCATTTAATTTGGGAATGTTTCCGGGCGGACAGTATGGACCCACCCAACATAATGGACATCCAATTCGGCCTACAAATATCTAAATGATGTGTTTCCACCTGGGATATGACGAGGACATATAGTTCCGACTCTAAAAGAAATTTGGGGAAGTTTGGAAGTCATTAAGGAGTCCATGAAACGACATAAATTTAGAGGAACCATCCTGGAAGCATCGTCCAGAAATAGAAATCGAGAATGAAAAATTCATACCTCCTTCATCCGGTTTTCAAATTAGCTGCAATTTTGAGGAGAGCCGGACAAGATAATTTTGAACAACATTAACGAAGGGTGGAATGCGTGAAGAGGTCATTAATGGGGTCTAAAATTCTCAAACTGTTGGGGGTTGAATTCTGCCTATAAAAGGTGGAGAGCTCCACCTCCTCAACACATCCCATTCTCCATCCCATTCCTTCTGGGACACTAAGGAGAAGAAATTATCAGCTTTTTCATTTATTTCTGTTATTTTAAAACGTCTCTCCTCTCCCGCATTATCTTGCTTACCCCATCCATGGAGGGGTAGTTTTATTTGAGTGATCGGAAAGATGGGAGGCTGGACCTATGTGTTGTGTTTGAGTTTTTGTGCTTGAAATGAATAAAATTTGTTCTTCTTTCTTCTTCTGGTTCCAATTCTTAATTTAGTATTAAATTCCGAATGCGGTTGTGTTAAGGTTTTGATTCTGAAATTATAAATTTCTTTGGTCGATGATCACATCTCCCTCCACCGAATTCTAATCTGTATATGGTGGAACATGATTAGGGTTGGGTGGTGATTGCTCGACGGTTGTCAAGAACTTGTGTAGGATTGTATGTCGAAATCTTGGTTTATTAGGGAACAACAATTCCAGGTCTGGGATTGTTATAATTAATCATGAGACCATCTACAACCCTAAACATATTGGAAGGAGGATAGACCAATCTAAGGTTTTAGAAAGGAAAATTCTCATCACATCTCTTTTACCAGTTTAAGGAAGAAGAAGAGATAAAATTTGGAAACCATGATGACACAACACTAAGTCTAGATGAACCCAATCCAATCACCGTCTTTATCATTTGTTAAAATCAATCAATTTCTGTTGTTTATTTCTCTCATAGTCATTCAAATTAATTAAAACCAATCTTTTTACGAAAACCAACAATAAGTGACAACCTTGTTTTTTGTGAAGTCCTCTTCGGGAGACTACCTAGGATCAACTACTATACCATACTTAGGTAAATAAAATATTTTTTTGCCACGCCCCAGGACAGGCGTGCGTCAATCATCTCTTGAGGGATTTTTCTCAGATAAGTGATGTTGTAGTGAAAAATATTTCCATGAAAGAAGACATGGTAGACCCCTTGACTAAATTCTTGACTTAGCAGACACATGATCACTATTTGAGGTCTACCAGACTAAAATTTGTAGGCAGTTGTCTCTAGTCCAAGAGAGAGTTAGTAAGAGTTGGTGTCCTAGAACCAACAGGTTGTAATTTTATTACATAGAGATTTTATGTATTTAAATATTAAACATCTTATTTCAAATTATTCATTGTTATGAATAACTATGATTTAATAATGTCCTATAATATTTGTTACATTGATAAGGTTATGGCTGTTCCCCTCTATGAAGAGATCCTTGAAATGATATAATAATATTCTTAAATATAGTTCTATGGTTGGATGACATAATATCAATGGATACATAGAATGCATAACGTCAGGTGTGAGTACTCGTAAGAATATGAGACTACCTCTCATGAAGTTCTCACTAGGTAATCTCCAAGATAGGAGATTATGAGAACAAACCCACCATTAGGAATTCCTCATGTTTTGGTGTCATCAGATATTTCTATCTCTGGGCATGTGTAATGATCCTTAGACATTAATATTATCATTAATACATGTCACATATCACACACTTTGATTTACTAACGAAAACCATCATGCAGATAGTTGGCGGGAAGTAGGGTACGTTGGGTGCAACACAAGTGACATGATATTAATGGATAAGCTAAGGATTTTCCCTTCCATTTATAGAAGTTGATATATCATCCCTTTTATTGAAATAGAACCATCACGTGAAATTCCATGGCTATGGTTTAGTGATGTGTTTATTTCAGGTATTCAATGAATGATGTATCAAGTATAATGGTTGATGACACTATCACGAAACCTGCTTGATGAGATATTGAGACAAATGGATTATATTACACAATGAGCTTTCGTATGTGGATTTCATTATTATGACATAAAGTTCATTCTATTATGTGCCTTGACCCATTTCGAGACAGTACTCTTGGACTTTAGGAAAGCTCACCCTATGACAATGAGAAAGAATCCTAAAGGGTCACACAGTAAGTATTTTTTGTGGTCTTCGTTAAATTCTATTTGAATTTAATTAATGAAATAAATATTATTCTCAAGACTATGGAATAATTTTATTAAAGTTAAGATGATCACATTATTTAACTAAAATATATTTATTAATTTTATTAAACATTTAATAAATATTTAATAACTAGTTTGTAAATAAAATATTTATTTAAGAGAAAAAATTATTTATTTATTTATTCCGGTGTTCAATAAATGGAAGTGGAGTTCGAGTTGACCAAGACCAGTCTTGTAGTAAAATAATTATTTTAAAGATGGTAAATAATTATTAGTTGACACAAGTTAAAATAATAATGACACTATTATTATTTTGTGTCACATAATTTTATTCATAATTCTGTTTGGCGCAAGTTGGAACACCATAAATAATGACGTGGCATTATTATTATGGGCATGGGTTTTTTATAAGTTCATGAATGTATTTAATTGATGTTATGTAATTAAATATTGTAACTAAAGTTCCATGAATATAAATAGAAAAGTATGTATATTGTGCCATAGTGCACACACCACACGCTTGATGAATTGAGAATTGTTGAGATAAAAAATTTCTCTCCCGAATCGTTTTCCCGCCCCTCTCAAGAACGAGAGACGTTATTCAAGGAAGAAGAACAAGTGATCAATTATGACCGACATAAGACACTCGCTTCACTGTGATAGCACCCAAAGAAAGAGTGGTGTCGATTGAAGGCCATCGAAGCATGTGTGGATCACCAATTGAGGGATTCTAGTTTGGATCTTCACAAGCACAATGAGATAATCCAGAAGGGTCATTCTGAACGATCAACATTATCAATGAAGAAAATAATGAAGATACATGTATTATATTCTTTATGAAATTAATTAAATTAATTATAAATATGATGAAAAATATAGTCTCTAAAGGTCTTGGGCCTATTCCTTCTTTATCTAATTATTTTATTATACTCATTGGAGATTGTCATTCATATTCATATTGATCCCAGAATAATCATTGATCATGGTAAAAAATAAAGTTGGGTGTCGAACCAACCGCGCTTCCGCAGCACCCAGAACCTACACTCACAATATATAATATACCATATTGACACTTTTCTCATCAATAGTCTCTAAGTAGAAAAGTATATTCTGGTTAGACTCAATACAGAACTCAACTCCCTCAGGTGCCCCCTCTCTAGTAAAATATAGAGGGTGATAAAATATAAACTCACATGTCAAGAAAGATGTACTTGTCACAAACAACTCTAGGTCCCTTTCCATAAACTGAATAAATCATGAAAAGATATGATGGAACTGCTCTCCGACATCCTCACATAGCACTATTTGTGCCTTAGTTTCCACTACTAGTGGACCATCCCTATGCATGATCTCTTATCATCCTCTCAACAAACATCATTATGGAGTCATATCTCTATAATTCCCAACACATGTCTAAAGACATACTACACAACATTAAAACGATTATATTTTTGGGTTTCACATAATCAATAACAAGTCATCCCCTTTACCCCTCTATATGGTCAAAATCGAGGAACTATCACTTCACTTAACAATCCTAAATATAGGTTGTGGTTCACAAAAGGTAACACACTTTCACAACTCATTTTTTTTCCTTAGAAACACATTTTACACATTTTCACCCTTTTTATATTTTCAATTTCATATTATGAACCATTTTTAGTTCAATTACAAAAGCAAGTAAAAACATTTTAATTTCAACCACATACCCCAAAACCTACTTTCTCATGTGTACCTAAAAATTCTTATGTCACTATAATTCCATTATGCTTATAATTATGCATGTATACTCAACTATCATTCCATACCAGGTCACAATTGAGATCTCATAAAATCCCAGAAACCATAATCACATCAAAAAATAAGTACATCTCTCAAGATGAAATAACATTCAACTGTAACAACACACAACAATAACATCAATTACCACCCTAATACTTGATTTTACCCCATTCATGGGTTAGTTAGTCTCATAAAATAGCTCTTAACAAGGTCCTACCTCATCCTATTATCCTATCTACCTTTCCCCAATAAAATAAGACAAAAGAAAATAAAATAAAACACCCCTCTAATGAATCTTTTTAACTCACAATCCATGGTGCCACATACCGGTGCCTCTATCTAGTTAGTTAAGTGACCTCAATTTCACCTCCTTATATTCCTGAGGCTACCATATAATAGTAATAGTCAAGTATATATCATGGGGAGACTATACCCTCTTTATCAAAGAAACAGAACATCAAAAATAAGTAAAAAATAACCAAATTATAATAACCATAACTAGAATAATACCAGTATCACATGATGGGAAAAATTGTAATACAATATACAGAACCAAACAGTAGATATTTCATACCCTAATAAGTTCCATGTATCTAATGCAAAACAAAAAAAAGGACAGTGAAACTCCCAAGTGGGTCCCCACACCAAGTCTGGTAGCCTCATCCATGATCCATCCCAACTCAATAGTATAATATATGGATCTCACCCTTCTCCTGTCCTAAAAACATGAAGTATATCTGGGTACTGATCAGGCATCCCGAGTAGGGTGTGAGTAAAATTCTGTAGGCCACCACCAAGGCCATCTAAAACAAAATCCATTTAATAATAGTGTATGAAGTTGTATAATGAATAAAGTACACTTAGTAAAATAAACAATTTACATATTTAATTATTAATTATTTAACCACACTCTATTCCCAAGGCTCACGATGACACCCATATCATTAATACTTTCTTCAGCCTATTCCAGAGTCCAAACTATCCCCAAGGGATATCACATAACACATAGATAATAACAATTTATTATCACATGATCTTTCATTGTCCATTTAATTTCAACTCATATCACGTTAATTTGGATCCATAGTCCAATGCCAAAATCATGGGAATAAGTCATCATTTCTAGAACCCCATGAGTATTTAGAGTGTAAGTCCCTTTACCACACCCCATGTGTATTTGGATAATAAGTCCATATCTTATAAAATAATATTCACATGCATGAATTTGGGTCTAGAACGTCATGGCTAGAACCCCATGGGTATTTAGAGCGCCAGTACATGTTACACACCCCATTTCTCAATCAATCACATATAACACATTCAACAATGTTAATCATTATTAACCCTCCAATCATGATTTCAAATCATGGTATACCATTTCAACTATCAAATCAATCTAATCATTTATTTTAATCACATGGAATAATATGCAAAATTCACTATTAAAAAATTATCACCATTCATTCACATAACACACCAAACCTTGAAGGTTAATCCAAAAATACATTTATCCCCATTATCAATCAATTATATATCAAAAAAATTAACCAATTAAACATTCACATTTAATTAACAAATTCCATAATCCCAAGATCCCATCAATTTCATGATCACAATTTAACCAATTTCAATTTCCCTATGTTTAACACAATTTATTATCACATGGAAAGTGAATTTAATCAATTAAATTACTAATAGAATTTCCAAATCATGGAAATTGAAATTTAACAATTACATTTACATAATTAAATCAAGATTATGATATTTTCAATTTATAAAAACCTACCTCATGATCATTAATGCACAATCGGCAAGGAAAATCCCAAAATTAAAGTATAGAATTGAATTACACAATGAATAATGATATATATATATCCAAAACATATGTGCAAAATTAAATGAATTATGTTATATCAAAAACTAGATCTTGATACATCACCAACACAGGAAAAATAACATAAAAATATGAGAGAAAGATAGGGGAGATGGAGGATACTAATTGGGTTGAGATCTCTTTTAAGGAGAGGAAATATTTATTAAAAACATCTTTGTTTTTCTATGAATGGAGTTTAGAATCCCTTTAAATCCATCCAGGAGCCTCCAAAAAAGAGATAAACAAATAAAAGGTTGTGTTGGAGTGTTTAAGGATTTATGAACAGGGTTTGGAATTTTTTTAATTTATTTGGGGTTTATTTTTCTACGGGCACGATTTCCTTTACGAGACACATGATTTTCTCTTACTAGGAACTTAGTCTTAGGTGTCACATAGTTACTACTAACAGGGTGAACTGTTTGAAAAACAATCTTCTAACTGTACAATACACCTTTTCTTGGGGTTTCCACATTTTTTTGTATAGGGCACATGGTTTGGTAAAACCATGCCAACCATGTTCTACCCAAAACATGTAATAAAATATCTTATTTCACTTTAAATATCCCAAAATTAAACCAAAACAACATATATAAAAAATGTAAAATACTGCCTATAAATGAACTCGATTCGTCACCAGAAAAGGTTAGGATCATACATGTATGGAATTCTTCTCTTGTCAAATGCCTTGACTCCTGTAACAGGAATAAAATTCCCAAGACACAGACTCTCATCAATTGTCTAAACAAATAAAATTAAGCTTCCTTCTATCTTCACACACCACTATGGAATTAAACATATTGATGTGGTCCAGTTCTCAGTTCTTCATCCACAAGAAGAACACCCACACCATTTTAGATGCATCATTAAATAAGGATCAAAAATACATTTTACCTCTGAGTGAAGTCACCTCCATGGGACTACATACATTAGAGGGAACTATATTAGAAAACTATGATCTCTTTAATGAATTATTATTTAATGGGACTCTATACTACTTTCCATATTAGAATTATTTTCAAGGATCAAGTGAGGAATACTTGTCAACACTGATGTACTTGTTTTTTAGTGCGGATACACTCTTTCACTATGTGGTTAAGTCTCATATGCCACATATTAGATGAATTATTTACTTTCACCATGTTAAGTATATCTAAATATATCATCACATGAGTTTTCTATAATATATAACATTTTTGTCCTCAGGAGATGATGATGTCTCCTTTCATTATTTTCCATGCTAAATTCCTAATGATGTTGTCAAAACCTTCTCTATCAAAGGATAACCCTAATAACGGGTTCTGAAAAAGGCCTAGAACATGCCAAACATCCATCATGGTTATTGTGTATATGACATTCATCTTGACTAGAATATTACCTATTCCAACATTCTTAACGAAATTATTATTTCCAATCTAGACCACACCAAATTCACTACCCTGATAAGTCCATAAATAATAATGGTGCAGAGTTATGTGGTATGATGATACAGTATTAACCACTCGTTATATATCTTCGACAAATGTGTGAAGTCATATCTATAATTTATTTTTAAAGAAAATATTTAATTATTTTGTGTTATTCACATATGAATTTCCATTTATTAATTATTAGTTTTTACCTTTTTCCTTTTCTTATAGAATATTTCAATTTTTTTTCTTCAAGTGTATCTCTATGCATAAATAACAGCATTTTTATATTGACTTCCTACTATCTATGGAACTTCTTATGCTCTTTTTATGACCTCTACGTCATGAAATTGACCTCAAACTTATAATTTCCCCAACTTCTCTATAATTGGAGGTTGTTTCTGGTTGTATTTTGTGTCGTTCCTTCAAGAAACTTCATTAAATATTGTATCCTCTACCATTTTTATAGTATGTTTTCTTCTAGGATCCAAATTACCAAGGGATACTTCCTTTGTATCCTAACTATCAGAGAGTGTTCACATTATGTGGTTCAATCAATCTTCATCTATTAGAGTGTTACCTAAAACCACTAATTTTTTCATTAGGATTTGGAACATGTTGGTGTGTTTGACTATGGATCTTACACACTATAGTCGATGATTCATCAACCAATTTAACATGATAATTGTTTTAAATTAGTTTTCAACTAGTCCATACCCTATAACTTCATTTAGAGTTCTTATGAACTATTCTCATAAAAAATGTTGTGGTATATGTTGTAATCGATCCATTGGAGGATTTTATCAGTCGTCTTTGGCATCATCTTCTTTCATTCTTCTTCATTAGTAGAATAAGGGTTTGATCTCTTGTTATCAATGGAGTAAAATATTTCCTTAGAATTATGGAGATCTTCCATTCAAGTTGTTGTGTTTGGAATGGTTGAAAATGGTGAAATTTACTCTAAGATCATTGAATGTAGATACCGATTGATAAAGATATGATTAAAATGGTACCACCAGTCTTAATAAACAAATGAGGTGATAATTATGTGGCACTCAAAAGAAGATACTTGAATCTTATTGGGAATGTAATCTGTCTCAGAATGGTGTTGTCGTCTCTAATAATGAGGTATTGTAGCAAGTGAAAATTTAATAAACTTTGACTAAGCCTAGAGTGCTCATTTTAGATTCGTTTTCATTTATATTTACATCATTGGAACCACCTCAATAATAGAATTCAGAATATGTATTCAATAAAAGAATTTTTGAAACACGAATTTTAAAGTCACCAAAAAATATCCTCAATGTCGTATCTGGTAGTGGAATTTCCTCGACCTAAACTTTATGAATTTGGATTCAAATCATGAAATTGAGAAACATGAATTTTATATTCATCAAAAAATCTCCTCGACTCGTCACTATTTCATGTCTAATGGAATTGATACCATTTTTTGTGATTTCATGATCATTGTTCAAGGGAATAAAATTAAAATTGGATAAAATATGGGATTTATTTTCTATTGAACATATTTTACTATAACTCCCTCTACAAACCCACATTCTCTAAATTCAATAATATCCAAAGGATCTCTCTTAGAATATAAGATCTCTCTATCTTAGATATTTTGGAAGGATCTTCTGGCCCTCATTTTATATCCATGTTGGGAGGAGTTCAAGTTTGACACAACTCTTCTATAAACCCCCACCAAACCCCACACAAATTATAATTATAACATGGAAGATATCAGGATAGTTCTAGCCCATGCATTAATAATGGTTGATGTCTATGGGTTGGTGCACGAGACACCTACAATGTAGTTAGAAAACCTCCATTAGTTATCCTTATCTAGAATAATACATAAAATTTAATGATATATTTCCATGTTTCAATGCAAGTTCATCATGTTTTCATATATATATTTATTCTTTCTGGAAACCAAGATTGGAATGTGGATAAATCGTAGAAGAAGGGTCATTTCATGAGGATACTCAAATTATTTGAATTATTTCAGGTAATTTTCAATTCCCACCACATGCCACTGGTTTCTTCATTATTAAGGGTAGGATTATTGAAAATGTTCAAGAGTTACTTGAGGAATATTCTTCATTTTCTATAAGATTTAACACCATTATTTTTTTGAATTAATTATTTCATGAAATCCATAAAGCTCTGAAACTCATTAATCACGTGTGTTACGTTTCAACCCAATACTTGATTAATTTTAGAAACATCCATACAACGTAAAAAATATTGAAAGGAAATCATAACACACTAGAAGAAAATAATAATGGAAATTTAACCAATTTTATCTTTTAATGCACATAGAGAAATTATATTAGATAATTTACACACATTATTATTTTAAAGACTAATTTTATTAGTCATATATAAGTAACTTCAAGGAGAAATATTTATAAATTTTAAAACAAAATTATAAAAATATTTAATCAAGTTCTCTCAAAGTGAACTATTAGAAGTATAAGTGCATGATATTAACATAAAAACCAAAATAGACCCTTGAATTTTGGATGATTAATGTTGGATTCCCTAATACAAGGCAGACATTTTTTTTTCTTAGACATAAAAATTTGTAAATTATTTATAATAAAAGTGTTTTATGTTAATCAAGGATTTTGAGATTAATATAATGAAAATTGTGAAAAAAACCCTAGATTCTTCAATCATTCTCTTTTTAATGGAAATTTTCTCAATAATATACATATTTAATGTGTGAAAACCCAGTCATCAAGGAAAACCCCAATGACATACCATAATATAATATCCTTGGGTGTTAAATATATACATAATGGGAGATGTTCACAAAATTCTTCATTTGAAAACATTTATTTAATACTACTTATATAATATTCATAGAACATTAATTATTTCTTAGTGGAAATTTTATTTTTTGTTCCAAAAATATAAGTGGGTTCATCAGGATACTTTTAAAATATTTTTTAGAGAATAAATATACCATAATTATTTATAATTAATGATTGTCATTATTAACATTTCCTATAATATATTTTCAATAATTTAGTCCAATTATCAAATTACATAATATGTGGTATGTTATTTATTTTAATTATTTTTAGATATAAAACTCTTCCTTAATTTTGTTTTCAAATTATTTATATCATTAATATATGACACGATAAATTTTAAGTAAATGTTATCCAATATATCATTTTTTAATAATTGGGTTGTTTTATATCACATACTGAAAACAATATTTGAATCTTCTTATAATGTTTATTCATGATAACAATTTTTTTCCATTATGACCTGGTCTTTATAATTATTTGAAATATCCTTTGTATAAAAAATTAAGGACTATCACGACCCATCCCCCTGGGCCTGTGTCATGACTACCCCAAGGCCGCCTTCTATAGGCCAGGGGCTGGAGACTAGCACCAAAGGTGTAATTCCCAAAAACTGGAAAGGAATTGCCTTTATAACCTGTAAACACACACACAAGCAAGAACACAACTCGATACAAAACACTAAGTAAAATGTATAACAGAAGAGTGCTGAAAGTAAAAGGAGCTGGAGTACAAGCCATATAGTAAAGGTACAAGTACAACAATGATACAATACAACTGAAAGATAAGGGAAGACAATTACTGGATCATCCTCCAGAGTTCCCACCTCAAGGGTAGGTACAGATCACCTCCTCAGCACTCCACGTCCGATTGTCTCATCCATGTACCGACTCGCCGTATGGTCCACCTCCAGGTACCATCCAGTCCTGGTACTCTCAGCCTCAGTCAACACTGTCAATCATCTATATCCAACAAAACAAGGTATGGGTATAACCCGTGCAGGGGTGAGTATAACGATACTCAGTAGAGACCCCATGACCCTCAAGGTCTCACAAAGTCCACCAAGGTTAAACCACAAATAATGAAATCAACAGATAACCTTACTTTGGTATATTCCCATACACACACCTCAGTTATCAAGTGATTCATCTCTATCACGAGGAAAATGTAGAAAAACTGACTCAGATCAACCAAGATTTTATTCTAGGGGTAGTATCAAGTAACATCCCCAGTCACATTTTCAAAACTACGGCTGCTGCAGAACTCCTCCTCTATAGAGTACAGTGGGACTGCAGTGATCCCAGGTGTGCTTCCTAATAACCTTGGACTGCTGTGGTACTCCTCTTGTCGAGTACCGTGGATCTTTAGCATCACCGAGTGTGCTCCCCACCATGGTTCTTCCTTGTCACTCAACGCACTCCCCCTCATAGCTTGATGAGGTACTCCTCCTGTCAAGTTCCATGGGTCTGCTGTGACACCAAGGCGCTCCACACTGTGGGTCTGCCGTGAAACTAAGGTGCCACCCACTTGGCTAGTAGAGTCACTCCAAGTCAAAATGGTATGCAGTCGTCAGGTCTCAGCTGGGTACTAGGTCTTCGCACTATGCTTTCTCGTCGTCGGAAGGATTCGCTCCATGAGCTACTGGTCGATACTCCAACTATCACAAATTCCCAAGAAAAAGTATCTCAAAGATCAGCCACGTCCTAGGGGTATCAACGCAACAGATAGTGCATCAATTGGATGCCCGGTCTGTGAGTTATTAGCCTTTTAGTATCGGGGGTGCGGTTGGATTTGTGCATGATCCAACCTGACCATATCTCAACTATAACCCAAACTCTAGTGGGGTATACTCAAAGGGACCGTCACGCTTCACGATTTCCATTTTCGCTGACGTTTCATCAAAATCGACATCCGGTGCCAAAGATATAACCGAAGGAGCGTAAATGGGTCGTAGTTGTCCCGCGACCGGTCTGACCTGGTTGGATTGACCCGACCCAACCCAGCCTGGCCCAACCCTGTTTGGGTCAACCCGGCCTAACCTGTTGGGTTTGGCCCGGCCCATTGGGCGGTCCAGCCCATAGGATTCAGCCCGGCCCACTGGGCCCAGCCCACTAGGGCGCGAGGGGCCGTAGAGGGCCCTTATGGTGCGAACTGGCCACGAGGGCGCAGACCGGCCATGGGTCGGTGCGAGGGGGGTTCAGCCCGGAGGGCACTGCGTGGGCGGCACGACCTAGAGGGCACCGCGAGGGTGTCTCGGCCTGGGGCGCAGGGCCGGATTGTCTTAGAGGGTCGTGGGGGCGCGGCACGGCCCTGGGGTCAGGGTGGCATGGCCTGGGCCGGGTCGACCAGCGTGCAGCGCGACCGGGGTCAGTTCAGCCGGGAGGCCGGAGCGGTCGTGGGGGCTTGGCCGATTGAAGGCACGACCAGGGAGTCTTGGCCGGGAGGTCGCGGTGGTCGGGGCCCGGTTTGGCTGGGGTGCGGCGCAGCCGGGGCACAGAGCGGCTCGGGGCTGGTTTGGCGAGTGCCGGCGTGGGGCCGGTTTGGCCTTGAGTCCAGAGCAACTTTGGGCAGCGCGGGTCGCGGGGGCCGCGGGTGGTGGCGTCGTTGCCTTCTTCATCTTCATCAGCTTCGTCGCCTTCCTCTGTTTCGATAAACACCGCAAAAAAACACAAGGGTTATGGAAAGGATGATCCATGTTAGTTTAGCCCACACTATCCGCATTAGGGCGGTAGCAAGAGGTTCATAAGAACGAATCACATCAAACCCTTCTGCAAAGATTCTTCCCAACTCACAAAAGTGAAGAAGGGGTGTACTTGTGAAGTGATAATCAAACATCATTAAACCCATACCTCATTCGTTGACGTTGGCGTGGGAAGATGTACGAACATCAATTCGCCGTAGATGAGGACACCCCCCATCAGAAGAAGTCCCAAGGAATAAGGTCGAAGGAGGTCTGCGTTCTGCGTTAGTGGAACTTTCTTCATTGGGTAGCACGTTCTTCTTTCGATAATGTGTTCTTCATTGGAGAGCGTAATGCTCCAAGTGTTGGGCGTCACGTCACTTTACCAGCACTTCTTCACTTGGTGAAGCCGTCCCAAATCATCCTCTGAAGCTCCATATATATAATAGAGGGGAAAAGGTAGGTAATGATTGTGGAATTTATGATGGTTTATTTACATGGAAATTATGGGTCTTTACAAATTCCCCACCTGATGCTTTAGGTCCCCATAATCCACAACTCAAAACTGAGGGAACAAGTGGTGTTACTGAGCACACATTTGAGCCTCTCGCTCCCATGTGCTCTCCTAGAAGTTCCCGTGCTACCAGCGAACGCGCACCAGAGGTATCAAACATCCATGAAGGAACCACTCTTGTCGATCCTCATTCACTACTGTAACCTCTGTAAATGTCTCCCCATCATCTACATCTAGCTCACCATGGTCGATAATATGAGAAGGGTCGTGCACGTATCTCCTCAGTTGGGATACGTGGAAGACATCCTGCACCCGATGTAACTGAGGTAGAAGATCTAAGTGGTATTCCACCTCGCCAACTCTGTTGAGGTCTTGAGAAGGTCTGATGAATGTTAGATATAACTTTCCACCTCAGAAAAATATCATCAAACCTCATCAAGGTGGGACCCGTAGAAAGATGTGGTCACCATCCTCGAACACTAGAGGTCTCCGACTCCTTTTGGAATATGACTTATGGCTACTTTGTATAGGCTTCATCTACTCTGAGATGACCTGTAACTTCCCTGTGGTATCTCGTACCATCTCTGGTCCCATGAGTTCTAACTCCCCTAAGTCAGTCTAGCACAAAGGTGATCTGCAAGGTCGCCTTTATAATTCCATGAAAGGTTCCATCCCTATGGTGGAGTGATTTCTATTTTTGTATAAAAACTCCACCAATGGTAAGTGATCCTCCTAGATGTGACCGAAGTCGAGGACACAAGCAAAAAACATGTCCTCGAGGGTCTGAATGGTTCGCTCAGTCTGACCATCCATCTACGGAGGGAAGGTAGTGCACAAACCAAGCTACGTCCTGAAAGCCTCCTGCAACCCCTTCCATAGCCAGGAAGTAAATTGTGTGTCACGATCAGAGATAATAGTCAAAGGTACTCCATGTATCCACACAATCTCTTGCACATAGAGGCGTCTGAATATCTCTACTGAACCAAGCTTTCTGATCGGTAGGAAGTGAGCCAGCATGGTGAGTCGGTTGATGATCACCCAGATAGAGTCATGACCCCTATATTTACGTGGAAATACAGTCACGAAGTCCATGGATATCCCATCCCACTTCTACTCTAGAACCTCTAAAGTCTGGACCAAGTTTCCTGGTACTTGATGCTCTGCCTTCACTTGCTGACAAGTGAGGCATCAAGAGACAAAATCTGCAACTGCTTTCTTCATTCCCGGCCACTAGTGCTGTCGTTGGATATAACGATACATCTTTGAAACTCCTGGATGTACCAATAGAGGGGAAGTGTGGAGCTCCCTCAAAACATTCTCCTAATGTGACACAGGTAACATGGTATGTCCTCTAAAGAGGATGACGTGCTCCCCACCTTTAGAAAATCAATCAGGTGCCTATCCTGTGGATATCTGAGCATATCGTGTCTTGCAGTCAGCATCCCCATGCTACGCCTCCATGATGCGCTGAAGAAGTGGGGAAGTGACTATAGAAAAGCTACTCCATCTCTATCCACAAAGTATATATGCAAAGTGGCCAGCTGCTCTATCGCCTCACTTAGCAGCTGTATACCAGATCTCCTACTGAGTGCATTTGCAACAATGCTCCCCTTCCCAGGAGTATAGACTATCCCGAAGTTATAGTCATACAGGAACTCAATACAACGTCACTGTATTAGGTTCAGGTCCTTCTGATAAAAGATATAACTGATACTCTTGTGATCAGATTACACGGTAAAACGCTCTCACATAAGATAGTGTATCCACATCTTCAAGGCGAAGACCACTACTGCTAACTCCAGGTCATGTGTAGCGTAGTTCTCCTCGTGCTGTCTCAGTTGTCGAGAAACATATACGATAACTACTCGCTCCTGCATCAAGACACATTTGGGTTCGCTCCGTGATGCATCGCAGTAAACTACGTACCCTACGCCCTCCTCTAGAAGCTTTAAGATGGGGGAACTAGTCAGCTTCTACCTCAGCTCCTGAAAACTCCACTGGCATTTCTCTGACCACACGGAGGGTTTCCCCGTATTTTTCAATGCTGATAGTGGTTTTACAACTCTAGAGAAGTCTGGAAAAAACCTCCGGTTGTATCTAGCCAATCCCAAGAAACTCCGTACCTCCATCACACTCTTGGGTGGTTCCCAAGAAAGTACCACCTCAATCTTCACTTGATCCACTGCATCTCTAGCCTTCGATATGACATATCCCAAAAAGTGAACCTCTCAGATCTAGAACTAGAACTTCAAGAGCTTACCATAAAGCCGGTGATCTTAGAGTGTGTTCATTACTACCCGCAAATGGTAGGCATGCTCCTCCTCAGTAGTCGAGTATATCAAAATGTCTTCGATGAAGACTACTACAAAGTGATCAAGGTACGGTTGAAAGATCCTATTAACGAGCCCCATGAACACTGCTGGAGCATTGGTTACACCGAATGGCATAACAAAGAACTCATAATGGCCGTACTGACACCTGATGGTCGTCTTCTGCACATCCTCTTCTCACACTCTGAGCTAGGGATAGCCTGATCTGACGTCTATCTTTGAGAACCACTATGCTCCCTTCATTTAATCAAAGAGGTCATCAATCCTCGAGAGTGGGTACCTGTTCTTCACGATCACCTGGTTTAGGTGCCGATAGTCATCAAAAAGCTTCATGATCCCATCTTCCTTCTGGGTAGAGAGAATCAGTGATTCCCAAGGTAAAACACTGGGCCATATGAATCTATTCCCTTGCAAGTCCTCTAGTTTTACCCGTAGCTCACGAAGCTCTGCGTGAGACATTCGATACGCTGGTATAGATATCGGTGTCATCCCGGGGTATAGGTCAATGTAAAAGTCCACCTCTCTATGAGGAGGTAGACCTGGGACATCATCTGGGAAAACATCCGTGTACTGGTCCACCACTATAGGATAAATCGGACTCTCCACATCAACAGCTCCGAGGGTAAGGCTAGCCAACTAGTGAGTGATCGGTTGCACCATCCTTCGGGCAAGTCCATCCTACACTACAAAGGCTCCCTTCTTTCCGGTGAAGGTAAACCCGGTCCCATATGTGCGGAAACACCATAATTTTCACCTAATACAGTCAATCTGATCATGGACTATAGATAACCATTCCATAACCAATATGACGTGGTAATGCCTCGACACCACTATTAGGAGATGCCAGCCAAAGCTTTCACAACCTAGAGTAAGATCAAACTACCATCACCAATGCGTAATCGTCGAATCTTCTCCCATAGGAATATCTAGACATAAGGATCGAGCTAACGACTTCTCAAGAATCTCCATGCTCCGAACAAGGGCAGTGGCAATAAAAGAATGACTAGCACCTATGTCTATAAGTACTGCAACTATGGTGGAGTAGACACAGATCGTACCTCGAATCATCTCCTGAGCTCGATGATCATAAGACTCAGTTTCTTAGAGATGAGTTCTCCCCTATCCACCTGCTCCCTGTGGTTGAAGTGGACCTCCTGGTGGTGGTGGCGGTAGCATCACAAATCGTCGCCCACCGCCAGCTGCATGACCAGATCCACAGCCACGTCCACCTGCTCCCTGTAGACCACCTCGATCGAATCTCTCTCTCTGCCTGGGAGGTCCTTCGACCATCTACTGATCATCCAAATGGCGGGTCAGATAGTCACTAGTCATGTGACCCTTCCCACTGTATGTGAAACACTACTCGCTCCTGGAATATATGTCTCCGCTTCAGGTACACCCCATAACTGATCCTGATTCATGTGGTCGTGCACCTGTAGGTCAGGACCTCTTGGAACTCTGCGACATCTGTCTGTTTCCAGCTTCAGAAGACTCTACTACATGTCGACTAGTGGTGGATCTCGCTATAGGATACTACTTAGCAAGGAAACTCTCTTCTATGAGGGCTCTCTCTAACACCCCAGCCTGCGTCAGGATGCTAAGTGTGATCACCGAAGCCCTGATCTCCTGCCTGAGTCCCCGCTCGAAGGTCTAGGAACGGAATAATGGGTCCCACAACATATCTTTGGAGTAGCGTGAGAGGTCAATAAACCTCACTGATTACTGAGATACAGTCATGTTGCCCTGCTATAGATGAAATAGCTCCTGTATGCACACTGCGCGAAGAGTTCCGGGGAAACACTCTACCAAAAACAGGCTCTTGAAGTCTCCCTAGAGCAGCGTCACCTCATTATGGACTTGGAGCATCAAGCTCCACCATCTTCCCGCTGCTACCTGTTTAAGGCTGGCATCATAAATCACCATGAGCTCTGTTGGTGTCCCTACTAGTTAGAAAACTCTCACCACAGCCTCTAGCCAATCCTCAATCGCCTGTGGGTCCATCTCTCCCCTGAACCTGGGTGGCCTCTGGTGCTGGAACTTGTGAAACACGCTCAAGCGGTGTGAACTATCTACTTCTAGGGCTGTAGACATCGGTGGACCAACAGGAAAATATACCGCTGGTGCTTCTGCTAGAAACGTTCCCTACACCAAGGCCTCATCGTTCGGTGGGCTATCAGTGCGTACAACTCTTGGAACTCTAGCCGGCTGTCCACGTGGAGGCATCCTGAAAAATAACAGG
Organism: Viscum album; assembly: GCA_963277665.1. NCBI lineage: Eukaryota > Viridiplantae > Streptophyta > Magnoliopsida > Santalales > Viscaceae > Viscum > Viscum album. The sequence continues at coordinate 1,349,303,394 of OY728139.1, read as the reverse complement.
TGTGCTACGGTTAAACGTTATACCTCATGAGCTGACCTGGTGATATGACATAAATAAAACTTTTGAGAACACACATGTAATCAGTGTCTTCATGTACTGAGTCGGAAATCCAATGTCAGGGTCCTGGGGTATGGATACGTCGGCCACCACACCAACACTAGACTCCCTGAACTGAAAACCACACTCACTACACTTAACGCTATTTCTTCATAGAAAAGAAAGATCAGAGTCATAAGTTCTGATGTAGAACCAACCCCTTTGATACCAATTTTTCACAACCCATCCCCCAAGGTCTGTGCCGTTACTACCCTAAGCCCACCTTCCATAGGCCAGGGGCTAGCGAATAGCACCAAAGGCGTAATTACATAAAACTAGGAAGTCATTGCCTTTATAACCTATAAACACACACACAAGAAAGCACACAGCTGGATACGGAACACTATGTAAACAATAAAAAAAGAGTGATGAAAGTAAAAGGGGCCAAAATACAAGCCCAACAGTAAAGGTAAAAGTACAACAGTGATACAGTATAACTAAAAGATAAGGGAAGAAAACTACTGGATCATCCTCCAGGGTTCCTACCTAAAAGGTAGGTACAGATCGCCTCCTCAGCACTCCACATCCGACCATCTCCATCATGTACCAACTCACCATATGGTCCACCTCTAGGTACTGTCCAGTCCTGGTACTCTCAGCCTCAGTCAGCGTTGTCTGTCGTCAGCATCCAACACAATAAGGTGTAGACATAACCCATGCAGGGGTGAGTATAACGATACCTAGTAGGGACCCTAAGACCCTCAAGGTCACACAAAAATCACCAAGTATTAACCAAAAATAATGAAATCAATAGATAACATTAATTTGGTATATGCCAATACAGATACCTAAGTTATCAAGTGATTCATCACAATCATGAAGAAAACACTGAAAAAATGACTCATCTCAACTAGGATTTTATTCTAGGGGTAGTATCAGGTAACATCTCCAGTCACATTGTCAAAACCTCAGCTACTAGAGAACTCCTCCTCTATCGAGTAAAGTGGGTGTGCGGCGACACCAAGTGCACTTCCCACTAACCTTGGACTGCTGAAGTACTCATCTTGTCGAGTACCGTAGATCTTACATGTCACCAAGCGTGCTCCCCACCATGGGTCTGCTGCGTTACCAAGCGTGCTCCCCCTCCGAGCCTGCTGAGGTACTACTCCGGTCGAGTACTGTGGGTCTGCTGCGACACCAAGGCACCCCCACTAGGCTAGTAGAGTCACTCCGAGTCAAAACGGTTAGTAGTCGTCAGGTCTCACCTAGCTACTAGGTCTCCGCACTACGCTCTCTCATCTCTGAAAGGATCCGATCCACGAGCTACTAGTCGATAATCAAACTATCAGGAAAGCCCACGAAGAATTATCTCAAAGGTCCACCATGTCATAGGGGTCTCAATGCAATAGACGACGCGTCAATCGCACGCCCGATCTGTGAGTTATTTTCCTTTTAATCCCAGGGGCCCGGTTGGATTCGTGCACAATCTAATCTGACCGTATCTCAACTATACTTAAAACTCCAGTGGGGTATACTAAAAGGTACCAGCTTGCGCCCACATTTCCAGTGCCGCTGACGGTTTTTCAAACAGATGTCTAGTGCCAAAGATATGGCCGAAGGAGCGTAAATGGGTTGTAGTAGGCCCAGGTCCGGTCCGACCCAGTCGGACCGACCCAACCCGACCCAGCCTGGGCCGACCAAGTTCAGGTCGACCCGACCTAACTAGTTGGGTCTGGCCCGGCCGGTTGGGCGGGCCAACCCATTAGATTCGGCCAGGCTCGCTCGGCCCCGCCCAGCAGGCCACGAGGGGACGCAGAGTGCTATGAGGGTGCGAACTGGCAGTGAGGGCGCAGACCTACCGCGGGTCGCCGCGAGTGCGGTTCGGCCCGGAGGGCGTTGCATGGGAAGCTCGGCTCTGAGGGTGCCGCGAGGGCGTCTCACCCTGGGGCGCGGGGCCGGTTCGGCTCAGAGGACCATAGGGGCGCGACACGGCCCTAGGTGGCGCGGCCGGGGCCGATTCGGCTAGTAGGTGGCGCGACTGGGGCCGGTTCGGCCGGTTCGGCCAGAGCGGCCGGGGTGGCTCAGCCGACGGATGGCGTGACCAGGGTAGCGCGACCAGGAGGCTGGGCGGCTGGGGGCCGGTTTGACTGGGGCGAGGCATGGTTGGGGCGCAGCGTTGCCGGGGCGCGTCGCGGCTTAGGGCCGGTTCAACCGACAGCGGAACAGGGGCGGTTTGGTCAGGAGGATGGAGTTCCGTTGGGGCAGCACAAGTCGTGGGGGCCATAGGGGGCGGCGTCGTTGCCTTCATCACCTATGCCGCCTTCCTCCATTTTAAAGAACACTGCAAAACAACACATGGGTTGCGGAGAAGACGGGTCATGTTAGTTTGGCCCGCACTCTCCGCATTAGAGCGGTAGAAAGATGTTCATAAGAACGAAGCACATCAAACCCTCCCGCAAGAATTATTCCCAACCCGCAAAAGCAAATAAGGGGTGTACCTGTGAAGTGATAATCAAACAACATTAAACCCCTACCTAGTTCATTGACGTTGGCGCGAGAAGAATTACGGTCGTCGATTCTCCCTAGATGAGGACGTCCCACATCAGAAGAAGTCCTGAGGAAGAAGGTTGAAGAAGGTTTGCATTCTGTGTTGGCGGAGCATTCTTTGCTGGGGAGCGCATTCTTCATTGGAGAACGTGTTCATCATTGAAGAGTGTAATCCTCAAAGTTTTGGGCACCAGGTCACTTTACCAGCACTTCGTCGCTTGGTGAAGCCGTCCCAAATCCTCCCCCGAAGCTCCATATATATAAGAGATGGGGGAAGGTAGGTAACGATCATGGAATTTATGATGGTTCATTTATTAATAACCTTACTAAAGTCCTACGACGCTATTACTTAAATTAAAATGGGGGTCAAGCCAATTAATTTACGTTGGCACAAATAAAGGTTGTGCCTTGGCATAATTAATGTAGAGGAAGTCAAGAGGCTCTTCCACATTAATGAGTGGGGTCAAGATTTTCTCTCAATTAGAGGGGGGGTTTAATCCTGGGTGGTCCCTACCACCATAACCTCTAATGGGAGTTTATGGTTTTGGTGGTCCCCACCACCATAACCTCTCATGCGAGGTTAAGTTCTGGTGGTCGCTACACCTAAACATCCACATGGAGGATTAGTTCTGGTGGAACCCACCTCCCACCACCAACATGGGTGTTGCAAATAAAAATAAAAATGTCATACTGTAACACCCCAGCTAAATAAAGAATATGAAATTTTTATAATTATCCTTATTTGTGAATAAAATGTTAATATTAATTTAAATGGAACGCTATGCTCGATGGCTTACCCAATACGCAACAACAAGTTCCTTTGAAATCTTACGTTGAACTCCAATAATAAAATAATTTTATGTTAACACCTAGCTGTTGTAATGACAGGAACTAACTAAAAAATTAATATATATGTTTGTCAAATATTTTTACTTTTTACGATAAATGTTAGAGGATTAAAAACGCGAATGAATCCAATTTTAAGCGTAAACATTCTAATATTTTTTAAAAGGTCGATTAACCACCTTTTGATGGAGAACCTCTTTTAAATCCACTTTTTGAAAATTTTATGTGTTATATTTGACAAAATAAAATTATTCTTTAGGATCAGGACATCAAAATTTACTTTGTGTAAATTTTTGGTATTTTTTCGATAAAGATCATTTTTAATGAATAGTGAAAAATGTTGTATTTTAATTCAAAACCTCTTTTTAATATAATTTATTTATATTATTATATTATCTATTGAATTGGTTTCAATGTTAAATTAGAATATATTTTTACCATTTAATCCAATAGTGGTCATTGGAATTAATTTAATCTTGAAATTGGACTTAAACTAGTGTCAATATTTTGATACTTATTGTTTCATAAAAACACACTATTTGCTATGACAGTGGGAATTAATTATTAAATTAATTAATGTAACTTATATGTTTTAAATTTTGTAAAATAGACATCATTTTTGAATTCATAATATCAAATATAGCCTAGGGTAAATTTTTGGTAATTTTCTGAAAAACTTCAATTTTTGATGAATAGTGAAACCCCTAAGTGGTAGTTAAAAAAACTGATTTTTCGTTTAAATGAAACTTTACCACTTCTGTGATTTGAATTTCAAAAATCCGATATACATGGTTTTCATTAAGAAGTAAAATTTGGTTCAATGGGATTAAAATATTTTTTTGGTGAATAGTAACTTTTAAGTTTATTAATCGCGATTAGAGGTAATTAGTGTAATTTAAGGTAAAAATAATGTTTTAATAATATGATATGACCTAGACACATGTACTACCCTCATTGGATGTGTCATGGACGACCAAGAAAATCCATGGGTCAACTTGGGGACCCCATGGAGCCACTTTGGTAGGAAAATGACATCAATACCTTTTTATTTAATGTTAAAATTAAAATGTCACAAACATGTGTTGTTTTACTAAAAAAAAATTTATATGAGGTTATACAAGTTAGAGTTTTGACTATAAATATTAATTGGAAAGATAAACATATTTCCTACATCATAGTAGTTTTTTTATTATTTTTAGACATTAAATAAATTAAATTATTTATGACACCATGATGATGCAGTGATTACCTCATTATTTAACGATTTAAAAAAAATGGAAAGATAATGTAAAATATAAGACCTACACATGCCCAAAACCTATTGGATGAGTGGATTTAGAACACTTATCACCTTATCCTTGAAACACATCAATGTGGGACCTTTAAAATCCGAAAATCATTCTAAAATAAAGTAACATTTCCTTACTTTCCAAGAGTGCCCCTCCTCTCCTCTTATAAAAGGCCCCCACCTCTACCACCTTACGCACACCTCTAAAGCCTTTATCTCAGCCAACCCCTTCCCATTTAATCTCTCCACGTCCCTATATTCATCTTTGAAGCCTCACTTTGGGCAGAATCCTTTCCAAGTAAGCCTTTGAGCTCAAATCGAAGAGAGTTACCCGATTTAAAGGTAGTGTCCTCTCTTGTGTTCTTTTGTTTTATTTTTCTTCTCCAACCACCTAAACTCATTTTATACTTTTCTTTTGTAATGAATCCAGTATCTTCAATATATTAGGATGTTGTTATAATAGGAATTCGAGCTACACTTACACACACCTACATCTAATGGTTAAAGAACATATTGTTTCTGTGGATGGCGAATTTCTGCCTCACGAAACGATGATTGTTCAACACTCATATAACACCTTCAAAGGTGTCCATTAAGGTGTCACTATATTTATATATGATATATATTATGTTTATGTTTTACTTAAGATTCTTTATTTTTCTTTTGTGGCATACCTTCATGGTTTCCATAGTGGTTAAACACGATAATTTTATTTTAGGAAGTGCGGACTACCATCCCCTCAAAGTGATTTGATTCGTTAATTACAAATGTGGGATGTATAAAGGATGGATTTAAAGTCATTATATATTATGTATGTTACAAATAAATGATGAATATAATTCTGGAATTAAAATATACATACCTCTCATTTGGTTTTAATTCCAATAATATGACATAGAAATGAAAGTAGCGTTCATGCGTACGTACGACTTACCGTCTCCATGTACGGTGCATTTCATTTCTTACCTCTAAATGATTATGTAATATTATAAATACTTTTATATTCTTGATATATATGATATATATGATATAAAAATCCTGAATATCATTTTGTAGATAATGAACCTTTGACCACACGAACAACATGTAATTGTAAGAAGTCCACTTTCGACTTAAGAACCAAATATCGACAAAACAAACATTATTAACATAAATGATTAAATAATGCTTATAAATGGAAATAAGTGATATAAAGGAATAATGAACTTGAAAAAGGTTCTTAATAAAGTGGAAATTAACTCAAGTTTATTATTCAGAACGTTAAAGAACGATCGAGACAAGTCGGACCCAAGGTAAGAGATCCTACCCCTCTCTTTCTTTTTAAGTACACTCTTTTATGTAATTCCTTTTATGATCATCTTTATTATGATTGGGATGTTATTTTATATTACTCATACTTCACTTTTTATGTTCATATGGTGAGATACCCTATTTTCTCTCATCAATCCATTTTGGATGTTTTGAGTGGCGCCGTTAAGCTGCCGAATTTTCGTAAGAGATATAACCTCTCTCTTTCTTTTTAAGTACTCTAATTTATGTCACTTCTTTTAATATCCTCTCTGTATTGATGAGGGATTATATTTTTTATTCCTATTGCTGTAAATTTTATTTTAATATTATTAGAGACTCTATTTTATCTAATCAATCCATTTTTTGGATGTTTTAAGTGGCATCATTAGGCTGTCAAGTTTTTGTAAGGGATTGTTCATCTCACTTTTAGTCCTGTGAGATTTATGCTACATTTTCCTCCATTTCCTTTGAGTGATGTATGTACTTCCCATTATTATACTCTTTGTGTAATATAATTTCATTTTTGGGTACATACATATTCATTGTATGACCCTTCTTCAATGGGGTGTACGTTTTGAAAGTTACCCAAGTCGGTAAGGGAACCTTTCACCCTCCTATTTTTTAAAGACTTCTTTTATTATGTGTTTTAATTTACATCTTATTATGTTGGGATATGTTATTATATATCCTTATAAATGTAAATTTTATGTCCAAGTGATGAGATACCATTCTCTCTCTCATCGACTAATTTTCTGAATTTTGAAGTGACGCCCTTAGGCTGTCGAATTTTTACAAGGGAACGTCTTAACCCAAATTTGATTTATTTGGGTTCAACCAGTACTTCTTGAACATGTAATCCTATGAATATGTGTGAATGACCTCTGATTTTTTCACACTTAATATTCACTTATATTGTGTTTATTTATATTTCTCACACATAATTATGTGATAGATTTATTCTTAATTTAAGAAAACCATCTTTATAATGGATTTCATCTCAATTTACATTGCCATTGAGACTTCATTGTTGTTATGCACCAATTCACTCTTATATGGTGTGTATATTTTCCTTTTACATATTATATCAGAATCCATTTATTCTCATGATATTATAAAGTTATGATTAATTGTTATTCCACAATTATTTTCATTCAAGAGTCTCTCATTTTGTTAAAAAATCTTTAACAAAAATATCGTCTTAAATCTTTTAAAGATTTATTATTATAAATATTTATCTTTAATGTCCATGTTTTCAAAATGTTTTTCAGTATGTATTTATATGAGAATTAATGTTTTAAAATTATAATTCCATTAAAATCTTCAATGTGGTATGGGACACTTTGATTCAAAAATCTCTTTTAAATGGTTTTTGAAAATGGATTGATTTATTCAATATCTTGGAATTACCTATTGTGATTGCAAATGAAATGTTGTTATTGAAATGTTTATATTTTCAATATTTTAAGTGTAATAATGGTAATTGGACATTTTACGGGTGGTTACGTGATAAACCATATTACGGGTGGTGCTGTGAATACCAGGACGGGTGGTTATGTTATAACCTACAATGCATTGGGTATGGAAGTCGGCCGTATGGATATTCCTGTAAGTATGTGTGGAAGTCGACCGTATGGTTATTGCATTTAAGTATGTTTATTTCCCAAGTTACCTTTATATGTTATGTGTTCTTTATATGGGTTTTATGGAAATAGTTTGGTTACAAAAGGTTAAGTAATGATATTTTATTCAGTGAAGAGTTTTTACTACTTCCTAAAGGTGAAAGGTATTACTTTGATAAAGTATAAATGGTTTACTTGTTGCTCTGAAAAACTAACAGTTTTCATTCTTTGTGTATCCCTTGCTGAGCTTTTTATTCTCATCCCAAGTTTTTTTTTGAAATGTTTTTCACAGGACATAAAGTTGAATAGGGCCAAGGATGGGATCAAGGAAATGTCAGGCTATCTAAAACATGGAACTAGACATGTTTCTTTTTAAGAGTTTTTATTTTATGGAAATTTAGTAGAAGTGTCTACTTTGTAATCTTTGGTGATGTAATAGTTAAGATATAATTCTCTAAAGTTCTAAACCTGAAAAGATTCTCAATGTGAATTATTCATTTAATTCAATATTAAGTAAGGTTTAAGTCTGGGGCATTATAGTTGGTATCAGAGGTCAGTTTAGATAACTTTAGAGGTTAGGGTATTCTCTAAGAATAAGTGACATTACCATAATGGTTAGGATTTAAGAAGGAGTCCTAGTTTTAGATAAAGTGAATGAGTAATTATATCTTAGTGTTTATATTCCTCATTAGTACATGATGGTTTTGTTGATATACTCACACTTACCTTTTTGGTTTTAGTAATTGGATGGATCTAGAAGGAACCAAAGTAACAATGGATGTGAAGGAAACTGTGACAGTTTTCAGAGTGAGCAACTGAATGATATGGGAGTGGAAATGAGAACTCTAGTGTTTATCCTCAACCAGCTATCTGGAGTCATGATTGACCACCTAAACCTTGGTGATTTCTATAACGCATCATATATGCGAGAAACAAATCCCTACGGAACTACAGGTAATAATCATAAAGGTAAGTGTGTTCAAAACCCTATGTGTCAAAGATGTGGAAAGAAACACCTAGAAAAATGTTTCAAAGGGAAAAAAATATGCTATAGATGTGGAAATGAAGGTCATAAAGAAAGAACCAGCCTTGGAAAAAGGAAGCATCCAGTTGACTTGAGGAAAAGGAAAGAAGTTATTTCGGAGGGATCAATTGAATGTTTTAAATGTGGTGTGCATGGTCATTATGCAAACACATGTCCTATGAAGAAGTTTCGGGAATAGGATCACCAAGATCGTACAAATATTTGTTTACCAACACCTTATGCCATTCCGATTGAGGATGAAGAAACTGATAATGACCAGTCAAAGGTATGGATTATTTCATAACATTTGTTTTCCTATTTTGAAATCTTAGGATATGATTCATGATTTTGTTTGTAGGAAAGAAGTATTTCAGAATAATTTGGAAAGGAATGGTTAATGGATCATGAAGAATGTTGAATGAGTATGAATTCAACATATAAGGGCTTCAAGTGTTATGGTGAAATTATTAAGAGTATTAAGTCTCTCTTGATGATGGGGTTACATTAGAAGACTTTTTATAGTATGTATAACCCTGATGTTTGATATATGAAAATTTTATTCAAGGAATAGTTATATGTTCTTTTGTGGACATAGTTATAAAGAACCATTTGGGTTTATATGATCCTTACTTTTGAGGTAATTATGGGTTACTATATGTTATGATGGAAAGTGAAAGGCATGAGATAAAATTGAGGTTAAATTATGTTATGGTTATTTTTTATGATTTTATCTCTTTTTGGCAAATGATTTGAGAATAATATAGTTTGGAAAAATGAAAACACGCATACCGTGTGACAACCCATTGCGTCAGACAAGCTGCGGGAATCGAACCCACAACCAAAGTGAGACTGATATTTATCACCTACCACTGGACTACGTGAAGTCTCTGGTTATTTTGACTACTTCTTTTTAGTTAGATTATTTTATGAATTAAGTGTAAGTTTATTTTGGGTTATCTATGGAAATTATTAACCTATCATGGGGGATATGTGATTAGGTTAATTACTTTTCAATACGAGACATTAAGAGCAACTAATGTTGTTTGGAGATAAATGATATGATTTAACTTGGAATACTATGTGATTAAATACTTCAAATATTTGGGTTTCAATATTAGTTTGGTTTACTTATGGTCTTCGCTGAACTTTGGGTTTTGTTGAATAAATTTTGGAGATTAAGAATAGATATTCTTTTTATAAAGGGCTATCCTTTTCTGGATTATCTGATCTTGTACTAACCTTTTTGGTTTTGGTTTTGGTTAACGTCTAATGAAATGGGAAGTATATAGTTATCTTGTGTGGATTAGGTGATTCTCTATAAGTATATTATAGTACTCTTAATGTGAACAAGTCTTCCTAAATACTCATCTTTTGGAGAAAATATGAGTTTTTTGTAAGTAATGTAATAAAAGTTTAAAGTCAACATGATAAGTAATTATGTTTCTTTATGACTAAATTCCTCAATAAAAAGTAACTTAAAACAAAAATGTTTTCTATTAACTTTTCCTAATGGGGAATCGAATACCTTTTAACCCATCACAAGTTTGTGATTTTCTTGTGGTTAACTTTCTCCTAAACATGTTTTCTATCACACTCCATCGGAACATGACCCTATGTTTTCTCCTCCATGTCCATGTTTTCCTATATGGAATGATAGTGTGGGTTAACTCAGGTGACATCTGTACTTATCTTTCTTTCTTTTAAAGTGACTGTTTTACCAACTCTTGTTCTGATTTAGGACTTTCAATGATGTTTCCAAGCCCAATTTTAAAATTGTGAAGATGCAATTCCCAAAAGGGCAGAAGGATGTAACACCCCAGGTAAATAAAGAATATGAAATTTTTATAATTATACCTATTTGTGAATAAAATGTTAATATTAATTTAAATGGAACTCTATGCTCGATGGCTTACCCAATACGAAACAACAAGTTCCTTTGAAATATTACGTTGCACTCCAATAATAAAATAATTTTATATTAACACCTAGCTATTGTAATGACGGGAACTAACTACAAAATTATTATATATGTTTGTCAAATATTTTTACTTTTTACGATAAATGTTAGGGGATTAAAAATGCGAATGAATCCAATTTTAAGAGTAAACATTCTAATATTTTTTAAAAGGCCGATTAACCACCTTTTGATGGAGAACCTATTTTAAATCCACTTTTTGACACTTTTATGTGTTATATTTGACAAAATAAAATTCTTCTTTAGGATCGAGACATCAAAATTTACTTTGTGTAAATTTTTGGTATTTTTCCGATAAAGATCATTTTTTAATGAATAGTGAAAAATGTTGTATTTTAATTCAAAACCTCTTTTTAATCTAATTTATTTATATGATTAGATTATCTTTTTAATTGTTTTCAAAGTGAAATTAGAATATATTTTTACCATTTAATCCAATAGTGGTCATTGGAATTAATTTCATCTTGAAATTGGACTTAAACTAATGTCAATCTTTTGATACTTATTGTTTCATAAAAACACGCTATTTGCTCTGACAGTGGGAATTAATTATTAAATTAATTAATGTAACTTATATGTTTTGAATTTTTTAAAATAGACATCATTTTTGAATTTGGAATATCAAATATAGCCTAGGGTAAATGTTTGGTAATTTTATGAAAAACTTCAATTTTTGATGAATAGTGAAACTACTAAGTGGTAGTTAAGGAAACTGATTTTTCATTTAAATGAAACTTTACCACTTCTCTGATTTGAATTTCAAAAATCTGACATACATGGTTGTCATTAAAAAGTAAAATGTGGTTTAGTGGGATTAAAATAATTTTTTGGTGAATAGTAACTATTAAGTTTATTAATCGCGATTAGAGGTAATTAGTGTAATTTAAGGTAAAAATAATGTTTTAATAATTGGAAATGACCTAAACACATGTCCTAAACCTATTGGATGTGTCATGGCCGACCATGAAAATACATGGGTCTACTTGGGGACCCCATGGAGCCACTTTGGTTTGAAAATGACATTAATACCTTTTTATTTAATGTTAAAATTAAAATGTCACAAACATGTGTTGTTTTACTAAATCAATTTTTATATGGGGTTATACAAGTAAGATTTTTGACTTTAAATATTAATTGGAAATATAAAACTATATTCTACATTATAGTATTTTTTTTATAATTTTTTGACATTAAATAAATTAAATTATTTATGACACCATGATGATGCATCGATTACTTCATTATTTAATGATTTAAATAAAATGGAAAGATAATGTAAAATTTAAGACCTACACATGCCCAAAACATATTGTATGAGTTTATTTCGAACCCTTATCACCTTATACTCGAAAAAAATCAATGTGGGACCTTTAAAATCTGAAACGCATTCTAAAATAAACTAACATTTCCTTACTTTCCAAGAGTGCCCCTCCTCTCCTCTTATAAAAGACCCCCCACCTCTACCACCTTACCCACACCTCTCAAGCCTTTGGATCGGCCAACTCCTACCCATTTCATCTCTCCAAATCCCTCTATTCATCTTTTAAGCCTCACTTTGGGCATAATCCTTTCCGAGGAAGCCTTTGATCTCAAATCGAAGAGAGTTACCCGATTTAAAGGTAGTGTCCTATCTTGTGTTCTTTTGTTTTATTTTGCTTCTCCAACACCCTAAAATCATTTTATTCTATTCTTTTGTAACAAAACCAGTATATTCAATATAATAGGATGTTTTTATAAGAATAATTAGAGCTACACTTACACACACCTACATCTAATGTTTAAAGAACATACTGTTTCTGTGGATGACGAATTTCTGCCTCACGAAACGATGATTGTTCAACACTCATATAACACCTTAAAAGGTGTCCACTAAGATGTCACTATATTTATATATGATATATAATATTTTTATGTTTTACTTAAGATTCTTTATTTTTCTTTTGTGGCATACCTTTATGGTTTCTATTGTGGGTAAACATGATAATTTCATTTTAGGAAGTGCGGACTACCGCCCCATCAATGTGATTTGATACGTTAATGCCATATGTGGGATGTATAAAGGATGGATTTAAAGTTATTATATTGTATGTATGTTACATATAAATTATGAATATAATTCTGGAATTAAAATATACATACCTCTAATTTGGTTTTAATTCCATTAATATGACATAGAAATGAAAGTAGCGTTCATGAGTACGTACGGCTTACCGTCTGCATGTACGGTGCATTTCATTTCTTACCTCTAAATGGTTATGTAATATTATATATACTTGTATATTCTGAATATATATGATATATATTATATCCAAATCCTGAATATCATTCTAGAGATAATGAACCTTTGACCACACGAACAACATGTAATTCTAAGAAGTCCACTTTCGACTTAAGACCCAAATATCGACAAAACAAACATTATTAACATAAATGATTACATAATTATTATAACATGGAAATAAGTGATATAAAGGAATAATGAACTTGAAAAAGTTTCTTAAGAAACTTTTAGTTAACTCAAGTATATTATTCAGGATGTTAAAGAATGATCGAGTCAAGTCGGACCCAAGGTAAGGGATCCTACTCCTCTCTTTCTTTTTAAGTTCTCTCTTTTATGTCATTCCTTTTAATCTCATCTTTATTATGATTGGGATGTTCTTTCATATTAATCCTATTGTAACTTTTATGCTCATATGGTGAGAGACCCTATTTTCTCTCATCAATCCATTTTGGATGTTTTGAGTGGCGCCGTTAGGCTGCCGAATTTTCGTAAGAGATATAACCTCTCTCTTTCTTTTTAAGTACTCTCATTTATGTCACTTCTTTTAAGATCCTCTTTGTTATGATGGGGGATGTTATTTTATATTCCTCTTGCTGTACATTTTATTGTAATATGACGAGAGACTCTATTTGATCTCATCAATCCATTTTTTGGATGTTTTAAGTGGCGTCGTTAGGCTGACGAGTTTTCGTAAGGGATTGTTCATCTCACTTTTAGTCCCGTGAGATTTATGCTACATTTTCCACCATTTCCATTGAGTGGTGTATGTACTTCCCATTATTATAATCTTTGTGTAATATAATTTCATTTATGTGTACTTACATATTCATTGTATGACCCTTCTTCAATGGGGTGTATGTTTCGAAAGTTATCCAAGTCGATAAAGGAACCTTTCACCGTCCTCCTTTTAAAAGACTTCTTTTGTTATGTATTTTAATTTACATATTATTATGTTGGGATATTTTCTTCTATATCCTTATCAATGTAAATTTTATGTCCAAGTGATGAGATACCATTCTATCTCTCATCGACTAATTTTCTGAATTTTGAAGTGATGCCCTTAGGCTGTCTAATTTTTACAAGGGAACGTCTTAACCCAATTTCAATTTCTTTGGGTTCAACTAGTACTTCTTGAACATGTCATCTTATGAATTTGTTTGAATGAACTCTTATTGTTTCACACTTAATATCCACTTATATTGGGTCTATTTATATTTCTCACACATAATTATGTGAAAGATTTATTCTTAATTTAAGGATACCAACTTTATAATGGATTTTATATCAATTTACATTTCCATTGAGACTTCATTGTTGTTATGCACCAATTCACTCTTATATGGTGTGTATATTGTCGTTTGACGTATTATATCATGAATCCTCTTATTCTCATGATATTATAAAGTTAGGATTAATTTTTATTCCTCAATTATTTTCATTCAAGAGTCTCTCATTTTGTTACAAACTCTTTAACAAAAATATCATCTTAAATGTTTTAAAGATTTATTATTCTAAATCTTTATCTTTAATGTCCATGTTTTCAAAATGGTTTTCAGTATGTATTTATATGAACATTAATTTTTTAAAATTATATTTCCATTAAAAGCTTCAAAGTGGTATGGGAAACTTTGATTCAAAAATCTCTTTTAACTGGTTTTTGAAAATGTATTGATTTATTCAATATCTTGGAATTACCTATTGTGATTGGAAATGAAATTTTGTTATTGAAATGTTTATATTTTCAATATTTTAAGTGTAATGATGGTACCTGGACATTTTACTGGTGGTTATGTAATAAACCATATGACAGGTGGTGCCGTGAATACTAGGATGGGTGGTTACGTTGTAACCTCCAATGCATTGGGTATGGAAGTCGGCCGTATGGCTATTCCATTAAGTATGTGTGGAAGTCGACCGTATGGTTATTCCATTTAAGTATGTTTATGTCCCAAGTTACCTTTATATGTTATGTGTTCTTTATATGGGTTTTATGGTAATCTTTTGGTTACAAAAGTGTATGTAATGATATTTTATTCAGTGAAGAGTTTTTACTACTTCCTAAAGGTGAAAGGTATTACTTTGATAAAGTATACATGGTTTACTTATTGCTTTGAAAAACTAACAGTTTTCATTCTTTGTGTATCCCTTGCTAGGATTTTTATGCTCATCCCAAGTTTTTTTTAAAATGTTTTTCATAGGACATAAAGTTGAATAGAGCCAAGGATGGGATCAAGGAAATGTTAGGCTTTCTAAAACATGGAACTAGACATGTTTCTTTTTAAGAGTTTTTATTTTATGGAAACTTTGTATAAGTGTCTACTTTGTAATCTTTGGAGATGTAATAGTTAAGATCTAATTTTCTAAAACTCTAAATCTGAAAAGATCCTCAATGTGAATTATTCATTTAATTCAATATTAAGTAAGGTTTATGGCCGGGGCCTTATACATACACATTTAATTTTTTTTATTCTTACACGAAAAATCCAAAAACTAACTTTTACCCTTGACCAACTGTCGTCGAGGTGAAAGTATTCTTAAGTGAATACCGGTGTTGAGAGTTCAACGGTGCCCTCAGATTTCAATTCCGAGCACCAGTTCAAAAGTTAGAAAAACCCGATCGCACGTTTACTAAATGTACCCAAACAAAAGTTCAGAAATTCATTACGAGCACTCCGGGCATCAGAATCATGCACCGTCAATTTTCGCGGATTCATAAAATTCCTATTTATTTTAAAAAAACATTTATATAGAAATTCCGGATGTTTACAATGGATTATAATAAATTTTCAATAGAATATATATATATATGATGTGATTAATTTTATTAAGTTGTTAGAAGAGTTTTTTGATGTCCCCTTTTAAAATGGTAACCCCTTTTTTATATTGTTAATACACAATGTTAATTGGAGTAATTGAATTAGAGGATCAGTTTTTGTGTAATTATATTGATCAAACTTATACATAATGGATAAAATTAAAATATATGATTGAAACATATTCTCATTGTATCATATAAAATTTAGATCAACATAATTTGATAAAATTACAAAGATGGTGGTTAACCACCTTGATGAAATGACTGTTCAGTTTGTAAATATCTCTTTGACTATACTATGATTTTTGATAAAATGAAAAGAAATGCAGAAACATCATTATAATGTGTTTTCACTAAATTTAAAATATTTAATTCTTTTTTGATTTTTTTATAAAATTAAATAATCTAATGTATAGAATGATATAAGAATTATATAATTACATATAATGATACAAGATTCAAATAATTTCTTATTTAGTTGAAAAGTAGGATTCTTGAGGATAATGATCATTTATCTAGAACATATCTAGCTAAATAGATGCCTTATTATAATTTAATGACCAATGAGGGGATACCATCTAGCCCTAATTATGGAATTTAATTCAAAAATTAATACGTCATGGGAAAAATGTCCGAGATATGGTACTTAATGATATAAGAAAAATGAATACTACTAGAAAAGTATTTCTAAAATTTTCCCATCAACCCAATATTTTGACACAAGTATAGTTGTACAGAAAATGATATGGAATAGTCATAAGCTTTATATGACTTAATTAACAATGGAAAGTTTCAAAATCTTGAAAATTATCCAAAATAAAACAGAATTGACCATGATTTTCATTCATTTTGGAAAAAATAATGGAAACCTCATCTTGTATTATATTTTAATTGAATAATTCCTTGGGGAATACTAGGTAGCACCTACATTACATGGACAATGATTTTATTAATTTTTGACATACCACATTCGAGTTTCATGAAACACAAGTTTATATGTCCGTCGAAGTTAATTTTAGTAACTAAACAACATGGAAATGATATAAATATCTACTCAATGGCCATAATTAATGATTTGAAGAAGATATGGGATACTGATTTTGATATCTATGATTGATATGATTAAATGTGTTTTATTTTTAAAATACGAAAAACTAGATTGGAAGTATATGAATGATTGATGGAAGGAACCATTTTTAATTTTTTTAGCTATGCTATTTGGAAAAATAAATTGTCTAGTGTATGAATATTGTTTTACGAAAAAGTATGAATGAAAAAAATTCACACCCTATATGTATAAAAGATACACATTCAGTTTAATTATAGAAATTTAAGATAATGTTTTATTGGAATTGTAGAGTTTCAGAATTTTGATACAGTTATTATTGTTGGGGAAACATTGGGCCATTGGGGACCCAACACCCCCTCCGTATGAGACCCATGTTTCATGAGCCATCAATATTAAACTTGATACCAGAAGGATGTGGGTTCCATTGAATCCATTTTCACTATGCTACCCAGGGAGTGGTGTAGGGAGATGAAGTACCTAGAAGAATCATTTGTAGGGATAGAGAATCCTCCCATTTCTCCCCATGGTGAGTCAAATTGATCAAACTATTTCTGGTATTGACGATGAGGTTGGGTCCCCTGCCCATAAAACCTTTGTGTCGGGCATCATTCCTTTCCATAGAGATGAACCACCACCCCGACACAAAAATCAACATTCTCACCTTCATTTCCGAGCCATTATTCTGCGCCCCTGGAATCAATAATTGAGGAAACCTATAGCTGATGACCCTTGGGACATACAACCTGTGAAACTGTCAAAATCATGCCATATCTTTTTTCCCAAGAACATTAAAAGAAAATATGATCAATGGATTAAATCTAGGGATTTTTGCAGCATTAACATCTAGAAGCTTGGATCATATCTAGCCTTTGGATGTCCTGCTCGATTTAGAGGGCCCGATTCCTAACCCTCCATGCCAGAAATTTCAGCTTCGATGGGTTTTTATTTACACCATAGTACATATCCACATTCATCATGATAGTTGAAAAATTCTTGCACAATGAGTTTGTCTTTAACTGAAAAAGTATCTGAAGAGGATCTTGTAAATATGCATTTATAAGGTTCTTAATTGGGAAATATACTATCAAAAATATTTTTCAAGTATGTGTTCAAGATACCTTGGATAAATCTTCGGTAAGCTGAAGCTTTCCTAAAGGTGATACCCAAAGTGGGACATCTAGGGATGCCATGTCTTGATCCTGACCAGTTATGCTTCCAAAAATTGATGTCGCCTCTTCCCATAATCCAAAAGGTGTGATGATGGAGATTAAATAAGCAAGGTTGAATCATATTCAATATTTACGAGGGACTCCCGCTCTGCTGGTCCATGTCAACCCCATATATATCCTTCTTGGTTTCCCCCCAAAGGGTATTCCCCTCGAAGATCTCATGTGGTAACTTAGCACGAAAGCCTTTCATTGTATTGGAGATGCTTCTAACATTGATTTTTCCATCAAATATAGGCCATGACATTCTATCCCAAGCTACCCAATTATGTTTCCCTTCCTTTTGAGCATCCCATAGAAAAGATGCCATAATTTTATCCAATCAAGCTATGAACATTTTTGGAGAATTAACAGTTGACAGTAAATGCATTGGAATTAATGATAGAACACTATTACTGAGTGTAATTATTCGCCCAAATGACAGAAAATATTTCTTCCAGTCCATGACTCTACTCATAAGCCTGCCCGCAAACTGATCAATATGGTGAATTCTAAATTTTTTGGCGAGACCGGAGCACCTAGGTAGTCCATAGGAAAAGTTACTTGATGAATCTCTAGGCTGTTAACAATTTCTCTAACCCGCCTCTCTGAACACTGGTTAGAGATATCTATACTACTTTTATCCCGATTGACAATTTTTCCACTCTACTTTGAGTACTCCTCTACTATTACATTAATCCCTCGGATTGATCTGTCGCTACCATTGGAAAATATAATAGTTTCATCGGTAAACATGAGATGAGAAATGTTACCTTCTTGATGTCTTGAATGGTATGGAAGAATGGTTCCCAACATCATGCATATGTGAGTATAGCGGATTAAAGAGTCATGGATGATGATGAATAGGGTGGGGGAGAGTGGGTCTCCCTACCTGAGGCCCCCATCCATCTTGAAGAAGCCATATTGTTTCCCCATGAATGATTTTGATCACTATGCATTACTAAAGCACCGAAAAATAAGATCAATAACCCAGTTAGAGAAGCCCTTGCAGGATTGTACCCTAATTATGTAGCTCCATTCCCTCTTGATGGCTATATTCAAAAAAAAAATGTTTTTTGATTGATCTACCTTATCACCTCTTGGGCCAGGCCTATGGTGCCTTGAATGGTTGTTCCATTGATGAACCCATGTTGCTCATTTGATATCTAGTTAGGATGGTTGGCATAGATTCTCTGATTGAGGTTTCATTCCAAAACGTTGTAAGGAAAATTACACATACATATTGGGAGATATTGCTGGATAGAGATTGGATCTTTAACATTAGGGACCAAAAACAGTTTGGTGGAATAGGTCACACGTAGTAGATTACCCCCAAGAAAGAAATCTTGGATTGCATGAACGAACTCATTTCATACCAGGTCCCAAGATGCCCTATAAAAGGATACTAGGAAGCCGTCAGGACTAGGCACACTTTTAGAGCTAAGTGACCATACCACCTCCCGAACCTCCAACTCTGTTAGGGATGCCTTAATCTTGTTGTTAAACACCTCAGAATCCACTGAAGGGATATCATTGAAGATGTCCTCATGTCCCGTTGGGTACCCCCTACCTTCGGGGGTTGGGATCTACAAGAAGGGATTTGAAGAAGTCATTCGACATACGTCCCGCCACATCACAGTTATCTGAGTATGATCCCTCATTCAAAAGGATATTGGACCTTCTGAGGGATTCATAGGGTTTTTATTCAATTTTTTGTATTATATGTATAATTTTGGTGAATTATAAATAAATATAAAAAGATAAGATAAAATCAGTTTTGATGATAAGATTGTATTAATGATATACAATTTGTGATGCTTCTAAATTTTGTATTAAATATTTTTTTTTATTTCTTAGATTTTACTATATTGGAAAAACAACAATGAAAGTAAAATCCGGAAATAAAATATTTTCTATATGAATAAAAGAGTGGGAGTAGAATGAAACAAGTATTTTGAATAACCCCCTTGAGATAATTTAATTTTTTGGAATATACCATGATCATTAAAATAAGGATGAATCTAAATAAAATTTTATGATGAATATCAAAGAAATATAAATTAATTTTTATTAGACGGCATCATGATCATATTCTTTAGGAAATTTTATTAAATTATACTACCATTTTCGAATACCTAAAATTTTTATAAATACAAATAAATAATTTTTTATAACATAGTGGGTATATTATTAGTGGATTCAAATTTTTTAAAGAAAATTGAAAAGGATTAGTTTTATTTGAGAAATACTGGAGTTACATTTTTTTGATGAATGGATATACATCATAGGTATAAATGATTAAAACTCATTTATAAAAATATTTCATTATTTGGGGTTATTTAAAACATATGGTATTTTGATTACATAATGTTTCGGGTTGTAGAATTTCTTTATAGGAATGTTTATAATTAGATTAGCTATTGAGTTTTCGAGTTACAATTTATTCAAGAAGATAATCATAAATAGGGATTGAAGGGTCTAACCATAATCATTCATCTTATTCTCAATATGTTGTCCTTGTTACTAATCTAAAAAATAGGATAATGTTGAATACCATTTTTAAAGGGAAAAAAATTGGGGGAGTTACATAATTCTTAATAACAACAAATAATCAATTTTTTGATGATCCTTATCATGTAATATCACAATCAATTTTGTTTATGATCCTTCTCAAGTAATATAACATTCAATTGTTTCTTGATCTTATTATAGAAGACTAGAATCCAAACTCTTGTATATAGTTCTAAAATTATAAACTTTACATTTTCAGCATTGATACCGATGAATGTGACCCGAATTTTCTTCTTCCCAACACATACATCATCAAAAGTAAAAACTGGATTACTTACATTCCTATAGATCTTTGAGGTTTTTAGTTTTAGATAATTATGAAAAAATTATATCTACTTGGATTCATAAATAACTGGTTCATAAAAAGGAAAATCATCTCCAATTTTACCCATATTTTATTATTTCATATTAGGTATTAATCATCATTCATATAAAATCCCTTGTAGACATAATTAATTCAAATTTAGTCATTATGACCTTGAGAAAATGAAACATAATAATAGTGAGAACAAATACCCAGTAATGGTAGACATAATCATTAGTAATTTATTATCAATAATGAGCATAAGAAGTGCATAAGGGTATAGAGAAAAAAGAAGAGTGCATGAGTGAAACATAAAGGAACTCATACCCATAAATACTTATATCATCAAATATGAAAACATGGAAAAAGAAAGAGTGATCCAAATCAATAATCTTGAGCCATGTGACATCATTCATGAACATAGGAAACATTATAAACCCATACAAATAAATTAAAACCCATTTCGGTAACTTGGAGGATTATATTCATAAAACACTTTTAATTGGATTAATCATATGTCTGACTGTCAATATAAACATTAATATAGAACATGAGTTCTATATAGGATCCCCAATCATATAAGCTATAATAGGATCACCCTACACTATTTGGGTTACCTCATCATATAATCTATAACAGGCTCACCCAACACTATCTATGAAACCCCATTGTATAAGATCTAATGGCCTCACTCGGTGCTATTTGGGCCACCACATTGTATAAGTTTTAATGGGATTACCTGATTCTATCTAGGATAACCCGTTATATAAGATATCCTAGAACTACGACAAATATATATTTCATTATTAAACTAATAGAAGCAATAATTATTCCTTTTACAAATTGATTAACCCATGGTTTGTAACACAATTGTATTATGACATAATTATGTTGGACCATTTATAATGAGATCCCATAAAAAATAGTCATTTGTGATAGGGAAATGTTTTAGATTGGTCGTAGCTAAAAAAATCATTTCAAATACCTTTTTGACGATGATCCGTCACATTTTTTTGTGACAGGTAAACCCATGTTGCAAAAAACATTAATGATTATATATATATATATATATATATATTTGCGACAAGAATGGTCTCCCATTTAAAATAATTAAAAAAATAATAAAAAAATAAAAAATAAAAAACACATCACAACAATATTATAAATAATAATAAAAAACAAAAAACAATATAATAATATAAAAAAATAAATATATAAATTCATAAATTTGTTAATTAATAAAAATATTTATTAAAAAATATACATTCAAATGTTTATCGTAAATAATGTATCTAAATAATTCATAAATCACTAAGGATGGGGAGGGTCATATAGTGGAGCTAGTGGAGGGAACTCTATCCCTATACCATATGAAAAATGGCACATGTAATCCATCATCTGCTGCTGCTGCTACTCATGCACTTGATACTGATCCTCATGCTACTTCTCATGCTATCAATGAATCTCTTCATACTCTCTATATAGGGTATCTATAACCTCATACCGAGCTACTATATTCTCCTCATACTCTACAACCAATGATGAAGAATACCCATGAGCTCCCCTCGAGCTAGATGATGATATCATAGTAGTACCATAATAACTCCCAAATGTCAATCGAGAGACGATACCAACAACATGGACTTTCTCAAAGGTATAATATGTTTCCTAAATCCATGTTGCATCATCGAACCTAGTTGAACTGGTGGACTGACCCACAATATCATCTTAACTATCATAACATGCATGAGAAGTCATAGCCTCATATGACACCTTCAAATTATGTTTGAAATTAAAATAGTCGAAATATTTTTTTAGTTAATTTTAAAACTCCAAAAATAGTACCAACTACAATATGGAACTATCAAACACCAATAATATCTCTAGAAAAAGGGTCAATTTACATACTCTTATAATCAAAAACCTCAATAATATTAGTCAAATCAAGTGACTATAACAAAAAAAATTTTCACATTTACAGTTATATAAATTATTAAATAAAAGTACTTACCAGATGTCGTTGATGAGTAATGAATGTATGACTACTATATCTATGGGTAACCTCCTGTCTCCCCTAGTTCTGCTGACCGAATGATGATATCCTTTAAAAACTATCTACCATCTAGTATGAGCATATTCCATCGCAAACCTGAGAGGATTTGTAATCAGGTTGATTGATATAACAATAATGATGAAAAATTGGTACTCCAAATTTCTTCATGGATCTCTTCCTCAAATTGTGAAAAAACTGATGACATTGGTCATGCATATAGGCCTCATATGCCTAGTAGATAGAGGTCTTAATGCCTTCATTGATAGTATACACTAAATCCTACAAATAATTAATAATAGAAAGTTAATAGTTAAAAAAATTTCAAAATAACTATTATATATTTACATACCATCCAATTATCAAACACAAACTGATGAACATCAATAAGAATATGAACCCACATCACTCATGTTCTGAAAAAAAATCTGCAGAATAACACTCCCCTTTTAGAAAACTATATGGAAAAAACTATGAGAAAATAGGAAAAATTGTAAGACAATTAGTATATAAATAAATTAATGAAAATTAATGATATTGAAAATTAAATAAGATAAAAAACTGAATAAACCTCCACATGCATGGATCAAAATATGGATGTAGATTTCACTTAGGAATAGGGTTGAGAGTCACCAATATTGTAAGACAATGACCCCTTTGAGGCAATGCACTGCCTATAACTTGAGGTTCTTATGACTTACAATCAGGCTCCTCAATAGGTTGTATAGCCTCCTTGGGGATGTTGAACATCGCATCATAAGTCTCATCAACCATCTAAGACCCAAAAATAATGTTTTTAAAAAATAATTGAAGATAAGTATTATATATACATATTTATCTTGACTATAACGGAAAAATAATTTTTCATTATTTATCTTCATCCTCATTATCATATATGATGGTGATAATTTCTTAATCTTCCTATTTAATATCATCAACTTCCATATGAGTTTCCACTTCATCATCAATTTTGAATTCATATTTATTTATTACACCATCAATATCATCATCATAATTGACCTGTAACTATGGGGTTTCATCAATGATATTCATGTCTATTCATTGCAATTATGTATTTGGAGATGTCCCTTAACAAATTTCTATTCGCTGTACTTCAATTGAACCAAATTCAGTTAACATAAATTGATTTTCATGGGATTTCATTTTTATAATGAACCAAAAATTAGTTAACTGTATAGAAGAAAAATAATAAGTTCAATAATAAATTTGATATGCTTTATGAGCCAATAAAAATGTTTCATCCATTGCAAGAAGGATTTTGTATTTATTGTTGATGATTCTATGGTGCAGATGTGATGGAACCAAGGCAACACTTTGCTAAAAAAGGGAGCATGGTTTGTGTTTGTTGTCAATACAGTCATGGATGATCAGGGAGATTTCATGGAAAATGATCACAGAGTTCAATCCATAAGTAGTTTTGAAGGTGACCTCATTTCCCAGAGTTTGCCAAATTTTTGGGGTCCAAAATTTGTGGAACGGAAAGCATTTTGAAAAGTGGTTTTTTCTTGAAGGTATCATGGAAATAAGGAAAATGCATGAGTGTCTCAAAGATGGGATCCATGAATTGTGTTTTGTGAATACATTTAATGTTCGATGGTGTGATCTAAGATTACGAGACATTATTTGTGAGTGGTTCTTTGTGGCGGTGCTTTGAGGCGGTGAAAAGGGTTTTGGTGGAGAGCTCTATGACTATGAAGAGAATTTAAAAGAGAGAGATGCACCATGAAGACATTTTTGGATGATCTAGATTTCGTTCCTAGAGAAGTGAAACTCCTCGTTCGACCATGACTATTAATAAGAGGCCACCCCTCTTTATTTGGCACAATTGGAAGAGAGAAAATATTGGATCGCTTTGACTTTGTGAAGTAAGGGGTGCTCCGCAAAGCGGATTGTTCTATGTGATTATGATCTTAGAGAAGAGACTTTTAATGTCTTGAATGATTCCAATGATTCTATGTCAAGAGAGATTAGAAAAGATGGGGTGTTCCTCATTGGCTCAGTGAGATTCATGATGCAGGTTGCTCTATGAGGCAGTGATCTCTATGAAGGGTTTTTCTCTACAAGGAAGAGATATCTATGAAGGGTTGAGCTTTGCGAAGGGCTATTTTGAGTATCAATGTTGAGTGGTAAGATCTTTCAGTAAGCATCTACTCAAGTATTTGATGCAAGCAGCGACTTGTGCTGCAAATAGACAAACACTTCAATGCCAATATTTTGAAGTGAACTTCAAGTCAATAAACTGAGTTAGACTTCTCTCATAGTAGGGAGTTAGGGGGTGTTTACAGATGTGTTTCAAGGGAAGTGGTGATCCATACCTGAACTTTTTAAGGGAATTGTGCATGGAATAGAGTGATTGTGACCAAACTCTTGTACTCCACAATTGGTGAAGATTAGTGGACGTAGGTATGACCGAAACACTGTCAGCATATACTCCTTGGACGTAGCCCGTTGTGGTGAACCAGGTAAAATTGTTTTTCTATCTCCTTTATTTCATTATATTTAAAAACTTAACAAGTTCCTACCAACGTGGGAACAATATCAATAACTTTTAAAAGAAAAAGTTGATGCCCTGATTCACCCATCCCCTCTCAGGGTGTTCTGGGGTCATTCAGGATGAACACAGAATCCTCCATCAATATCAAAATAAATATATTTAAATATAATTACATAATTATATATCAGATAAAGTAATTAAATTATTTCATCCATATTTCAATAAAAATTAACTTCACTTTCTCTATAATGATATCCCTTAAATAGAACAACAATATTAATTTTTTTGATTCCCCATATGCACCTATATGAAATCAAAAACCATTAACCACAGATGAATTATAAGATTTAACCATTTTTATGGTGGATTATTTAGTACACATAATCTATTATAAATTTTATCAGTATATTTGTGATACATGAAAAATTGAAAAACAATTACGAATATAAAAAAAAAATTATTCCATATGTTAAATAATAAAAAATTTACTTTAGAAATCATTGAAAACATTATAAAAAATTATGTTGCTAACATTTTTCAAGAGAATATAGTGTAATTTCATGAAAATATTTATTGATATGATCATCATATAATGAAAAAAATAAAAGAAAGTAATTTAATTTAAAAAACATAATGAATAGGTGATAGTATTACTCACTGTACAAATCATTTCATTTATTCAAAGTAGAGTAGAGCATATGCATGAGCCTTATGATGTTCATGAACTAAAATACATCATTTATAAACTCCAACAGTTCCATGTTTAGGTTGATTAAAAAATGACAATTGAATGTTCAGTGCACCATTATCATTTCCAAAATTATATCCCATTCAATTATGTTTTGGAGGATATTCATGTTGGAAATAATGGGAACATAAAAATGAAATTTCCTCCTTTAAATAACCTGCAGCAATTATTTCTTCAATGGATTTTTTATTACATAAATTTTTCTTTAGTTTTTGTAGGCATGAATTATATGGGTTCAACCATCATAACTATACCAGCCCCCACATTATTTTTTCAGGAAGAAAATATAATATAAAATGTTTCATTGAATCAATGAAAACCATTGAGAATTTTTTTACAGCTTATATAAAATTAAAACAACACATTCTTACAGTATACTAAGTGAATCGTAGTTTTTTGTATCTACATAAATATCTCAAAAAAAAGATATTTCTGTGAGTTCATCCAAAATAAAAAATTCAACAAAAAACTAAATCCAATTGGTAAGGGTATTTCTAATATAGCTTAAAAATCATTACCTTTTTATCTGGTAATATGACTATTTATTACACATCTATAAAAATTAGAAACATAGCCATTTGGTATTCTCAAATTCTCAATCCACTAACAAAATAATAATCAGTTTTATTTAGAATGTGTACATGCTTCTTTTGGATTCGTTAAATTCTGTGATATTGTATTTTCAAATAACTCAAGTTCCAGTCTCTTAAAAATTTGGGAAAGATCTAATCATTACATTAAATTATATTTGATCTTACCATGTGTGCCCAAAAATTTATAAAATATATTATCAACATAGTTACCCTTAGTTTTCATGAAATCCAACATGTAATACACCAAATGATTAGGCCAATATGGGAGACCCAAAAAATAATTCAATTAGTCCAATTGTTATCTTTCCCAAACATCTATGTTTTTTAGTTTATATTTTATTGAAAGGTAATGCGAGGTAATGAAGGGACAATATATTTTAAAGAAATACCTGAGATCATTTCTGGAGGTCTATCTCTTTTAATTGTACCTTTTTTGAAATGATACATGTTTCTTTGGAAAGTTTGATCACTAAAAAGAAACATGTGATGATATTCAAAAAAATAATATTTCTTCCCATCGATGAGCATAAATACATTGTTGTCACCCATACAATACGAACATGATTTTGTACATTGTATACCCCATCCACATAACATTCCTTATGCCATGAGTCACTAACTGTCCACATTAATGCAACTTTTTTTTGGAAATTTTGTTTCACAACAACATCATATGTACTAACACCATTACCCCATAATTGATTTAACTCATCAATAAATGGGTTCAGATAAATATCAATATTATTTTCAGATGTCTTGGAATTAATAATTTTTAAATGATATGTAGTTCATTCATCCTCATCCAAGGAGGAAAGGTGTACAGAGTTATAAATATGGGATAACCAGAATATTGACCGCCATACGAACTAAATATATAGAAAAAATCCTTTGAAAGACCCAATCACACGTTATGTTCCTATAGAGGAAAATAAAGATTCAAATGGTCAAAATATTTCTATGAATCACCACCATAAAGATGATTTAATTTTTACTAGTTTAAATAATAGATTTGAGCCATGAAATCATTGATAATATGTTCTAAGACATAAATAAATGTTGTAATATTGGTTTCAGTAGTAAATACCTCAACTATTTAACATGAACCAATCCAGACATCCCTTGTAAAGCATCCCTGAACCTTTATTTCTACATGTATTTCAATTAACTAAAGAACCATTTTCACTATAATATAATAATGAAATCATTTTAACAAGCATGAATCCTCTGATAACCAAATACCAAATTGTGAACCATCCTCATACTCTCATATTAATTTATATGCAAATCATATCATTATTGTAACAGTAATTTAAACAAAGAGAATATCTAATGAAAACAACAATTATACATTCCATTATCAAATTTAATAGCCATAAAATTTTCCACCTCTTCATATTTTTTTATCTTACAACCATGATATACGGTATTTTCAACAGAATTCATCGACTCATTAAATTGATATGTTTCTAGATCAAGAGTTAAATTAATATCTTTATGATTTTCTTTTTTTTGAAAAGATATACCATCAACATCATGTACTAATGTTTGAAACAACGATGTATCTCAAACCAAATTATTAGTATCATCTCTAAAACTATGCCCACCCTGTTGATACTAAAAAACATAATATTTCTAAAGAAACATAATAAATCCCCCCTATGTTTTAAAATGTTTCCAATTTATTCAAAAACACATTTATTATAAGCACACTTAATTTTACCTTCTGAAAAAAATTCTGGTTTAGATGATACAGATAATAAAAAATCTTTGACACTATTAATATACATATGATTTATACAATAACAGTTTCAACTCAAATAGTGATTTATCTAATCATGATATTTTAATAAATACTATTTTCTACTTCCTTGTTCTAAATTTTTATTAAAAAAATTGGTTTTAATTAATCTAATATGAGGAAGAGACTATCCAAAATCATAGAGAATAAAAAAACAAATTACCCAAAAATATTATCAATTTATCTAATTACCACTAAAATTTTCTAATTCTAAAAATGACCATTAATTTTTTCCAATTACCAGTAATGTTTTCTAATTATCATTAACTAGAATTAAAAGAAATAGAATGCCAAACTAGGGGTGTGAGGTAATCATAGAGTGGAGTGTATGAAGGTGAATATAGAGTGATAAAATTCTAGTTCCCCTATGTTCTTATCATTTAGAGGAGAGACAATAATGGGTAAATCTATGAATTTACCCACAACCCCCTTTCCTTCAAACGAATTGAATGAACGGACACTGAAATTATTTCAATCTATCATCACTAGAATCCCCTCTATTACATGCTTTCCTTGAGGGATGTTGGGGGTAGAGAGATAGAGGTGAACATAGATAAAATTAATTTTATCACCAAAATTATTTCACTATGTGTCTTTTTAATCCCCTCTACTCCAACATCCCTCATGCCCTTTGGTCAACCTTCAATTAATAATTGTAGTTAATTGGGGTTAATTGTGGTTAATTATTATTAATTGTGCTTTGTAGTGATTAATATGGGTATTTTTTTCTAAATACCTCTAATTACTGATATTCTTTACTAAATACCTCTCATTGGATGTATTTTTTGTCACTAAATACAACTAATTTCTATTTTTTATTTACTAATTAATACTCATTACTTATATAATTTTACTAAATACCACTAATTGAAATTATTTTTTTACTAAACTTCTACTCATTGTCAGTATTTATTACTAAAAAACTACTAATTTTAAGTATTATTTATTAAAATATTACTCCTTATAGGTATTTTTACAAAACACCATTCATTGTAGGTATTATTTACTATATACCACTCATTGAAACTATGTTTTTTACTAATTACCACTCATTAGAGATATTTTTTGCTTATTACCACTCATTTCCACTATTTTTAACTAAATACCACTCATTTTAGTTATTTTTTACTAAATACCACTCATTGTAGTTATTTTGTACTAATTACTCTTCATTGCAGTTAATGTTTTCTAATTTTTCTCATTATATTTATTTTTTTAATAAATACCAAACCTTTCCGGCATTTTTTAATAAATTCTTTTCATTAATAGTGTTTATTACTAAATAATACTCATTGATTATATTTTTTACTAAATATCAATCAGTGCCTATATTTTATACTAAATACCACTCATTGCTGGTATTTTTTACTAATTTAAATACATTTCTAGTATTTTTTATGAATTAACGCTCATTATTGATAATGTTTTATAATTAACTCTCATTTTTTCAATTGTTTTTACTAATTAAAATTCATTATTAGAATGTTTTACTAATTACCGCTCATTTCCCATATTCTTAACTAATTTCATTTCATTTCCACTAATTTTAACTAATTAACACTCATTTTTGATAATTGTTAACAATTCCAACTTATTTATACTATTCTTTATAGATTCTCATTTATTTTTGTTTCTTTTTACTAATTACATCTCATTATCACCAATTTTTTACTAATTAACACTCATTTCTACTAATATTTAATAATTAAAGCTCATTACCTATAATTCTTGAAAATTAATACTCATTTCCAATAATATTTAATAATTCTCACCCATTACAACTAATTTTTAATAATTCCTACATATTTACACTAATATTTACCAATTAACAATCATTTATACAGATTTTAACTAATTACTGCTAATTTTCATAAATTTTAAATAATTACCACTCATTTCCGTTGATTTTGACTAATTACTATTCATTTCTTCTATTTTTTAATAATTAAGGCTCATTTCTAATAGTTTTTATTAGTTAATGCTAATTAGCACTGATTTCTAATAATTGACACTAATTATCAATGATTTTAAATAATTCCTACTAATTATTGGTATTGTTTTCTAATTAACACACATTTCTGGTAATTTTTACTAATTACCACTCGTTATAGGCAATTTTTACTAACTATCACTCATTACAGGAATTTTTTTTATTACTGCACATTACCATTAATTTGTATTAATTACCACTCATTTACTTTAATTTTAACTAATTACTTCTCACTTCCTCATGTTTTTACTGATTAACGCTCATTTTCGCAAATGTTTATTAATTACAACTTATTTTTACTATTATTTAATAGTTTCAACTCATTTTTTCTAATTTTTAGTAATGTTCACAAATTTTCACTATTTTTTTCTAATTACCACTATTTTTTACTAATTATAAATAATTTATAATAATGACTCCTCCTTTTTAAGAATTATCGCTAATTACTACTAATTATTAGAATTTATTAGAATTTATTATTACTTGTTACTAGGATCTATAAAATAATATGAATTTCTATAAATTGATATTATTTTTTAAATTACATATAATTAATATTAATCACAACCAATTATTGATAATTAAAACAAATTAACAAAAATTAAAACTAATTACTTCTCATTAGAACAATTAATATTAATTAAAACTAAATATTTCTAATTTAAAATAATTACTGAAAATTATAAATAATTAAATCTAATTACTTATAATTACATGTAATTAATAATTATAAATTCTAATATAATATAAAATAAATTATTTAAAAATTAATACCACTTAAAATAACTCAAAACTGAAGATTTTTCTTCAGATGCAAAACAAAACATTTTATTCCCTAGAAAATTTTAAATAAACAAATGAAGAGGGATGGAGAGCAAAGGAGAAGAGGAGACTTGAGATAAACAAATAATAAAAAACCATGTAGTGGGGTTGGGGGAATATAATTTATATTATTAGTGATGGAACTATTTACGATGGGAAAACCGTCCCAATTAGGACATATAATAAATAAAAGTGTTAGAAATAAAAAAGTTATTTACGATGAGGCTTGTCACAAATACTCTTCAACCGAATGATTTTTTTTCAATGAATCCCATCACAAATAGTCTTCTCCCATCCAATTATTTTAAAAGTGATATTAATTCCCATCACAAATAATAATACTGACAAAAGGTATTTGTGACGCAAGGAGATTCCGTTCGTAAATACCTTTTCCCAGGGTTTAGTGAATATGCATGCCAAAGGTATTTATGATGGTAATGTTTTAACATCGAAAATATTTTTTTAAGGATTATTTATGATGTGAAACAAATCCGATCAAAAATATTACTATGTTAACATCTATTTGCAACAAGGGGTTGGCCCATTGCAAATAGCCCTTATAAAAACCCCTTTTCACGTAGTGGAAATGGGTTTCAATCACATTGAAGCATGATTAAATTTTACAAAAATATAGATTCCCTAATTTTTTTGGAAAAATGAATAATCCATGGAAGATAAATGGATTCCATAATAATTTCATTTAAATATGACTAACCCATGTAAAAGAAATAGGTTCTATAATAATCTCATTGAAATACGATTTACTCGTGGAAAAGAAATTGGTTTCCTAACAACATCTATGCAATAATCAAAATATATATAGATAAATAATAAGGATGATATAAATAAAACATATAAATAATGGTGT
Organism: Viscum album; assembly: GCA_963277665.1. NCBI lineage: Eukaryota > Viridiplantae > Streptophyta > Magnoliopsida > Santalales > Viscaceae > Viscum > Viscum album. Next base: position 1,349,271,140 of record OY728139.1, on the reverse strand, counting down.
AATAATAAAGGGTTGTTTTCATTGATCAATAGAAATACCATAAAAATATTATTAAAAACATTTTTGAAGAAAACATCATTTTAATTTTGAAAATCAATTTTTAAAATATATAATTTTTTGAAAATAAATTTCATTAAATACTAACATTGAAAATTATGTTAAAAATAATTTAAAAATTTATTTAGTAAAATATCCTTTTTTATTTGAAAACACTCTCTAATGTTTTTTAAAAACATTTTCAGAAAACATTGTTTTAGAAGAAAATGGGTTTTTTACTGAAAAGATTTTTTTAATAAAAACTTCTTCTTAAATCTTGAGTATATAAAGAGATAAAAATAAAGTTAAATAATGTATATTAATGAAATAACTAAAGTTTAATAATATTCATATGTTAATTTAGATTTTGATAATAAGATTTCATCATCGGAATCATAATCATAAGAAATATTGATAAATGGTGAGATTGTAACAAAAATCATTACCACTTCGGTAAATTTGAATCATATGCCCCATAAAATAAAAAAATTAAAAGAAAATTATAATATCTGGAAAATAAAGATATTCATGATATAATATGTCAAAGGTGAAATATATAAACATCATAAAAGGGATAGGTGTAGAATATAACATGATCCTCAAATAAGAAAAATTGATACAAAAATGCCCTATTGTTTTGGTAACTTTGAAATATTAACCCTATAAAAGTGATATCCTAAAATGGATATAAAAATATCCATAAATTAAAGTATGAGAATCATAAAATAAATTTATGTGCATTATATAAACCATATAAAAACACGTGGTGAATATGACATATATCTCACAAAATTAAATGTGAGCTGATAAAACCCTTTACGTGAGTCTGACTTGTCATGTGTGTTTTTATATTCCTATTCTTTTGGTACCTCATTTTTTTACACCAATGGCCTTACTTGGTAATAAATCTTCCAAGAGAAATAATTTTAGGATGATTTTGTAGATGTTGAGAAGTTATTTGGGAAGGGTTTGGACAATCCAAATGGCTTGAGAGGCGTGGAGAAGTGAGGGGAGTGAATTACCTTTTATAATTGAGGAGTGATATTATTTTAAATACCCAAAAGTATTCACTATTGGGTAGTATAACTTACCTCATGAAGATCCAAAACTGAATTTAAATAGAAGTTAGGTTTGATGTGGTTTATACACACCTCAACCTCAAAAAACAAATTAATTTTTATAATTTTGTTCCTTAGTCTTTATGTTTACTCTATTTTACCCTTTTTTATACCACAGTAACTAGTTCTCTATCCTAGTTATTTAATTCTTTATGAATAAATTAAATTTATAATTATTAGAAAATTTATACCCACTGATTTTAAATGTGATATCTATTTTTTAAAATAAAAATCTCATGTGTGTTGTAAATTATGTTTAACAGAAGCGCATGAAACAAGAAAAACACTACTTTTTCCATAACAATGCTAACATAGTTTTTACTATTTAGGGGTCAATATGTTTATTATAAAATTTAAATTGGTCAATTAATGTACCATATTTTATATTTATTTACATTTAAAAATATCTTGGTAGAAGATAATATTTTTAGTAATTTTAAATCATTTAACAAAATATTATTTGTTATAAAATTAAATTAAATTGAATTATGACATTATTAATTTAATTTGAATTTAAGAAAATATCAATATAAGGATGGAATTAAAATATATTATTTTAACACCAGTTTATCATGGTATAATCAGCTAAAAAATTAATGGAACACAATTATTTATTAAATAAACATCACTTTTAAAATTTTTTGTATCATTTATTCTATTTAATTATTAGCAAAATAATTCATGGTTTGGAATTACATAATCCTTTAAATTAATTATTTAAAAAATAAAAAAATAAATTCTCATGATAAAAAATATTTATTTTTCAAAATAATATTTATAACTGAACCTATGATTTTTTCCCAATCCCAAAGTTGTATAGATATTAAAGGTAAGGAAAGTTCTTTTTTTCTTCTTTTTTTTAGTTAACTTATTATATATTTCAATTTCATAGAATATTATCAAAATAACTCATAAAAATATATCATAAGGTGTTAAGGGCCGATATATTTTCATCAAATGGGTTTTTGAAATGTTTTGGTTTGTTATTATTCCTTATATTATAAGCTTAATCAGTAAGTAAACTTGATTTTACCATAATCACTAGAATTAATTTTAAAAGTTTTCACTAATCATTATGGTAAAAAAATAAGTTGACCTTAATATAAAATATAAAATATTATTATTCGAAATATTTAATCTATTTGGATAAATTCATCTCATATTATTTGTACAATTTAATTTAATATTAATCTTGTGTATATGATGAGAAAGTAGGGTTTATAGGTGAAATAGTTAAAAGGTTTATAATGTTCTTTATAGAAAAATTAAATATGAAAATTATTCATATGACCTAAATTGGATTAATATATGTATAAGTGAACTAGTGTGACTTTAAATCCAATTAAAAATGTAATTTATAATTATATATTAATTACATGGAATGGAAAATTTCGATTAGTATTAAATATTTTTCCCCATTCATAAAAAAAATACCCTTCTCAGAAAATTCAAAAAAACTAACACTATGGATTTTTTTATTGCACTTCAAAAAAATGAATTCTATTTTGAAAAATAAATTTCCTAAAATTGTTAAAAATTAATTTTAAATTATGTGTTTGAAGAATAATTAAACCACCTTTCCGGACAAAAATTACATTTATCTGAAAACACTTATTTTTTATTTTATTTTATTCTTCTTTTATTTATAATAAATTGATAACTAATAAAAAAATTTAATATATATTTTCATAAGTTATTAAATCCTATTCATTCCCACAATACCAAAATCTAAGAGATAAAAATCATATTAAATATTAATATTAATAGTATATTGTTGTTCAGTTGAACTTGGTCTTGCGTGTAATGAAAGCTATTGAAGAAACTCATTATTGCATGTATAAATAGATAATTATTTTGTTGTGTACCATTTAAGATATTCAATATACTATTATTATATTAAACCAACATCATAAAAATGTTTAAAAAAATGTTATTGATAAGGGAGAAAATTAAATAAGGTGTTCATTTGAAAAAACACATAACTAGGTAAACAAATAGGATAAAATATTTTGGAATGGAAGAAAAGAGTGAATAATTATAAAGAGTGATTTAGGTCATTGATCACAAGAAAGTGAATGATCAATGGAATGTTAATGGCTGCAAAACCATATATATATTTTGATAAAATGACCATTTTTTCATAAGAATTGAATGTATTAGGATAATGTTTTTTTTTCAAGATCCTTTTACTAGAGTCTAGGAATTCTCTTACCATAATAACTTAGAGAATATGTAATTATACCTACTTGATGAGTATAATTTCATCCATGATTAATTTCCACCATATCCTCCTCTATTTCTCCAAATGATGTGTATTTAGGATGAATTTTACATTCTTGATGAACTCCAATAAAATTTTAGAGGACCACATAATCCAAAAATGTATAACAATATATTCCTCTTATATTTAAACATTAACAAAAACCAAGATGGGTTTCACTTGGTATGATAATTTCCAAAATGACTAAACCTTCATATGATATAGTAATATTTAAAATTAAACAATAATACCAAAATTTGTAACTAAATAATTCCATAACCCCATATCCCAAATAAAATCAATAAAATCATAGTTAAATAGTGTTTAACCCTCAATGATTATCACATACCTTTCAAATTTCATGATAAAAAATGTGGCAATCTTCTATAAAAGTAACACTAATCACTTAGTCACCAAATAATGTTTCAATACCATTGATATATATATGATAAAACTTGTTTTATCAATATGAAAAATCATATAAACTCCAAATTTTATGAATAACATAAATCTAATTTCTAAAAAATTTTAAATGCACACTTCTTGTTAAACCAAAGATTTACAAAAAATTCAACCCACTTAATGGCCTCCCAGAATTTCATTAATATCCAAAAATGTTTTACTACTTAAAACCTCAAATGGAATGTCTATAACTTTGATCATATGACAAAAATTTATCATATATACCTATGATGGTATCAATAACTCTAAATATAACCTAACCTTAGAAGGACATAATCTACAAATTCATCTAAGCCTAGATATCATACATACTATAACAGTCTAGAACCCACACACTCATACCCATTGATGAAATTATAAACTTTAAATATTCATCAATGATATCTATAATTGTAACCCAAATTTTATTTCCACTCAAACCATACACCATTAAAAATAAAAATTGATTACTTACATTCCCAATAAACTTTTAGGTTTAGATTTTTATATAATTTTGACTAACTCATATCATCTTGGATTCATACGCAATTGGTTTATAGTGATGGAAATAATATCCCATTATAACCAATTTTTCTTATTTTACATTAGATCATCAACATAATCCATATGTAATCCCTTCTAGACATAATTCATTCAAAAAATAATTCTTTAAAGACTGGGTAAAAGGAAACATAATAAGGGTGACCTCAGATACTCAGTTAGGGTAGAAATTAAAATTTTAATTGAATGTAATTAATGAGCATAAAAAGTGAATAAGGGTATGATGACATAATCAAAGTGCACGAGTGAAACATAAAAGAACTCATACCCATCCATACTTGGATCATAAAAAATGAAAGCATATAAAATTTTAGAGTCATCAGAATCAATAATCACAAGCCATGTGATATAATTATTGATCATAAGAAACATTAAAAGCCAATAGAAACCAATAAAAAACTTTTCTATAAATTGGATCAACATATTCATAAAACCCTTTCTAAACCCTTTTTATGGGAGTAACTATATAGTTGACTTCCTATAAAATAATTACCTAAATCGTTGTATTGATACATCATCATACCCATCATATAAGATATAATCGGCTCAACTGATGCTATCTCAGCCACACCATCATATAAGATGTTACATTATCACCCAATTCTATCTAATACACACCATATTATATGGTATTATGGGCTTACCCGACACTATGTGGACCGCCCCATTGTATATGTTGTAATGGGATCACCATATGTTATTTGGTCGAAACCATCAAATAATATGTCCAAGAACCAAAACATGAATACATTATATAGAGATTTCATCATAAAACTAATAAAAAACAACAAAATTCCTTTTACAACATGATTGACCCTGGAAAATAAATGTATTTCAATTCAATTTATTTGGGCCATGATTAACCCATTGAAAATAAATAGGGTCCATAACAATCTACATAAAACATGATTAACCAGTGGAAAATAAATGGGTTTCATAAGAATATCATTTAAATATTATTAATAAATGGAAAAAAAATAGATTCCATAACAATATCATTGAAATATGATTAAACCATAGAAAATAATTGGCTTCCAGAAAAAATATTTGAAATAATCATAATACATCCAAAGAAAGAGGTAAGATTATATTGATAAAAAATATACAAATTATAGAAAGAATAAATATTTATTTTCATTGATTAAAATAAATACCATAAAAATATTATTGAAACATTCTTGAGGAAAATATCATTTTAATTTTGAAATTCTATTTTTCAAACATAAAAGTTTTGGGAAATCCTTTTCACTAAAAATAACATCGGAAACATATAAACAAATTTTAAAAATATAATTTAAAACATTTACTGAGAAACTTATACATTTTTATTTTAAATCATTTTCTAATTTTTTTTTGAATGTTTGTTTAGAAAACAAGGTTTTTGAAGAAAATGAGTTTTTTACTCGAAATTTAATTTTTTAATAAAAATATTCTTTTGAACTCTACGGTACATAAATAGAAGAAAATGATAGAGAAAAAATGTATTATCATGACATAACCATAGTATACATAGTTTTAGGTGTTTCATGGTTGTTATATCATAATTTTTCATCATTATCAGAATAATAATAAACAATCCTGATAAATTATGATATTATAACATAAAATATTTTCCACTTTGGTAACATTGAATAAATATACCCCATGAAATAATAAAAATAAATAAAACATTAAATATCATGAAAATAAAAATATTCATGATATAAATTTTTAATGGGTTAGTATATACACCAAATAAATGAATATAGGTTTATAACATAACATTCATCTCATAGAAGGTAAATTGAGACAATAATATCTTACCATTTTGGTAATAATGAAACCGTACCTCAATAAAATGGACATCCCTATGAAGATATATAAATCCAAATACATTTAGTTATAATAATCATAAAATAAATTAATGGTAATTATAAACACCACAAAATAAAATTAAATGGAGAATATGGAATATATCATACATAAATAAAAGTGAGATGAGAAAACCCATACCCAGAGTTCGACTTTTCACATGTGTCTTTATATTCGTATTCATTAGGTAACTCAATTTGTTTTGAACCAAAGGCCTTATTTGGTTATATTTATACATAAATTTAGGCTTCTAATATATGAGGAGAGAAATTTATAATTTATTTGGATAGGTTTTGGAGGTTCCAAATGGCGTGAGAGGTGCAAATAATTGAGGGGAGTGGATTCCCTTTTTATAATTGAGGAGTGTCATTATTGTTAATACATGAAATTATTCACTAATGGGAATTATAACATACCTAATATGGATCCATGATTGAATAATTATTGGGGGTAGGGTTTATTTGGTCCAAACACTCCTCTAACATAGAAATGGAAAAACTTTTTTATCAATTTTTTTCTATAGTCTTTATGTTTACTCAATTTAAACAGTTTTTGTTTTTACCACGGTAACATGTTTTATAACATAGATAGTTAATCATTTAAGAATAAATCATTGTGAAAATTATTATACAATTTTAATCCACTAATTATAAATCTTATATCTAATTTATAAAATAAAAAACCCTTGTGTGTTGGAAATTAATTTTAACAAAATCACTTGTAACGTGCAAAAAAACTACGTTAGTCTTATCTGCACTAACATTTTTTTACAATATTGGAAAACACATGATTACTATAAAATATAAATTGGTACATGAATGTAAAATATTTTATATTTATTAACATTTAAAAATAACTTTACAGAAGATATTATTTTTAGTAATTTTAATTCATTGAAAAAATACCATTTATTATAAAATAACATGAATGTCAATTTGGAAATTATTCATTTAATTTTAAATTAATAAATATCAATACAATGATGGAGTTAAAATATATCATGTTAAATCCTGTTTAACATGTTAAAATTATAAAAAAAAATAATGGAACTCAATAATTCATTCAATTTACATAAATTTTATTTTTTTAGTTTAATTTATTCTATATAATTATTAGCTAAATAATTTATGTGTTGGAATTCATTATAAAATTAAATTAATCATTTCATATCTAAAAATTTAAAATAACTAATCATGATAAAAATAGATCATTTATTTTTTAAAATAATATTTATAAAAAAATATGCGATTTTTCTTTATTTGGAAGTTTTATATATATTAAATACGATGAAGGTTCCTTTTTATAGATTTTCTTTACTTAACTTATTATACTGGTACAATTCATGTATTAGTCTCAAAATAACTCATAAAAATAGATCCTAAGGTGTTAAAGGTCGAAATTTGGCCATCCAATGGGTTTTGGACATGTTTTTAGTCATTCTTATATCTTATATTCTATGTTTAATCACTAAGTAAATTCATTTTTACCTTAATGACTGTAATTAATTATAACTTCTTCCACTAATATTTATTAGAAAAATTAGTTTTAAATTATTATATAATATAAATTATAATGATTCAAAATTTGTAATCATTTATTTACAAATTCAACTCACATAAGTGGTATAATGTATTTTAAAATTAATCCCGTATATGGGATGATAAAGGGGGTTTTTGATGTGAAAATGTTCAAAAGGTTACAATGATTTTATTTAATATAGAAATGATTTCAAGGATATAAATTGTATTAAAATTTCTATTTTTTAAACTATTTATACTTTAAAAATGAATTTTGAATACAATTTATCATAATAAATTATTTAGATGCGAAGGAAGTATTTGACTAATATTCATTATTTTTCACTATTGACCAAAAAATTGATCTTCTCATAAAATTCCCAAAAGTTCACCCTATGAATAATTTAGATAAACCACTTTAAAAAATTAAGTTTAATTATTAAAATATATTTTATAAAATAAGTAAAATTTAAATTTAAATTTTGTGCAATAAACACGATTAAACCATCTTTTAGAGAAAAATACTATTTTTAGAAAACATTTATTTTTTATTTCAATGATTATTATTTTATTTATAATAAATATATAGATAATAAAAATGGGTAACATATATTATCATAATTTAGGTAATCTAATACATACCCTCTTTTCCAGTGGCTATGCGAAAAATATTATATTAAATATTAATATTAATAGTATATTGTTGTTTGGTAAAACCTGGTCTTGCATATGACAAGAGATATTGAATGAAGTCATTTTTGTATGTATCATAAGATAAAAGAAGTGGTTAAATCCAATAAATGATCAAATATATATTTTTTATTTTAAAATAGCTAGGTGTAATATCATTACAGAATACTTGATATATAATATAATGTTTCACACAAAGTTAATTATTATAAAAAATGAAATTACTCTTAGTATCCATAAAAAATTAAGAGTTTGAATTAAACATGAATGATGTTGAATTATTTTTATTTTTCTATTTCAATGAAATCTTATATTCATATAAAATATTTATACTATTGCTGAATATTTTTGAAATATCACATATTTATTTTTTACTATAGATAATGGATTCCTCACAACATCTGGTTGATCCATATGAATATTCTAAAAGTGAAATTTTTTAAATTCCAAAAAGAGATATAATCAATCTTTAAAATAGTAGTAATGAACAAGTAATTGTTTTTTAGATCCAAAAAATAAGATAAGGATATTGAATTAATCTAGGGTGTAATAATTGAAGCTAACAGATCAATCCATGAAAATCAATGCTTATTTTTATGGATAAAATCATAGATTATAAGAGTTTGAAAATTAATAATAAAATACTTTCAAAAAGTGGACTACACAACTAATGATTTCAATTTGGATAAAATATTAGTAATCTATACATATTAAAAAATAATAATATTTTTCAATTATTATTGATTTAATTACTGCAACAACCAAGTTTTTTTGTGATTCAAATATTTAAATAGTTGGAATAATATTTTTGAGATTGTTCAGTGAATGAATGTGAAATTTTGAGGGTTTTTAAACCACAATAATAATAAATTATAAATAATATATTAGTTTTAGTCTACATGAAAGGTTTAGTAAATTATTGGGGTCTCCTTATCAACATAGAATCATATGAAAAAATTTATGTTGTGGATCATCACAAAATTGGGTGTTGTCCCCATGGATGGTATAAATTTTATTTTAATGCATCCCTAATGGAGGAACCTATTGCGATTGTAAAACATAAGGAATTAATTAATTTATAAATCAATTGGTTTACACAAACACCCTAACCCTTTGAATATTTATGCCTATGTATGGCTTATAATTAGGATAAAAATCTTAATTAGGGAGGATATAAGTGGAAAACATTTGAGAGAACTAAGAGTTGTTGTATTCAAAAAATTAAAATAGATCGACGATCTTATCAGGGTGATAAAAACACTAATATTGATCACACAATTTGTAGTGATAACCTTTTTCGCTGCTAAAAAATAATTAATAAAGGGTTAACTTTTACCAACACTCACTAAAATAAATGGTAATTTCTCCTTTTTATCAGCAGTTTTTTTAGCGTTGATAAAATACCCACCTTTAACAACATAAAAAAAAGTATTGATAATGACCACAGTAAATTATTTAATTTATATATGAATATTTATATATTTTTGATTAATATTTATACAGTAATAAGTATATATATGTAGATATAATATATAAAAATGACATATATAACTATATTGTCATATAAAATATTATTAATATTATTTACATTAATTTGTATATAAATAACTATAAAATTTTTAGTAATAAATAAATGTTTAATAGAATAAAAATATACATTAATTGCAATACGTATATAAAACATTAATATGATTTATTAATATTTCATATAATTTTTTTATAAATATATAAATGAAAATAATTATATAAATTTGTGTTTTAAATATATATATTTATATTATTATTAAGTAATTTAAAATATATGTACCTATATTTGTCTGTATGTTTATTCATGTATATGTATTTAGATGTGTTTAATTCTATACGTTTATGTCTGTATATATATATATATATGTTGGTGTCTGTGTCTTTTTTGTGTGTATGTAAATTTATATGTTTTTGTATATATATGTATGTGTGTGTACGTATGTTCATATGTATGTATCTGTATATATGTGTATGTGTATGTTTAAGTGTACACATGTGGATATAAATGTGCATGCATGTGTATGTATGTGTATGTATATGTGTATGTACATGTATTTTTGTATATGACATGTGAATATGTATATGTATGTGAATGTTTATGTGGAATGTGTGTTTATCTTCTATGTGAATTTATGCATATGTATGTTTATGTATGTGAATGAATTCATAAGTAATTGTATGGACGTGTATGTGTATACATGTGTGTACTTGTATTTGTATGTATATACATTGATCCATACGTACACATATGTTTGTGTATGTGCATGTGTATATGCATGTTCATGTGTATGTATTTGTATATGTGTATGGGTATGTGTATGTGTATGAGTATGTTCATGTTCATGTGTATGTGTATGTGTATGTGTATGTGTATGCATATGTGTATGTGTATGTATATGTACATATGTGTATGTTCATTTTCATGTATATGTACATGTATGAATATTTCTTTTATATGGGTGTATGTGTATTTGTATGTGTATGTGAATGTGCATGTGCTTATGAATGTTCATCTGTACATGTGTGTGTATGTGTATGCCAATTTGTGCATGTGTATGTATATGTATGTGTAAAAGTATGTCAATATTAATGTGTGTTTGTATGTGTATGCGTATGTGCATGTGTATAGGTATATGTATATATATTTATGTAGTATGTCAATGTATGCATATATATGCATATGTTTATGCATGATTGTGTATGTATTTGATTTTATGTGTATGTTTATAAATACATGTATGTCTATGTGTATGCATGTATGTGTACGTGCATGTGCATGTGCATGTGTATGTGTATGAGTACTTGTATGTGTATTCGTATGTATATGTATATATATGTGTAGGTGTAAATATATGTATGTGTATATGTATGTGTATGCACATATTTTTGTGCATGTTTATGTGTGTTTATTCATTTAATATTATTTTTTCATTTTTAATATTTTTCCATTTTTTTATTTTCTATAATTTATGGATTTTTAATATTTATTAATTTCTAATATATATTCATTTAATATTATGATAATACATTCAATTTTGATAATTACTTAATCATTTTTAAATATTCATACATTTAATTTAAACATATTTTTAATAGCTATTAAAAATTGAAATTAATTTTGTTTTATACTATTGATAAAATATACACATGAATAATAATAATTAATAATACTATTATTTATTTAATATTTTTTATTAATCATTTACGTGTTTTCAGTACATGTAAATACTTTTAAAAGATTTATTGTTTTTTAAATATTTTTTGAAATTTATTCAAATATATTTCTTCATTTTTAATATTATTTCATTTAATTTGTTTTTTCATTTTTGATATTTACAAATATTTAATATTTTTGAAAATTATTCGATTTTTAAAATTTATACATATTTATTTACTATGTTTTAACATTTTAAATATTTTATAACCTATACAACTCATATTTATTTTTGTATTAATTATTTTTTAATATTTTTAATATTTTTGAAATTTATGTACTTGATTTCTATAAATGAATTTTAGTTAAAATGTGTTTTTACAGTCAATATAATTCATTTTATTAATTTTTTATATACTTCATATTATTTATTTACTCATTTTTTTCATTTTTATGTTTTAGTAATTCATTTAATTAATGTTATGAAATCACATTTTTAAATATTTTTTAAAATTTTCCATTTTTCATAATTCATATTTAATATTCATTCAAATAATAAATTTTTTTAAATTTTAATATGTATTAATTTTTTAGTTTCTTTATAATTTATTCATTGTTTAATTTATATTTATACATATTTATTTACTATGTTTTAATATTTTAATTTTTTATTTATTTTATAATATGACCATTAATTCAGTTCAATTTTTTAAGATGTAATATTTTCAAAATGATTGAAAAAAATAAAATAAATCTATGAAAATTGAGTTTTTAATTTTTTTTATAATTTAAATAGTTAATATAATTCATTTTTAATAATTTTTGTTATTTATATAATTTATGATATTAATTTATTCATTGTACATCATGATTGCATGTGTTTACATTTCGTGTAATTAATCTTACAAATTCATATTTTAAAATATTTTTGAAATATTTTTATATTTATTTATTCATTTTTAATATTCATTTATTTAATATAACTTATTCATTTGTAATATTAATTTTTTATATTTTTTTGAATTTTTTGGAATTTTTTATATTTATTTATAAATTTTTATATAATACTTTTTAATGTATTCAATATGTTTGTAATTTATGTGGATAATATTTATTCATTTATATTAATTATGTTTTAATTTTTTTTATATTTTTTTTAATTTATATAATTAATTTATTTCAATTAATTTGGTAAATATATTTCAAATTTAAATAGTTAATGTAATTTGTATTAGTAATTATGTGATTTTTATAATTAATATTATTTATTTATTCATTTTATTCATTTTTATGTGTATATAATTTTTTAATTAATTTTATGAATTCAATTTTTCATCATTTTTTAATTTCGTCGAATTTACATATTCATTTTTAATAATCATTCATTCAATTTTATTTATTAATTTTCAATATTTCAATAGTTTATTCATTTTTTAACATTTATTTATTTAATTGTATTAAATTTTTTTATGTTCGTAATTTCTATAATTAAGAAGTTTAAATGATTTTTAGTTTTTTTAAAATTTAAATAATTAGAAAAGTTCATTTTTAATAATTTCATTATATATTTAATTAATATTATTTATATAATCAATTTTATTCATTTTTTTCATTTTTTTACTTTTGATAGGTTAATCGCTGATAATAGTATATTTTATCAGCAGTAAAAGAGAAGCACTGCTAAATCCCACTATTGTCAGTGATTGTTTAGTGCTTATAAATGTGATAATTTATTAGTGCTAAGAAGGAACTGGGAAAACTCTTATTTCTCATCGATTACATTTTAAGAACTAATATAATACAATTTTCCACCCTTATAGTAAGTGATGATAAAAGCCTTCATCCTCTTTAAGAAAGAACACTAGTAGGTCAGTTCTTCCTCGTGCCACACTCAAGCACTAACAATACCAAAGGACTGTTGCTGCAGATGTTGATTGTTTTGGGAAGATCGAACCTCAAAACCAATTGTATAAAACTTCAAACTCATTTTAAGGAATCCTAGTCAATATTTGATGTGTTTTACATGATTTTGTTTTGAGTATATCTTCCCTTTTATCCAATATGATCCTTGGAAATTTGATTAAATATATCATAATTTCTTGGTGTGGCTTTAATATAATGTGAGTTGGCCATAATTCCTCTTAATCACACACGAGTGTGGATTTCAAATTTTATTCTTCCAAAACCCATGAAATTCCCAATAAATCATATGTAGATTCACTTTACACCTACAAATCAATGAAATTATCATTTAAATGTGTAAGCTTATACCAAAACTAATTCTCAAATTAATAAAACATAAATGAAAATAAGCACCCATTTTCTATCATATTCTAATATTACTTATTTTATGATTTTAATTTTCTTTTCATCATGTAAAAGAAATTATATTGAAGTTAATTAATCAATCAATTCACAAGTTTACCTCTCTCACATAAAAATGCATCCCCCTAAATCAAGAATACATGCTTTCGTGTTTTTCTCATTCTGAGACTCTCGATACATTGTATAATATGGCAATGGACCTACATCTCCACACAAAGAGAAAATTTGTGCTCAATAATAAATACTTTTTAATGGTTTATATTGGGGAATAGAGTTTGGAGTTTTATGTTTAAAAATATAAGGTTTAAAGAGGTGTTTTCATATCTTAATATTTAATTAATTTAATTACACGCAAAGATAATACAAATTAACTCCTCCCTAACCTCAAAGGAATCACCAAATAGAATATTTCCACCCCCTTTCATTGGAATGATACATAACAAAATTTGGAAATCCCCAAATCAAATTATAATTTTTTTCCTATTATAATTAATATAATTTAAACAATGTTTTTTGAAATATTTATGAAATTTGAACATATTGTGATTTCAATATGATTCAAAATTTTGAAATTCCCAATTTTTTTGAATTTAAAAATTTCAAAACATGAATTAATCAAATTTTAATAATCATGTATTTTATTTTTTAAATTAAATTACTTATTAATGTCATTTTCATGATTTTATAAATCCTTTTCATAGATTTTGTATTTGAAAATTTGGGTTATTTTTGTTAAAGCATTCTTTTTTGGATTCAACTCGCAATTTTCACAATTTTAAAAATCTTGTGGAAGATTAATATTAAAATTTTTATTCTTACCAAAAAAAGAAGTATAATAGGATATATTCCATATATTTTAAAATATAATAACCTTAATCAATGTGATTTCTTTGTTTCAAACACTACACAAAACATTGGTAATGATATGTAATTTGGTTGGATATGTGTTCTGATAATGAAATAATATTATATACACCCTAGTAATTATTAAGTTATAGAAATTCAAAGGATTCTGATGAACATTGATGGTGATATAGATTGAATTGTCTCCCATGATGAATATATTTAAAAAAAGAGATTGAGTATTGATATGTGATTTATTGTAATAAAATATTTGTGTTATAATACTTTTAAATAATTTAATTCTTGGTAATTAAATGTTCCAATAAGTTGTTGATGGAGTGGAATTTTATATAAAATATAACGAATACATGAGCGTATATATAAAGTATAATCTTTCAGGTTTCTAATCTAATCCCTTATGATTTTTTTCTTTTTTCTTCAATAATAATATTAATTACTCAACTAGGATGGATATAAATAGAAAATAGATGAATTGTAAACTTATGATAAAAAAGTATAATGATAGGGTGAAAGAATTTATCAAGTTTGAAAAAGGTCATGCATATTTCCCTTCTCAAATTATTTATCTATGTTTACGTTGTTCTTATTTTGTATTTATTAGTCCATATGAGTTATAATTACAATCAATTTATCATAGAATTGATCACAGTCATAAATGATAAACTAAACACTGGAAGATCTAAATGCACCTAGTGAATTGAATAACACACTATTTTATTGATCATCCGACATGAATAGAACTGTAATCGATAATGAATGCACTACCAAGGATATTATTATATGTGTAAATAATTATGGATATCATATTGAGTAATTGAAAATCACAATTGATGATGAACATCATGATTTTATAAAACTATTTCATAATAAAAATAGTTGTTGAAATATACTAGTGTATGCTGGTTGTACTAAATATAAAACACTATCATCCATACTGAAATATATTATGTAAAACCAATAAAATTTGGAGTGAAAAAAACATTAAAAAACTACTTTCTCTCTTGTATGATATGATAACATAAGGCAATGATTTTCCATGCTGAACTTATAGTGCTAAAAAATGCCACGTTCAAGGGTTATGTTTTGTAAAAGACTACATGTGAATCCAAATGAATATATACTATTTTTCATGGACTATGAGTCACATAAATAATGACTAAAGTGTGGTGTGTATCAATACATGAAGGAATAATTATTTCCTTTGAAAGTTGTATAGTACTTTCTGATCATTCAAATTTCTATGAACCTCTATAGAAGTGAGGAGACTACAAGGAAATTAATGATACATGTAGACGAAATAAAAAATAAGGGAAACACCAACACCTAGTAGACTATAATACATGTAACAAAATTGTTGATGAGTATCTTGAAATTAGAAACAATAGAATAAACCTTCACCCTATGCTATATGTAGATGTAGTGAATCCATTGGGTTTAAAAAATAGTAATCATAACACATGTCTAGTTATGTTTTTAAATCATAACATAGAACCATAGTTTAACATGAATTTAAAAAACATTATGTTGTATCTTATTTTATTTTGACTATGATAAATAGTTAATTATATTGATTTTTATTTTTATCATTTGATCAATGATATAAAATTAATAGTGTATTTAACTATTATTTTTTATGATGCTTATAAAAGTCATGATTTCACATTGAGATCCATGATTTATGAGATGATAAATGACTTTCCTTCTTATGTATTTTTTTTAAAGATATAACATTAAAGAAACTCTAGGGTCTCCCATTTTTGAAAAAGGTAGACAAATAGTTAGGTAAAACAAATCCTCAGAAATAGTTTTTCTAGGACATCATAGATTTCTACCTCAGTGAAATAAAAACCCATTTTGGAAAACATCATTCGATGAGAATTCAGATGAAGAAACATAACCATATCCAATAAAAAGTAATCAAAATTTTAAGAAATTAATGGATATGAACAACAATATTTATAAACCTTATTTGAAAAACATTTTGAAAATTTGTTAGAAATAGAAATCTATTTATTTGAATTACTATACTAGAATTATTTGTACATTAGATATTTTATTAATTTCGTGCATGTGGAAGAATGTTTTTTTCAATAATGAAATTGAAATGTTACTAAATTCATCTGAAAAAATGATGACATTAAGGGTATGTTAAAAATGGTTAATATGGGGATAAAAGAAGTATCAACTCTATTTAAGGGTGAAAACATGTTTTTCTATATCTAGCTTCATACAATCTTTCTAGGAAAGAGATATATCCTTGTTTCAACTTCCAAAATGATGTAATGGTTCTATGGGTTATTTATAAAATATCAAGAATTTCATGTAAATGATTGATTTATAGTTAAAAGGTCTAAAATCACATAACTATCGTGATTTTTTCAATATATAATGCATGTTGCTTTAAATTTTATTTTTACTAAAAATTTCTATCATATATTAATAATGATTTGGTTCTTTTTAAAATTTATATGAAGAAATGTTACCGACTCGATGAAATTTCAAAATATTAAAAAGGAAAATGAAATAATATTTTGAGAATCTAAGATGTTATACCATCATTTACTTTTTGATATTTTGGTTCCCATGATGGTTCACTTGGTTTGAGATATCCTGTTATGTGTTCTTATACATTATAGATCAATATACCCACCAAAATATTCTATGAAAAATTTTAAAGGGTGTATGAAAATGGTTATCTTTAAGGTTATATAATAGAGTGATATATAGTTAAGGAAGTCATTTAATGATTATTTAGAAACCTTTTAAATGTGGATTTTATTAATCTACTAAAATCATATTACGTCATACAACTTGAGGGTTATGAAATTGATGGAATAGATATGGCCACAATTTTTATTATAAAGAAGGTGACAGATCAAATTTACATTTCATAAAGCATTCAATAGTTTCATCCATATATTGAAACTGAAAAACTAATTATTAGGTAACTAAATTCATCAAAGGATGGAAGTTGGATACCAAACACACATTAAAGATTGTTTAAAGGATGGTTTTACGATTATATATTTAAGGATTCAACTGATAATACAAATTCAATTTTAGAATGTCTTAAATAGATATCCAGAAGAACAATTATCCATGTATTCTCTTAAAATGGTCACTTAATTAATGATTATATGTTTAATATAAAGTAACATGATGAATGGAATACCATGAATAATAGAATAGTTACTATATTTCAATAGAGATTCCTTTATCTGGCTCAAAGGACAGAAATATAATTTACATTCATATATAATACTTTGGAATCATCAAAAAAATATTGGAGTTGGAATATTACTAGTACAAAATCTATTTTCAACGTCACCTTTTTTCACATTGGCTTTTTAGAACTGACGTAAAAATATCAGAAAATTAATTTTTCACTTCGGTTATTATTTAACCGATTTAAAATTATATTTTTGCTAATTTTTCACATCGGTTCTTATATAACCAACGTGAAGAATCTATTTTATTTTATTTTTCATGTCGGTTATTATATAACCGACCAGAAAAATCAAGGTACATCACTTTTCCACATTGTTTATCAAATAAACGATGTAAAAAATAAAATTCCATGAAAATATATTTAAATTTCTACTAATTGTTCACGTCAGTTATTATAAAACCAACCTGAAAAATGGATTTTCATGACCTTTTCAAGTCTATTATTAAATAACCAAAGTTAATAAGGTATTTTTCACGTCTATTTTTTAATAACAGAGATGAAAAAAGATCACAAACATATAATTCATTTCCTAAGCATGAATTTGACCAGTTACAGAGCTCAAACGGAGTTACATATTGAACGTTATGGCCTTTAGAATTTGATCATCTCTAAATGATGTCTTTGGGAAGGCCAACTTATGAAGGTCATAACTTTTAATCCATAACACTGTTTGAGCTCTGTGACCTGTCAAATGAATTCTTGGGAAATGAACTACATTTTCGAAAACTTTTTTCACATTGTTTATTTAATAACCGACGTGAAAAAGTGATGAAGATTTATTTTTCACATCAGTTTTATAATAACCAATGTGAAAACTAAGTGAAACATTTAATATCATTTCAAGTTAGTTATCATAAAACTGACGCGAAAGATAATTTTAATATCCCGCGAATGTGAAATTTCAAATTTTTTACACCAAGAAATCGAAATTTCGAATTGCCGCCTAAAATATTTAATACCACATTTTCTCTTATCATATCAATTATATGTTTTTATTATACACATATCCTAATTTAATGATCATTTATTTTAACCATTATAGTTCCCCCAACTCGACTTGTTTGATCTTCAATGTGAACAAATAATTTCTTTTTTCCGCGATCTCGTTAAGGTATATTTAATCATATATCCATGATTTATGGTTTTTATTATTTTTTTCTTAATTGATATACCATTTGATGATCATTTCATTCAACCATTATCATTCCACTTACTCAACTTGTTGGATCTTCCACGTGAATCCACAATTTCTTATTTTCGCAATCTCGTCAAGGTATTTGTAATTAGTTTCCATGATTTATATTTTCTATGAGTTGTTTTCTTAATTGATATACCATTTAATAGTTATTAATTCATTATAATGATGGATGATTCTTTATATCATGGTAAAACTACAAATCCCCCTACGGATTCAAAAATTCTTTCAAAGATGAAGCTATGGTTGGTTCATTCAATCTTTCCTTGCAAAAAATATTAATCTTTTGATGGTCATAACTTTTGATCTGCAACTCTGTTTGAGCTCTATAACCTGTCAAATCAAAGCGTAGGAAATTTTCTACAAGATGGTAAACATTTTTTACATCGGTTATTTAATAACTGACTTCCAAAATTATTTTAACGTCGGTTGCAAAATAACTGACGTAAAAAATGACCTTTAATGTCAGTTTTTCCAAAAACTAACAAAAAAATGGCTTCATAACGCCATTTCCAAAAGATATTTCACGTCGGTTTTTTAAAAACCGACGTTAAAAACCATTAAAACCCTTACATAAGTTATTAAATAACCTATTTAAAAAATAATATTTCTAATGTCGATTGTAATAACATCTACTAAAATCCGATGTTAAAAAGAAAAAAAAACCGATGTAAAAAATTGTTTTTGTACTATTGTATACAACATTTTAAGTGCCTATTTCTGAATACAACTGAGTTAATAATAGGTGTTTTGCTAAAATTTATGAATTGGGAATTGTGAATGTGGATTTTAGTAAATAATGATATAAATTGGTCCAATTTATAATTAAATCATAGGTAGTAAATGTATATTTTGCCTCAGATCCTATAAACAGAAAGTAGCCAATTTGTCTTTTATCATCCAAAACTACTGTAGGGTCAGAAATCAATTCAACCAAGGATATCCTTTTCAATTGTATTTTTTTAAATAATTTAATGGAATTCCCAATTTATATTGGTTATTTAATGTAATAGGATGACAAAATAGAGGATATGGATAATCAATAGAACAGTCCAATCCCTTTAACATTTAATGTAAAATAGAGAGTTCAATAATCTGGTAATTGTTCGGTAGTACATATTGCATTACCATATTGTATTATTTTTTCACAAATTTATTTACATAATCTAAATTAACTATTACACAACTTTTATTGATAATTGATTATTCATATAACAATTATTCCATTCTTGAGGAACAATTGTTTTCTCAAAATGATGACGATTCTAATAGATAGGGACAATATGTTTATTCACATGTTTATGCTACCAATCTCTATGAACAATATATTAATGATGATCAAAATATGGAAATATTAGTGTGTGAACAACCTATGTACCAAAAAAAAAGAGTTTCATATCATGATGGTGTTTAAAAAAATTAATTATGGTGAAAAGAAAATGTATCAAATTCAAGGTTGGATGAAATATATATGAGAATATTTTCAACTCTAAGTGGTCAATTTTCACTAGTCACATTTACATAACCATTATAATTTACTTGATTATTAATATATATAATATGAACAATGTTGTACCCATAATTAAGGAACTAATTTTGGAAGAAATTAGGGTATCCTTATGATATAATTTCATTATTTTACAAAAAAATAAACCAATTAAGTATTGATTTACTCTTCATTATCTATTACAGAGTGAATTTATACTATATGTATTCGGAACGAAATTTATATTAATGGTAACTAAAACGTATCATAGAGGGTTTCAAATAAGCTTATAAATAACAATCTTTGGGATGTTTAAGGGAATGTAAATCCATGAATTAGGGAATATCATTATTAGCTATCTGGGGAGGAGATATTTCAGGTACACTATGATTGGAGATACTTTACTTGATTTTTTTAATTAAAAACATTATTTATGATTTTTTTAATTTATAAAATAGAAACTTAGTGATGTAAAAAATAATCATGCATCAAAACCAACTTAACCATATAATAACTCAATGATGGTGTATGCTGCACTTGATAAAAAATGGTCTGCATTTTTAAATCTACTATAATAATTTTATGTGGTATGAAAAAAACATAAATTTGTTTCCTTTATTATGTATAGATATATAAATCAAAATTAAAATAAAAAACAATACAATGTTAGGTTATATGGAAGGAGTCTTAGGTAAATAAAATTGGAACATTAGAAGATGAAAACATTAAATAATTATGGGAAGAATGTGTAAGAATGAAATAATTACAAAAATTTATATTTTAAATAAATATTAAATAACAGTGAATACATATTTTAATATAAATTGATCATGTTTTATACTTAATATTTTTTATTGAATGTATCTAATAAATTACAACTTTTAGTGTCCTTGAATAGGTTATAACAATATGATCGTGATAGAGGTGCACGTTTTAGAGCTTTATCATGAAAATAATTAGAGAAAAAAAGTAATAAGCTGATAATGATAAGAAAATAGAGTAGATAATGTCATGAATAACTTATCTAGAATAAAATCATAATTTATAGTCTATGTTTCAAGAGAGTTTTATGGTAATAAACCATAGTGAAGAAACAAAAAAACAAATAGTACTACATGAATATCCACCACCTTAGAATTGAGGCAAGTTATTCCCCTCAAAGGTCGTCTGTAACTATTTTAATATATTTTTTCACAATTATTTATATGAAATTTAGATCATCTAGATACCGATACCTATCCTCTATTAATATTATATAGGGTAAAATTTATTGTAACTTATATCGATAATCACCAATATATTTCCATGCTATGAGGGGTAAAGTGTATAATATATAAGTATATTTTATACAAGACCAATAGGTTGTGAAATGTCATTTGAGAGTGGGGATTCAAGTAGATCGCGAGCTCATCGTTGAGATATCCATTCCCCTTTATGGTATATATGTTCACAAAGGTGAACTTTCTAATAACAATTTTGTAGCATGACCCTTTGATCTAAAAAATACATGTCTACACAGAGGTATCCACAGTCAAATAATCTTTTTTTTGTGAAAAATCATTATCAATTAATGAAAAATTATAGAACCAATGAAATTTATTAAAAATGGAGGAACGAAAGGAGAAAATAAATGTTGAATAAAAACAATATAAATGATCAACTAATTAATCAAGAAGAATATTAGAGAGTTCCTAAACCCCACCAGTTCAATTTAAGCATTTACTAATATTACAAGTTCTTCCACATAAGGCACTCACCACTGGTGATATAACCATAATTAATTTTGAATATAATCATATATATAGATTCCATTACAGACTTCCTTGGTCTAGATAATGTATATGAAATCCTCACATTGAGATGTCATGGAGTCTTACTTGTAAATTTATACATGAGGTGTGTTTTCATATTTTTTTTGTCCAATACCTGATCTACTATTTCAATTAATATTAAATTTTATTAATAGTTTTTAATAGGTGTATATATCAATACTATTTAATTAAATATGCATGCGAATATAATATTAGACTCATTAATCCATACATCACATCGACACAAAAAAGGTCATTTGATGAAGCAGAATATGTAGTAATAGTATAGAAACTAGACACAATGTTTAAAAAGAAACTTCTAGATGAAATTATCCTCATAATACCCATCATATGTAAAACTCTTTAATTCAATAAAATGAAGTATATTTTCATTTCCTTCTTTACTTATTCCATTTTTGGGAGCATTTGTTTTTAATTAGAAGAAATTAAGATACTCAAAAGATATTTTTTATCAAAATAATGGATTCCAAAAATATTAACCACACAAGTTGATGTTTATCAATTATTAATACACTACATTAGTTATTTAACAAATAAAATTCATTTAATATGTTTTATATTTTGTTTTAATGAATTTTGCTTTCTATGATTGGAAAGTGTGTATGTATTTTCGAAATTAGTATATGAGGATGATCCATGAGCATAATAGGTCTAGTGATTTCTAAAATTTGATATGTATTAGATTATATATGAAAATAATTTATTATCAAAACAAATATAAAAAATTACTTATTTTTATCAATGCTTCTACAACGTTCAACATAAACTAATGTGAATGATTGGGGTTACAATTTTTTAAAATTTGTAGAAGATACTACGTTCTGTAAACAATTATAATCCACTAAGTTGTATTTATGATGGTAATTAAAAATAATAATATATTTATTAATAATTTGTTTATTTATAATTTTTCAGTACTACAAGGATTATCAAAAATCAATGTATTAAAAATATAAATAATCTTGGTTTTGAATAAATGGGTGGAATACATGGTGTAATTGTTTTTATAGACATCATGAAGAGGTGACATAATACTACTTATTTAGTAAATTTCCTCTTCATTTTATCATTTTTTAGAAAATTTTGTTACTATTTATATCTTATACTCATTTAATTAATCTTCACATAAATAAAAATGAAATGCATTTGTTAATAATTGATTTTCTCCAACCATTATATGCTCTATAAAGAGAACAAAATGATTGTAGAAAAACCAATCCTTGAGGATTAAATAATAATTATAATCTACACATTTCCTATTGTTTATCTTCATAGTGCTACTTATTATTTGTTTACATTTTTTTGGTTTAGTAGATTGGGTTTTTAGATTAAATATGAACAAATGTTCTTGTTTTTAGTTTAAACATACATTTTAGTTAAACCATGTATCACTTGATAAAAAAATAAAAATTTATTATATTTTATTGATACATTAGTATGATGACCCATTAGTCATTTTGGATGTTCAGGATTCAACTAGACATCAATCTAACACAAGCTTTGTCCGATTTAACTCAAAGTGTCAATTTTAATTTAAAAATGACATTTGAGTTCAAGACGCGTGACATTCTTAAAACTAAGAAAAAAATAAATTGATCTATTAAACTATGAAAATGATCCATATTAATTTAATAAATATAATAATTATGTTCACCTAAATCTAATACACAATGTGAACAATATGACTCAAAATGTGTGTATTCAGTAAAAAAATGAAACATTGTTTAAAAATACATGTGATAAAATATAAACTGATAAATCACATTCATATTGATTTTATACTTTAGAAAAATGATATATAATTCATTTTTGATGTGCATGAATCGATCATACCACAATCTGATACACTATGTGACTACTATGACTCTAAATATGTGATTTCAATTTAAAAATGTATTTTTAGATAAAAAGATGTATGGTATACAAAATATGATAAAAAAATATAATATTATATTGATACTTTAAAAAAATGATCCCTAATTCATTTTTGATGTGTATAAATCATCCTTACCTTAATTTGATACATGGTGTGATTAGTATGGTATAAAATCTGTGTTTTTCAACAACCCATAATTTTTTAGCAATGTTTTTCTTGAGAAAATTTGTGTTATATTTTTTCTTACTCAAAAAAATATATCTAGATAATTATAAAGTGATTATAAATTAAAATATTACCATCAAGGTTTGACCATTATATTACCATTGGTCAACATGAACCTCTAAAACTATACTCTCAATAATAATTTTAACATTATAATTAGTGTTTATAAGTAAAAATGAAAAAGGATAAATAATGAAGAAAAGATAAATGGTGGCCTCAACTAGTAGGTTCATGCTATATGAAGACCATTTTTCGGATCTTGAGAGGAAGGTATCATCTCTAGGGTTTTCTCTTGACTAAACCAATATGATCTTTAACAAGGGAATCTTGAACGAAATCACTTAGAGGGGAAGTTCGTGTTAGGGGAAATTACCACTTGGGTGATGTTAGCCGAGCCACCCCATGAATATATAATTATCACACACCTTACCCTTATGTCCCAAATGGGTGAGATTAGGCGTTATGTTTTGAGGACTAAGTTACTTAATATTTATTTCCTTTGTATAGATAAAATTTTTATTCCATCAATTCTATTTTAAGAATAGTTTTTCTTAATAAAATTGAGATAGAATTTGATAAATTGAATTTTCATATAGAAATTATACTTTCCAAAAAGGATATAAATATTTATAATAAACTAATATTTTATAAATAATATTTTTTTAATGAAATAGTATGATAAAAAAAATCTTGTTTAAATATAAATGATTTTTAAGTGGTAGATATTTTTCTATGCATTTTCAATCCACTATTATTATTAATAAATAAGTATTTTTATATTAAAAAGTAAATATCCTAATATTTATAGAATTATTATATTTAATTAAAAATAATTTTTGAAATTGGAATGTCAATATTATTTTAGGATGAATTTATGTGATTTTTCTAAAATATATTGTTTTTCGGGGAATAGTTAAAAAGAAATTTTGGGGTTTTGGTATGTTTAATGACATCATAATTATTTCATAATGATGTAACAATTACTTAACAAAAAATTAAGACTCAGATTATTTTATTTTATTAATATCATATATTTTAATAGATTTTAATCAATTTACAAACCTATAATTTACTTTCTAATGTCTAAAATGGAAATACTAACAAAAACAATTATTTTTTTGGAAAGGATACATTTCTATGAAAAACTAAGTGATATAAAATTCTGGTAGATTATTTTGGATTAAAATATCATATAATATGACCCAATTCACCAATACCATGGTTAATCCCATGGATGTTCATTTTCCATAACCTAGGTTCCCATGGCCTATATTTGGCAATTAGTAAACACATCCTCCACTTTTTCTCTAAATACCCACCCATTACTCCTCTTAAATTAACTCAAAATCAGTAATGTGTAAGGATATGATATTTTTACCTCCCAAGGAGTCCTCCAAATGTATCCTCAATCCCTTAAGGTTCCAATCCTTAAATATTATGCTTAACTCTTTATGGTAGTTGAAATATCACGCTTTTCTCATCAGTTCAAGAACTTATTTTTGTATATGTATTATGATTGTTACTTTCAAATTACCATATTTAGTTTTTATTCATTTACTCACTTCAAATTTTTTTTATCAATGCGATACCCCTTTAATGTTTTATTTTTACACTTTTCTAAAACCACATTTTATACCCGTTATACTGCCGATTTCAAATCTCCAAATTTCTCTCTTCTCCTCAAGAAATTACCTTTAATTTTCTTTTTATGATTACCCAAACCTCAGTAATTTAAAGGGGTATTAAAAAATATAAAAAAATTATTTATTTTATTCTTTTATTGACATATATAAACCCCAAATTCCCATTCATTGGGTTAAAAATTATATAATGATCATCTTTTTAAAGTACTTTTGAAAATCCATGAATTTAAAATGAAACGTATTCTATTTTATTCAGCATTGGTTATTTATGAAATTATTTATTATGATATATATGGATCACATTAAAATTAATACATATGAAGGTTTCACCCTGATATCACTGCAATGGTTTTGGTAAGGAATTTAATATATAGATATGACATTTTTTACGACACCTTGATGAATAACATTGATAATATTTATGGCACTTCGGTGAAAAACCTTGGTGATATGCTTATGAATGTATAATTTAAATGTTATTTCCACATTTCCATGTGATTATTCATGTTATTATTATTATTATATGATTATTTCTCATGCCTTTATGATATTCCTCATGTTATTATTGATATTTCTGAAGATAACATGTAAATTGTTTCCTTTACTTTCCCTTACTAGGACTCATTCCCACCCTTTACATTGATTTTTGTATCCAAGTTATGAGATGTAGTAAATATATTTGGATAAAACTATGAATAATATTTTAAAGAGGGGTGAAATAATGTTTTATATTTTCATGTTTTATATACCTTTTTTTCAAGAAAATTATCTTTAAAAGATCATTTATTTGTACATTGTAAATGAAATGTTATGTAATAAAATGGAAGGATTCCATGGTTGGTATCAAAGGATGTTTTTGTAATTTTTGAAAATTGGGTTTCAAAATATCATTAAGATCCATAATAAAAAGTGAAAATATAGGAAACGATCCAGGTATTTTAGTGAGGTATTAAGAATGTGGTTTCTAGGAAAAGAGATCCATGTCAAGATATGAATAAGTGGATGTGGCTCTAGTATATATATATATATATATATATATATATATCTTTGTTGGAAGCCAAAAACAAAAATTTGAGGTAGACTCGAAGGGTAACTAGTGCATGATAACGAGCCTTTATTCAATCATGGTTTGACACTCTTAGGGGATATGTTTTGTTAATTATAATATTTTTGGGAACTATTATGATTGATTTATACAAAATATATTTATTGTTAAAGAATAACATACATAATAATGATGTTTTAAGACATAAAATTCCTTTAGGATTATAATAATATTAAAAGAATCTAATTTATTTGAAATGTTTTCTTATTTTAGAAAATTTTGGGAAATTGGAGGAACTAGAGAAATGGTGAGCATAATGGACTATGCAATGATGACCCTTCGATAGAATCCAGAATCAAAAACATCATGAGAATAATGAATAAATTGATTCAAGTTATAAACAATAACTTAAATCTAGTCAAGATACCTGAAATAACTCTAAAGGAACAAATTTTCATTGATTCCTTTATACATCAATGACTATCCTCTTTCAGTGGATATACCAACCCATTGATTGATAAAAATGGATAACATTTGTAGAAATGATCTTTTCTGTACTCCTTTGTTTGTAACAAGAGAATATCACCCGAGATATTTACCACTTAGAGGGAGAAGATGGTAAATGGTGGGAACTAATTAAAATCACAATTCCATGATGGTAGATTGATCCTATAGAGTTGGAAAAGTTTTGGGGAATATTTATTCAATAAATATTTTCCCCATTCAATGAAAATGACAATAGAGAAGGAATTTCTAGAGATAAATAAAAAGGAAAATGAATCTATGGGAAGCAATGAGATGAAATTTAAATGACTTTCCCAATACACCTTTAGTTTTTTCATGGATCTTAATGGAAAGGATGATAGATTATTTAGATGAAAAAGACCCTATATATAGAATAATATATCCAATAAAGACTATAAAAATTATGAAGAGACAATTTAGAGTTCTATAAATGTTGAACAAGAGTTAGATGAGATATAGTGGTCTCAAGAATTGAGTAAAATGAATAGATATTTTGAGCCAAACTCAGGGAGTAACATTGATCATAAAAGAGGAGGAAAGTAAGTGTAACATCAGTTGTGAAACAAGTGTGGTAAGAAGGATTTATGGAACTTCTTTCTCAGGAGTGGAAAATGTTACAAGTGTGGAAGAGATGACCATATAGCTTGAGAATATTGTATTTAAATGAAGCATAAACGTCTCAACACTAACGAAAAAGGGAAGATTGTGCAGGCCCAAACTGTTTTCCAATGCTTCAAGTGTGGATAACTTGGGTACTTTTCCAATTAAAATACAAATAAGATGACAGTGGAGGGGAATCAATATCATAAATAGAATAGACTATTAGAGAAATGTCTTCCTTTTTCTATCGTGATAGAAAAAGTTGAAGCGCCAAATGATTTTTTGGAATGTACTCTCATTATACTCTCAAAAATAGAAAGTACTTTATTTCATTCTGGTTATATTAATTCCTTTATTCCCTCTATTTTTTCAAAGAATATAAAATCAATCATTGAAATTTTAGAGGTAGAGTTGTCATTCAATACTCCTAGAGGGATTATCCAATCATCAATAGTGCATAGAAACTCTAGTATTCACTTTGGTGAGAAAAATATTATCGTAACTACAATAATCGTTCCCATATTGGAATTCTATACTATAAAAGGGTTGGAAAGGATCTCAAATTATAACACTAAGATATACTACAGAAGAAAGCAAATATTAGTATTCTTGAATAGAAAACCATATACTATTTTTAAACGGGATATATCTTGAGTAGGGATTTATCTAGAAGCTCCCCCATAGCTTTATTTATGGATATGATCATTGAATACGATGAATTAAAATAAATTATATGAATATAAAATTTCCCCATCATTTGGAAATACATTTACATATTTCTTAAGGATTTAACTAGACCTACTCTAGAAAGAGAGGTTGAGTTCTACATTGAACTCAGGTCTAGATCATATAAGATATCAAAGAACCCATATATAATGGTTAATATAGATATGTAGGAATTAAAGAGACCAATTCAAGATGATTTGGATAAGGGATTTGTCAAACCAAGTGTGTCTCCATGGGGGTGACTATTCTCATTCTGAAGAATAATGATGGATCAATGCTTCAATGCATTTATTATAGAGAACTTGATGAGATAATAGGGATGGAAAAGTACCCTATTATAAAGATTTATGATTTATTTTACCATATTTTTGGGTCCCAATTTTTCTCCAAGATTTATCATTGATATGTTTATCATCAAGTGAGGGTTATGAAATATGATATTTCAAAGTACAATTTCTAATAAAGATATGGTTGTTATGATTTTGTTGTTATCCCATTTTAAATTACTAATTCTCTTGATATTTTTATGGGTTTGATGAATATAGTATTTAAATACAACCTTGATAACTTTGTGGTAGTTTGTATTGATGATCTTATGATATATAAAAAAATTATATAGGAGCATGAGGTTCATCTATGGATTATATTTCAAACTCTGAGGAAGTAGATGCTATTTGGAGAGTTCAAAAAATATGAATTTTGGTTAAAAAAGTTTCATTCTTGGGGAAAATTATAACAAATGAAGGAATCATAGTTGACCCTACCAAGAAAAAGGTTGTGGAGGAGTCTCCTCATTCTATAATAGTAACTAAGATATATAGTTTCCTTGTTTTATTAGGATATTATAAAAGGTCTGTGAATTTTTTTTTATGAATTTATAATCCACAAACCATTTAACTAGAAAAGGGGCCAAGTTCATCTGGATTAAGGAGTGTGGAGAATGTTTCCAAGAGCAAAATAAGATCTTTTTTACTTCATCTATGTTAACTGTAACCTCTATTAGAGAAGTATTTTATATTTTTTAATGAATCTATAAAAGGTCTTGGATGAATCCTGATGAAAAATGAAAAAGTGATTGCTTAAGCATCTCGATAGTTAAAGCATCATGAACACAATTAATCTTTGCTTGATCTGGATATAGATGCATTTGTTTATCTAATTATGTAGAGGAACTATATTTATGATTAGAAATGTGATATATACAAAGACAATCAATAACTGATGTATATTTTCACAAAAAATTAATTTAATATGAGGCAAAGGAGATGGTTGGAACTTCTTAAAGACTATTATTGTTCAATTCATTATCACCCTATAAGAGAAAACAATTTCAATGACACATTAAGTATGAAATAACTCATTATTCTGGGAATGATGACAATTAAAGGAGATACATTGATCAAGGACCTAGTAAGGTTGGACATGGGAATCATGAGGGAAGTGGCATCATCAAACCTATAAAAAATTATTTATTGACCATAATTACCAGATAAGATTAAGAAATGCCGAATAGAAGACCCTTTGTTATAGAAGAATATGAAGACTATAAATAATGGTATGTCTCCTGAGTTAAATATTTATCAAGAAGGTGTAATTAAATTTAATACAAGGCTATGTGTTCCATATATTCTAAAAATAAACGAGCTGATAAATGAAGCCCATAACTCAAAATTCTCTATAGATCATGGAATAACTAAAATGTATGGGGGCCTTCGTGATCAATATTAATGGTATAACATAAAAAGAGATATTTAAGACTAAACTACAAGGTGATTGGTGTGTTAACAAGTGATGGAAAAGCAAAAAATTCATAAAGGGGTATTACAACTACTACCCCTACCAACATGGAAGTGGTAGAATATCACTATGAAAATTTTCACTGGTCTCCTGATAACAGCTAAAGAAAAAAAGGTGATAAGGGTTATAGTAGATCATCTGACCAAGACTACCCATTTAATCGATATTAGATAATATTTATCTCTTGACCAACTTTCAATGATATATGTAAAGTAAGTGGTGAGGTTATATTGGGTAGAAATTTCTATCATGTCTAATCATGATCCAAGGTACATATCAATATTTTGGGTAAGTATTTAACATGATATGAATACTAAATTGTATTTAAGTGTGCCATATCACCCCAAGAATGATGGAAAATTTGAAATAACTATTCAGACACTTGAGGACATTCTGAGAACATCCTTAATTTAATTTATAGGTGTATGGGATCAATATCTCTCATTAGATGAGTTCTCATACAATAATAGATTATATTCGAGTATTCAAATGGAACCGTATAAATTAATATATGGGATGTGATGTATAACTCCTACTTGTTGGGATGAAGTTGTTGAGATAAATCATCATGGAACTTATATTGTGTAAGAGATGAAGAAAAAGGCTCATTCTATCTAACAACACATAAAGGCTGGTCAAAGTTGGTATAATAGGTATTTAAATAATATTTGAAGGGACATAGAGGTTGTGTTGGAAATAATGTCTCCCTTCGAATTTCACCATGTATTAGAGTCATACGGTTTGGGAAGAAAGGGAAGTGCTTCCCCATGTACATTGGAACCCATTAAATCCTTGATCACATAGGATCAGTGGATTATCGGTTACTACTTGTACTAAATCTAGCTCAATTTCATGATGTATTCCCTGTATCTATCTTGAGTAAGTACATACCTAACCCTTAAAATATACTAAATCCTAAGCGGGTGCAACATGAACATGACCTGTAACACCCCAGGTAAACAAAGAATATGAAAATTTTATATTTATCCTTATTTGTGAAAAAATATTAATATTACTTTTAAGGGAACTCTATGCTCGATGGCATACCCAATACACGACAATGAGTTCCTTTGAAATCTTACGTTGCACTCTAATAATAAAAAAATATTATTTTAAATGGTAGTTAACTCCTAGTCATTATAATGGTGGGAATGAATAGAACTAACTACAAAATGATTATATATGTTTGTCAAATATTTTTACTTTTTACAATAAATGTTAGAGGATTAAAAATGCGAATGAATCCAATTTTAAGAGTAAACATTCTAATATTCTTTAAAAGGTCGATTAACCGCCTTTTGATGGAGAACCTCTTTTAAATCCACTTTTTGACAATTTAATGTGTTATATTTGACAAAATAAAATTCTTATTTAGAATAGGGACATCAAAATTTACTTTGTGTAAATTTTTGGTATTTTTTCGATAAAGTTCATTTTTTAATGAATAGTGAAAAATGTTGTATTTTAATTCAAAACATCTTTTTAATATAATTTATTTATATGATTAGATTATATTTTGAATTGTTTTTAATGTTAAATTAGAATATATTTTTACCATTTAATCCAATAGTGGTCATTGGTATTAATTTCACTTTGAAATTGGACTTAAACTAGTGTCAATCTTTTAATAGATATTGTTTCTTAAAAACACGCAATTTGTTTTGACAGCGGGAATTAATTATTAAATTAATTAATGAAACATATATGTTTTGAATTTTTTAAAATAGACATCATTTTTGAATTCGGAATATCAAATATATTTTAGGGTGAAGTTTTGGTATTTTTCTGAAAAACTTCAATTTTTGATGAATAGTGAAACCACTAAGTGGTAGTTTAAAAACTGATTTTTCATTTAAATGAAACATTACCACTTCTGTGATTTGAATTTCAAAAATCCGACATACATGGTTCTCATTAGGATGTAAAATTTGGTTCAATGGGATTAAAATAATTTTTTTGGTGAATAGTAACTTTTAAGTTTTTAATCGCGATTAGAGGTAATTAATGTAGTTTAAGGTAAAAATAATGTTTTAATTATATGAAATGACCTAGAGACATGTCCTACACTTATTGGTTGAGTCATGGTAGACCATGAAAATCCATGGGTCAACTTGGGGACCCCATGGAGCCACGTTTTTAGGAAAATGACATTAAAACCTTTTTATTTAAAGTTAAAATTAAAAGGTAACATACATGTGTTGTTTTACTAAAACAATTTTTACACGGGGTTATACTAGTCATATTTTTTACTATAAATATTCATTATAAAGATAAAATTATTTCCTACATCATGATATTTGTTTTATAATTTTTAGACATTAAAGAAATTAAGTTATTTATGACACCATGATGATGCAGCGATTACCTCATTATTTAACGATTTAAATAAAATAAAAATATAATGTAAAATCTAAAACCTAAACTTTTCAAAAACCTATTGGATATGTGTATTTATAACTATTATCACCTTATCCTCGAAATATATAATTGTGGGACCTTCAAAATCCGAAATGAATTTTATAATAATGTTACTTTTCAAGACTTTTCAAGAGTGCCCCTCCTCTCCTCTTATAAAAGGCCCCCCACCTATACCACCTTAATCACACCTCTCAAGCCTTTGGCTCAGTCAACCCCTACCCAGTTTGTCTCTCCACATCCCTCTCTTACTCCTAGAATCCTCACAATGGGGAGAAGTCTTTCCAAGGAAGCCTTTGAGCTCAAATCAAAAACAGTTACCCGATTTAAAGGTAGTGTGTTCTCTTGTGTTCTTATGTTTTATTTTGCTTCTCCAACCCCCTAAACACTTTTTATTCCATTATTTTGTAACAGAAAAAGTATCTTAAATATACTAGGATGTTGTTATAAAAAGGATTCGAGCTACACTTACACACACATCCATATAATGGTTTAAGAACATATTGTTTTTGTGGATGGAGAATTACTGCCTCACGAAACAATGATTGTTCAATATTCTTTTAACACCTTTTAAGGTGGCCATTATGATGTCACTGTATTTTATATATGATATATATGGTATTTATGATTTCCACATGCTTATTTATTTTATATTTAAAACATACCTTTATGCTTTTCAGGTTGTGCAAATGCGATAATTTCATACGAGGAAGTGTGGACTACCGCCCCCTCAAGTGATGTGACGCATTCATGCAATACATGGAATGTATAAATAATGAAATTAATGAACTTATGTGACCTATATAACATATATATTATACTGGAATTATAATATATACATATATCTCAATTGTTTTTAATTCCATTAATATGTGAATGAAATGAAAGTAGCGTTCATGCGTACGTACGGCCTACCGTCTCCATGAACGATGCATTCCATTTCTTTTTATCTCCAAATTTTACGGAATAGTATAAAATGAATATGTACTAGATATATAGGATATATAAATCATTAATAATATTCTGGAGATTATTTACTTATAACTACATGGACAATCATTTTCAAAGAAGTTCATTTTTGAATCATGTACCAAACATCGACAAAAATGGCTGATATGAACTCACAATATTAACCAATTATTATAACATTATAATATGTGATATTAACTAAATAATAATATTTAAATGAGGACCTTATGCAATTATAAATTCACCACATTTTATTATTCAGGAATATAAATAAATGAACAAGACAAGTCGGACTTGAGGTAAGGGATCCGACCTCTCGCTTTCTTTTCAAGTACCCTCTTTTATGTCATTTCATTTATGCTCCACGTTCTTATGTTGGAGGATGTTCATTAATATTAACCAAACTGTAATTTTTATTTTTATATGATGAGATACCCCCTCTTACTGTCATCAATTCTTTTTTTTATAATTTTTAAGTGGCGTCGTTAGGCTGCCGAATTTTCGTAAGGGATCCTACCCCTCTCTTTCTTTTTAAGTACACTTTTTATATCATTCCTTTTAAGATAATATTTCTTATGATTGGGATGTTATTTTATATTAATCCTACTGTACATTTTATGTTCATATGATGAGAGACCCTATTTTCTCTCATCAATCCATTTTTGATGTTTTGAGTGGCGCCGTTAGGCTATCGAATTTTCGTAAGAGATCCAACCTCTCTCTTTCTTTTTAAGTACTCTCCTTTATGTCACTTCTTTTAAGATCATATTTGTTATGTTGGGGGATGTTATTTTATATTCCTCTTGCTATAAATTTTATTTAAATATGATGAGAGACCCTATTTGATATCATTAATCCATTTTTGGATGTTTTATGTGGCTCCATTAGGCTGCCGAGTTTTCGTAAGGGATTTTTCATCTCACTTTTATTCCCGTGAGATTTATGCTACATTTTCCACCATTTCCTTCGATTTGTTTATGTAATTCCCATTATTATACTCTTTGTGTAATATAATTTTATTTATGGGTATTTAAATATTCATTGTATGACCCTTCTTCAATGGGGTGTACGTTTTGAAAGTTACCCAAGTCGGTAAGGGAACCTTTCACCCTCCTCTTTTTAAAAGACTTCTTTTGTTATGTCTTTTAAATTCACATACTACTATGTTGGGATTTGTTCTTATATATCCTTATTGATGTAAATTTTATGTCCAAGTGATGATATAACCTTTTTATCTATCATCGACTCGTTTAATGAATTTTTAAGTGATGCCGTTAGGCTGTCGAATTTTTGCAAGGGAACCTCTTAACCCAATTTTGATTCTTTGGGATAAACTTGTACTCCTTGAATATTTCATTCTATGAATATGTGTGAATAACCTTTGACTATTTTAGACTTAATATCCACTTATATTTTGTGTATTCATTTTTCACACATAATTATGTAGTTGATTTATCCATATTCCAAGGATACCGTCTTTGTATGGGACATCGTCTTAATATCCTTTCGTTGAGACATATTTTTTTTATACACAACAATCATTTATACAGTGTATAAACCCCTTTGAATTTTAAATTTATCCAAAAGGAATCTTCTTTATACGAAGTGTTTTACTAAATGACAAAAGGGAATGTTTTTGGCATACAAATGCGGCGACAACGACTTATTTGCCACCGTAACCATTATTTGAGTTTCGGCTTCCTCTACAAGCCATTCCTTTTTTAAAAAAGAAAAATAAATACCATGTTTTAATTTTATTTTATTTTGGTATTTAAAATGGTTTTCATATTGTTTTTATATCGATGTGTTGTAATGATATTTTGTGATTGAAAACTAGAAGTGTTATGTTTCCTTTATGCATGTTTTATGTGATATGATTATGTTATGGTTCTTGGGCATTATTATGAAGATGGGTGGTTCCGTGATAAACTAAGGGCGGGTGAGCCCGATATAGCACTCCAATGCATTGTGTAACACGAAGGGGTTAAACATTAGGGTTTCTATGAAGAGATTTAGGGAATATACTATGATGGGTATTCCAAACGTAAACAAGAGGGTTACTCCCTAAGTAAGAATGTTATGAATGCCTCAAGTTACCATTATGACTTATGATTTCTATGATTTATTCATGATTTTATGAGGTATGTTAAAATGAATATTTTTTATGAGTAAAGTATGATTTCATACATGGACTAATGTTTTCTTTTTGTACTTTTATATCCCTTACTGAGCTTTTTATGCTCATCCCATGTTTTTGAAATGTTTTTCACAGGTCAAGGGAGAGGTGCATATTATGATGATAGTGTCAAGGAAGTGTCAAGAAAGAATCCTTGTTTTATTTTAAATATGTTTCTGTTGATGGGGAAAAACGAATAATATCTTTTATGTAACCACTTTGTTTAAATGTGGAATGTAATTAATGATTTATGATCTAAATATCTAAAACTCTAAATCTGAAAATATCCTCAATGTGAATTATTCATTTAATTCAATATTAAGTAAGGTTTAAGGCTGGGGCCTTATAGTTGGTATCATAGGTCGGTTTAGACAACTTTAGGGATTAAAAGTTTTTGTTAGACACATGATTAGTGCATATATCTATTATTTCAGTTAAATCCTTATTTTATTAATTTTTCAGGTCAAGTAAAGTAAGTTACGAATGGAAGGAGAAGGATCTCAAATGACATTCCTATCTCTTCCTGATGACATGCTTGCAATAATTATTGCAAAGTCATGTTCGGATGATTGTGAAACTTTCTCTAGCATACAACTCACTTGCAAGTAGATGTTTGAGATATCAAACACCTCTACTATACCTCGTTATCATCGTGGATCATGGGTTGTTTCTAGAAAAATACTATTTTCACAATATTCTCATATTTTCAAGAAAGGTAAAAATTACCAAGGTATTTTCAAATATTTTACCTCATCACAAGAATTTGAATCATATTATGATTTTAAAAATGGTTCTGAGGAAGGAGACCCTTGTGCTACCTATTTATATTTGCTTTTAAAATATAGTCTCTTAGCACATACTTATGGTATTTTAAAAGGACCAATAATAGAAAGTTTCAACTCAAATTCTATCCGACTATTTTATAGAAATCATGTTTTATCATATGTTTTGGAATTATATGTTATACATAATTATTTTCCAAAACTTTTTTTCTATGAACACCCACATGAACCATGTTGTACAAGGTGTATTTGGATGGAGGAAGCAAATGATTTTGATGGATCTCTAAATCATTGTTGTAATGCATGGGACTTCTACCTATGTGAGCAAGATTTTGATGAAACCTAGTGGACGCCATGATCAGGGTATGATGTTATTCATTTTGGGAATCATTTTATTTTATCTTATGGTGGTGAAATAAGACTTCAAGAATTAAGATGTTGAAATCGTAATGAATTTGGATGAAAATGAGAGGTATAAGGAAACTATTGAGGTTAAAACATGTTAGGGTTATTTTTGGAGTTTTATAAAAAGGACAACACGTAGACCGTGTGACAACCTGTCGCGTCGGACAAAGCTGTGGGAATCGAACCCACAACCAAAGTGCGACTGGTATTTACTTCCTACCACTGGACTACGTGAAGTCTCTGGTTATTATGACTTATTCTTTTTAGTTATATGATTTTATTAATTAAGAGTAAGTTTATTTTGGGTTATCTATGGAAATTATTAACCTATCATGGAGGATATGTGATTAGGTTAATTACTTTTCAATATGAGACTTTAAGAGAAACTAAGGTTATTTGGAGATAAGTGTTAATTTGTACCTTGGAAGACTATGTGATTAAATCCTTCAAATATTTGGGATTAAATATTAGTTTGGTTTACATTGAATAATTTTATGGAAAAATTATTTATCGAATGGTCTTCATTGAACTTTGGGTTTTGTTGGGCAAATTTTGGAGATTAAGAATAGATTTTCTTTTTATAAAGGGTTATAATTTTATAGATTATCTGATCTTGTTCTAATAATTTTGGTTTTGGTAAGGGTATAAAGACATGGGAAATATATAGTCCTATTTTCTGGATTATGTGATCCTCTAGAAGTTGATTATAGTACTCTTAGTGTGAACAAGTCTTCCTAAATACTCATAATTTGGGGAAAGTATGAGTTTGTGTAAGAAATCTAGTAAAAGTTCAAAGTCAACATGACATGTAAATATGTTTCCATAAGATCAAAAATAAATTACTCAATGAAAAGAAACTTAAAACAAAATTGTGGTCTATTAACTTTTGCTACTGGGGAATTGAATACCATTTAACCCACCACAACTTTGTGATTTTCTTGTGGTTAACTTTCTCCTAAACATGTTTTCAGTCACTCTCCCTCAGAACATGACCCTTTTCTTTTTCTTCCATATCCATGTTTTCCTACATGGAATCCTAGTATGGGTTAACTCAGGTGACCTTTGTACTTCCCTTTCTTTCTTTTAAAGTTATAGTTTAATTTACTCCTTTTCCGATGTGGGACTTTCAATGGAGTTTCCAAGACCAATTTTGAAATTGCGAGGACGCAATTCCCAAAAGGGGGGAAGGATATAACACCCTAGGTAAATATAGAATATGACATTTTTTTATTTATCCCTATTTGTGAAAAAAATATTAACATTACTATAAAGGGAACACTATGCTTGATGGCGTACCCAATACACGACAACGAGTTCCTTTGAAATCTTACGTTAAACTCTAATAATAAAATAATATTATTTTAAATGGTAGTTAACAAATAGCCATTGTAATGATGGGAATGAACAGAAATAACTACAAAATGATTATATATGTTTGTCAAATATTTTTAATTTTTATAATAAATGTCAGAGGATTAAAAATGCGAATGAATCCAATTTTAAGCGTAAACATTCTAATATTCTTTAAAAGGTCGATTAACCGCCTTTTGATGGAGAACCTCTTTTAAATCCAATTTTTTACAATTTTATGTGTTATATTTGACAAAATAAAATTCTTCTTTAGAATAGGGATATAAAAATTTAATTTGTGTAAATTTTTGGTATTTTTTCGATAAAGTTCATTTTTAATGAATAATGAAAAATGTTGTATTTTAATTCCAAACCTCTTTTTAATCTAATTTATTTATATGAATAGATTATATATTGATTTTTTTTAAAGTGAAGTTAGAATATATTTTTACCATTTAATCCAATATTTGTCATTGGTATTAATTTCACTTTGAAATTGGACTTAAACTAGTGTCAATCTTTTAATAGATATTGTTTCTTAAAAAAACGCTATTTTTTGACAGCGAGAATTAATTATTAAATTAATTAATTCAACATATTTGTTTTGAATTTTGTAAAATAGAAATAATTTTTGAATTTGGAATATCAAATATAGCTTAGGGTGAATTTTTGGTATTTTTCTGAAAAACATCAATTTTTGATGAATAGTGAAACCACTAAGTGGTAGTTTAAAAACTGATTTTTCGTTTAAATGAAACTTTACCACTTCTGTGATTTGAATTCAAAAATCCGACATACAGGGTTGTCATTATGATGTAAAATTTGGTTCAATGGGATTAAAATAATATTTTGGTGAATAGTAACTTTTATGTTTTTAATTGCGATTAGAGGTAATTAGTGTTGTTTAAGGTAAAAATAATGTTTTAATAATATGAAATGACATAGAAACATGTCCTACCCTTATTGGTTGAGTCATGGTCGACCAAGAAAATCCATGTGTCAACTTGGGGACCCCATGGAGCCACTTTGGTAGGAAAATGACATTAAAACCTTTTTATTTAAAGTTAAAATTAAAAGGTCACAAACATGTGTTGTTTTACTAAAACAATTTTTACATGGGGTTATAAAAGTCATATTTTAGACAATGAATATTCATTATAAATCTAAAAAGATTTCCTACATCATGATATTTGTTTTATAATTTTTAGACGTTAATGAAATTAAATTATTTATGACACCATGATGATGCAACGATTACCTTATTATTTAACGATTTAAATAAAATAAAAAGATAATGTTAAATCTAAGACCTAAAATTGTAAAAACCCTATTGTATGTGTGTATTTCGGACTATTATCACCTTATCCTAGAAATATATAATTGTGGGACCTTTAAAATCCGAAATTCATTTTATAATAATGTTACTTTTTATGACTTTCCAAGAGTGCCCCTCCTCTCCTCTTATAAAAGGCCCCCACCTCTACCACATTACCCACACCTCTCAAGCCTTTGGCTCAGCCAAACCCTGACCATTTTGTCTCTAAACATCCCTCTATTACTCTTAGAATCATCACTTTGGGAAGAAGGCATTCCAAGGAAGCTTTTGAGCTCAAATCAAAAAAAGTTACCCGATTTAAAGGTAGTGTCTTCTCTTGTGTTCTTATGTTTTATTTTGCTTCTCCAACCCCATAAACTCTTTTTATTACTTATTTTGTAACAACACCAGTATCTTAAATATACTAGTATGTTGTTATAAGAAGTATTCCAGCTACACTTTCACACACATCCGTCTAATTGTTAAAGAACATATTGTTTCTGTGGATGGCGAATTACTGTCTATCGAAACGATGATTGTTCAATATTCTTTTAACACCTTTAAAGTTGGACATTATGATGTCACTTTATTTTATATATGATATATATGGTATTTATGTTTTCCACATGATTCTGTATATTATATTTAAAACATACCTTTATGATTTTCATGTTGTGAAAATGCGATAATTTCATACGAGGAAGTGTGGACTACCGCCCCCTTAAGTGATGTGACTCGTTCATGCAATACATGGAATGTATAAAGAATGAAATTAATGAACTTATGTGACCTATATAACATATATTTTATAATGGAATTATAATATATATATATATATCTCAATTGTTTTTAATTCCATTAATATGTCAAAGAAATGAAAGTAGCGTTCATGCGTATGTACGGCCTACCGTCTCCATGAACGGTGCATTTTATTTCTTTTTATCTCCAAATGTTATGGAAAAGTATAAAATGAATATGTACTAGATATATAAGATATTTAAATCATTAATACTATTCTGGAGATGATTTAATTATAACTACATGGATAATCATTTTCAAACAAGTTCATTTTTGACTCATGTACCAAACATTGACAAAAACGTCTGATATGAACTCACATTATTAACCAATTATTATAACATTATAATATTTGATATTAACTGAATAATAATCTTTAAAGTAGTACCTTAAGCAATTATAAATTGAACAATGTTTATTATTCCAAAATATAAAGAAACGAGAATGACAAGTCGGACTTGAGGTAAGGGATCCGACCTCTCGCTTTCTTTTCAAGTACCATCTTTTATGTGATTTCATTTATGATCCATGTTCTTATGTTGGAGGATGTTCTTTTATATTAAACATTATGTAATATTTATTTTTATATGATGAGATACCCCCTATTACTATCATCAATTCTTTTTTTTATAATTTTTAAGTGGCGCCGTTAGGCTGCCGAATATTCGTAAGGGATCCTACCCCTCTCTTTCTTTTTAAGTACACTCTTTTATGTAATTCCTTTTAAGGTAATCTTTCTTATGATTGGGATGTTATTTTATATTACTCATACTGTACTTTTTATGTTCATATTATTAGAGACCCTATTTTCTCTCATCAATCCATTTTGGAAGTTTTGAGTGGCGCTGTTAGACTGTCGAATTTTCGTAAGAGATCCAACCTCTCTCTTTTTTTTAAGTACTCTCCTTTATGTCACTTCTTTTAAGCTCATCTTTGTTATGTTGGGGGATGTTATTTTAAATTCAAATTTCCGTAAATTTTATTTAAATATGATGAGAGACCTTATTTGATCTCATCAATCCATTTTTGGAAGTTTTAAGTGGCGCCGTTAGGCTGCCGAGTTTTCGTAAGGGATTTTCATCTCACTTTTATTCCTGTGAGATTTATGCTACATTTTCCACCATTTTCTTTGATTTTTGTATGTAATTACCATTATTATACTCTTTTTATAATATAATTTCATTTATGGGTATTTACATATTTATTGTATGACCCTTCTTCAATGGGGTGTACGTTTCAAAAGTTACCCAAGTCGGTAAGGGAATCTTTCACCCTCCTCTTTTTAAAAGACTTCTTTTGTTATGTATTTTAAATTCATATAATATTATGTTGGGATTTGTTATTATATATCCTTATTGATGTAAATTATATTTCCAAGTGATGAGATACCCATTTTATCTCTCATTGACTCGTTTTCTGAATTTTTAAGTGACGCTGTTAGGCTGTCAAATTTTTGCAAGGGATCTTCTTAACCCAATTTTGGTTCTTTGGGATAAACTTGTACTCCTTGAATATGTCATTCTATGAATATGTGTGAATAAAATCTGATTTTTTTAGACATAATATCAACTTATATTTGGTGTATTAGTTTGTCAGACATAATTATGTAATTGATGTATCCATAATCCAAGGATACCGTCTTTGTATGGGACTTCTTCTCAATCTCCTTTAATTGAGACATATTTTGTTTTATACACAACCTTATTTTATACGGTGTATAAAACCCTTTGAATTTTAAATTTATACAAAAGGAATATTTTTTATACAAAGCATTTTACTAAACAACAAATGGAAATGTTTTTGTCGTACGTATGCGACGACAATGACTTCTCTGCTGCCGTGACCATTATTTGAGTTTCGGCATCCTCTACAAGCCATACCTTTTTTTTAAAGAAAAATAAACACCAAGTTTTACTTTACTTTTCTTTTATTTTGGTATTGAAAATGGTTTTCATAATGTTTTTATATCAATGTGTTGTATTGATATCTTGTGATTGAAAAGTGGAAGTGTTATGTTTCCTTTATGCATGTTTTATGTGATACGATTATGTTATGGTTATTGGGCATTATTATGAAGACGGGTGGTTTCGTGGTAAACTAAGTGCGGGTGAACCCGATATAGCTCGGCAATTCATTGGGTAATGTGAAGGGGTTAAATTTTAAGGTTTCTACGAAGAGATTTAGGGAATATACTGTGATGGGTATTCCAAACGTAACCAAGAGGGTTACTCCCTACGTAAGAATGTTATAAATGCCTCAAGTTACCATTATGCCTTATGATTTATATGATTTATTCATGATTTGATAAGGTATGTTAAAATGCTTATGTTTTATGAGTAAAGTATGATTTCATACATGGACTAATGGTTTCTTTTCGTACTTTTATATCCCTTACTGAGCTTTTTATGCTCATCCCATGTTTTTGAAATGTTTTTCACAGGTCAAGGGAAAGGTGCATGTTATGATGATAGTGTCAAGGAAGTGTCAAGAAAGAATCCATGTTTTATTTTAAATATGTTTCCGTTGATGGGGAAAACGAATACTATCTTTTATATAACCACTTTGTTTAAATGTGGAATATAATTCAAGATTTATGATCTAATTCTCTAAAACTCTAAACTTGAAAAGATCTCAATGTGAATTATTAATTTAATTCAATATTAAGTAAGGTTTAAGTATGGGGCCTTATATTACCTCCCTTATGAGGTGTAGACAGTAGAGATCTAGGAATATAGAGACAAGGTCCTACACAATAAGACTACCCACCAATCCAAAGTGGTGTGGAGGAACTATAAAAAAAAGAAGCAACAAGGGAAGAATAGAAGATAATGAAGTAGATGTTCCCAAAAATTTTATCAACTGATATAATGAGTTAAAATTTTGAGGGAATTTTTTTTTAATGGGGGAATAATGTAATGATCCATAATTTTTGAATGAAATTTATTTCCTGAGAAAATGTTTCTCTTATTATTTTTTACTCAAAAAAACTATATCTCTCTAATAATGAAGTGAGTATAAATTGAAATGCTACAATCAATTTTTGACCATTATATGACCATTAATCAATTTGACCATTGGTCAATATGATCATTTGAAACTATACGCTTGATAATAATTTTAATGTCATAAGTAGTGTTTATATGTAAAAAACAAAGGATAATTAATATAGAAAGGAGAAAAAATTGCCTCAACTAGTAGGATTATTCTATATGAAACCCATTTGTTAGAGATTAGGTGGGATATAGAATCTCTAACGTTCTCTCTAGACCAAGCCCAAGCTAAGAATCAATAAGTGAATCTAATGAAATCTCATATAGGGGAAGTTAAAGTGAGCGGAAATTTCTACTCAGGTGATGTTATCCGAGACACTTCTTGGATCATTCACCATCACACAACATAACATTTTGTCATAAATGGGTTTCATAAGATTTTATGTGTTGAGGTATAGTTACTTAATGTGTAATTCCTTTGTATACATAAAATTGATATTCCATCAATTCTGTTTTAAGAATAGTTTGGCATTTAAAAACTTAGATGAAATTTGATAAATTGAATTTTCAGAAAGAAATTGTACATTCCAGAAAGTATATAAATATTTTTAATAAAATAATTAATTATTAATAAGACTTATTTTAAATAAATATTATAATAAAACATTATTATTTAAATATAAATGATAAACCATTTTTTTCATGTGTTAGAAATTTTACTATTCATTTTCAACCCTA
Source organism: Viscum album (assembly GCA_963277665.1). Lineage (NCBI taxonomy): Eukaryota > Viridiplantae > Streptophyta > Magnoliopsida > Santalales > Viscaceae > Viscum > Viscum album. The sequence continues at coordinate 1,349,226,179 of OY728139.1, read as the reverse complement.
TATTATTTTTAATAAAAAAAGAAAATTTACATTTTTAAGTTAAAATAATCATATTTAGTGAATTATTATGATAAAAGAAACACATTTTTTTAAATCAGTATGTCGATATAAGGTTATAGTGAATTTATAAGAAAATTTTAAAATATTTTGTTTTTCGGTGAATAGTGAAAATATAGTTTTGGGTTTTCAGTACATTTAATGACTTCATAACTATTTCATAATGATGTAACAATTATTCAACCATAATAAAAGACTCATATTAGGTTATTTTATTAATATAAATCATTTTAATGTATTTTAAAAACATTATTTTTGTTGAAACCTTGCTTTTTTATGAGAAATGAAGTAGTATAGAATTTTTATTTACTATTGTGTATTTAAATAACATATAAAATTACCCATGTTTCCAATACCATTGGAAATCCCATGGATTTTCAATTTCCACAACTTTGTTTTCCAAGGCCTATATTTTGAAATTAATAATCAAATCCTTCACGTTTTCAATAATTACCCATCCATTTATCCTCTTCTATTCACTAAAAATTCATCCTCAATGAATCTATGACAGTTTTACCTCCCATGTATTCCTCCCAAGGTTTCCTAAATCCCCCAAGTTTCCAATCCTCATTTTTTAGGAGTAACACTTTCAGTTAAGGGAAATATCCTTCTTTTCTCTTCATTTGAAGGACTTCTTTTTGTGTCTATCTTCTAAATGTTTTGATCACATTAAATTATTCTATATTAATTCATTCCCTTATGGAACAATTTCATTTTATTAGTGATTTTCCATTATATCATTTCTTTTAAACCTTTTCTAAAACCACATTTTATACCCATTATTCTATCGATTTCACTTCTCAAAATTTCTCTCCTCTCCTAAATAAATTACCTTTTATTTTCTTTTTATGAATAATTTCTTTCCTTTTCCAATGGTATTAGAGAATATAAAAAATTATTTAATTTAATCTAGTATTTACATACATAAAATATACATTCTCTTTATATTGGTTAAAAATGACATAGTGATCATGTTTTTAAATCAAATTTGAAACAACATGATTTTGATATGAAACCGGTTATGTTTTTCTCTCTATAGGATATTTATGAAATGATTTATTATGATCTCGGTGGATCACATGAAAAATAATACATATGATGGGTTTTCCCTTATATCATTTAAATGCATTGGGTTAATAATTTAATATCTAGTGGTGACATGTTTTACGATACGTTAGTGAATAACCTTAGTAATTTTTATTAAACCTAATTGTTAAACCCTAGTGATATTATTATTAATATATCATTTGAATTTATTATAAAATTTCCATTTTATTATTAATTTTATTAATATTAATATTAATATTAATATTATTATTATATGCTTCATTCTCATGCCTTTATGATATTCCTCAAGTTCTTATTGATATTTCTCAAGATCACATGTACATTGTTTCCCTTACTTTCCATTAATTGGCCTTATGATCACCATTTACTTTGATGTATGTCCCTAGGTTATGAGATAAAGTTTAATTTGGATGAACCTATGATAAATCTTTCTATGTGTATTAGAATAATGTTCTATGTTTTCATGTTTTATATTCCTATTCCCATGAAACTAAACATTAAAAGTTCATCTATTTGTAATATATAAATGAAAAGTTATTTAATAAAAAGGAGGGATTCCATATGTTTTTAGTTTAAAATTTACATTGCAGTTGAAAATGTGTGTCAAATATTGAATTCTTGGGAAACATACTCAAATTATCATGACACTTTAAGAAAATTATACAAAAATCAATTGTGATTTTTAAGAAAAACTACATTTCTATCCAATACATGGTCTGACCAGTTTGAATCATTGGGTGTCTCCTTATGTTAAATTTATATTTCTATTTAAAACACACATAACACAATAAAAACTAATAAAAAATATTTAATTTTTTTTGATACTTTAGGAGAGAGATCCATAAGTTATTTTTGACATATTATAAATAATCGTACCATAATATGAAAAATGATGTGACCGGTATAACTCAAAATGTGTGTTTTCATTTTAAAAATAAAATTTTAGTCAAAACTTTTAATAAAATACTCAAATATGAAAAAACGTTTATATTATTTTGTTTCTTTATGAAAATAATACGGAAGACATTTTTTATGTATAAGAATCATATGTAGCTTTCTCTAATACACTGTATAACTACAATGAATCAAAATATATGTTTTCAATTTAAAAATTATATTTAGTTAATAAAAAGTTCCACTTACTAAAAAATAATGAAATATAATAATATTATCATTTTACATTTGGAACATGATACCTAATTAATTTTTGACATTTAGGAATCATACATTGGTTACTCTGATACGTAGTGTGACTAGTGTGTCTCAAATTATTTGTTTTCTATTTTAAAATGATATTTTCATTAAAAATATATGCCAGTCACTAAAAATCTAGAAAACAATTATATTGACTTTATAAATTATGAAAACTATACATAAGTCTTTTTTTAGATGTAGGAATTAACCAAAAATTAATATGACACATTATGTGATCTTTATGACTCAATGGGTGTGTTTTATATAAAATTTACATTGCTATGAAAGACACACACCACCATGTCAAAAGTAATAAATTTTTTTTATACAATGGGATAATAATCCATAGGTCATTTTGGCTGGCAAGAATTAATCTCTCCTAAATATGATACACGGTGTGAACGGTATGACTCGCAATGTGTGTCTTTGGTTTAAAAATGATATTTTATTTAAAAAATGCGCCACAAAATGAAAACCAAGAAAACATACTGGTATTGTCTTGATATATTAAGACAATGATCCATTAGTCATTTGACATGTTTAGGAATTATCAACATGTCAATCTAACGCAAGTTGTGATCGATATGACACAATGTGCACATTTTCAGTTTAAAAATATTATTTTAATAAAAACACATGGTTCCCATTGATAATAATAAAAGAACACTCATATTTCCATGATAAATTATGAAAATTATCCATATATCATTTTGAGGTTTTGGAATCAACCACTTTTCAATATGACAAAAGGGGTGACTAGGTTGAATCAAAGTGTGTATCTTTACTAAAAATTTAAATTTTAATCCAAAAAACATGTCACATACTAAAAATTGTGAAAATAAATTAAAACTATTTTTATACTTCATGAAAATGAACTATAGATAATTCTTGATATATATGAATTAATCACAACTCAACCTGAAAGACAGTATGTCCAATATGACTCAAAATGTATTCTTTCACTTTAAAAATGACATATTAGTTAAAAAGGTGCATCACATAATCAAAATTGATCAAACACATTCATAATATTTTGATACTTTAGAAAAATGATCCATAAGTCATTTTTACATGTATGATTCAACCACACATTAACCAGATACACTGTGTGACCGAGATGTCTCAAAATGTGTATTTTCAATTTAGAAATTCCATTTAGTCAAAAACATGGTTCACTCATATCAAACCAAGAAAAAATTATAACAATAACTTGATACTTTATGAAAATTATATATAATCCATTTTTGATGTGTATGAATCGTCATCAAGTCAATCTGACACACATGGTGACTTATATGACTCTTAGTGGGTTTTTTTGGTTTAAAGTTGACATTTTAGTTAGACACATGTGTCACTAACCTAAAACATAGAAAAACTCTTATATTGTATTGATAATTTATTAAAAATATCCTTACGCCCTATTTAAAATATAGGAATCAACTAGACATAAATCCAACACAATGTGTGACTAGTATGACACAAAGTGTTTTTTTATATTTAAAATCAACATTTTAGTTAAAAACAAACCTCATATACCAAAAAAATGGGAAAATGAGAATGGAATTACTTGATAATATAAAGAAATGATTTATAAATCATTTTCAATGTATATCAATCTAATGCACAATAATTTAACATATGGTGTGCATGGTATTACACATTGCATATGTTTCTAGTTTAAAATTGATATTTTAGTTCAAAACACACAAAACTTATTTAATAATGAGAAAATATGCTCATATTTTCTTGATAATTATGAAAAATAATAAAAATCATTTTTGACTTGTAGAATATAAACAAAGATTAATTTCAAACACATTATTCTTAGTACAACTCAAAATGTATGTTTTCAGTATAAAAGTTATATTTTATTAATTCATTATCTCATATTTATTTACACTTTATTTATTTATAGTATTACTAAAATAATTTTTTTTATAAAAATCGTGTTCCCAAATTCTTGATTTTGGTGGTTTTTTTATCAACTAATATCATAATAATTCTCTTTTTAGAGGGGGTCATGGTCCAAAGATAACAAAACATTAATATTTTTGTTTTTTTGATGATTGTGATAAATTCTACACATAAAAATGTAATAATACAAAAAATGTTTGAAATTTTTTGATATAGGTTTATATTGTTTTTATGATTAAATTAAAAAGAAATTAAATTTTAAATTTTCTGCAATAGTGTTTTATAATTTCAATAGAACACTTTTGTAGCATGGATTTTATTAGTGCTTAGAAAAATGCTATTAAAAGGACAATTTATCAATGCTAAAAAAACATTGGTAATTTTTACCCTTTATCAATTCAATAAAAAGAGCTAATAATGGGCCCCCTTTATTAGTGCTAAATATTCATATTTAATGTACCCCTATTATCTATTCCATATTTTTCACTATTTAACGGTACTTTTAATCTGTCATTTTTTAGCATTGATAAGATCTATTTGATTTTAAATATTTGTACAACATCAACACTTATTTAGACTTCATAATTCTATTTCAAGAATTATTAAATCCTATATCTTTAGTAGTGATATGATCATGTAATTGATGAATTATTGATGTGACATTGATTCAACATCGATGTAGGAATTTTGGTATCAAAACTGATACATCCAAATTTTATTTATTTCAAATTTTTTATTTTTAATCATCTGATTTATTGATATATATCCATATTCTGGATTCCCAATTACTATGATGTTAATTTCATCTCATTAATAATGAATAATTTATCCATAATATTTTTACATATTTTAATGAAATGATGTGGTGTGTTAATAATTAAATAGGGTTCATAACCCTTTTTAAACACCATTGGATTTTATAAATTCTTTTATTAAATTTATAGTGAATTTTGGGGTATAAAGAGGGAGACACACCCTTAATATTCTACCCACATCCCTCTTCATATTCTTAAATATGATACATATTTCACTAGGGATGACCAATAGTAGTATAATGAGTATTTTTCCTACATCTTGGTTTTTGTGGATGGAAGTATGGATAATATCACAATGGTGGTACAACGTGGTGCCAGTGGTATGAGTTTAAGGTAGTGATCCCATCATTTGATGGGGGTGATACTGTGGTGTGTGAGCTAGGAGTTTGAATGATAGTGGGAAGAGATGATTTTGTTATGGTAAGGATATATCTGTTGTAGTAGGCCACCCAAAATAAGATGCATGTTGATTATGGAGTAGAAACCACTCAAGTCACCATGTAATGTTAGGGTGTAGCTATAATAGTAGAAAAAGTGATTACCCTAACCATCTGATTGATAGTGATCAGTTAACCATCCTCCCATTACATGGAAGCTGATATCTAATGATCTTGTCCCCTATCCACCCTTAAGGGTTGGGTGGTGCATCCCTACAATACATAGGACCTAGAATTGCATGCCTAAGTCTCATTCCCAATAAACTAGGGGGGAAAATAAGTTCTAGATCAACAAAAGAGAAAATGTGAGAATTATTTCAACCTCCTAAAAAACATGATCAATAATGAGTTCCATATTGGAATGTGGAATAAATTCTTTATGAATTAGAAAACCATGTAATAATATATATGAATAAACTAAAAAAACATATCAAAACAAGTATTAATAAATAAATGATACCAACTTTTTTCCAAATTTTTTACCATATATAGAAACCAGTTTATAGAAATATTTTCCAATCTATAACAAGGAATCAAAGATAAAATAAAAATGTGGCCAAAGATACTAGTACACCACTTGACTCAACTGGTCTATTATACTTTTGAGACGGCCTCCAATATCACTAAGAGACTCATAAGTCACCACCATAAACAACATCACTATATTCCCAATGATTATAGGTAGAAACCGAACCTACATTCCAGAACCTTAAAACCTATATAAAAATTATATGATACAAAATCACTTAATTGAGTATGTAGTGTAAGATCCAAAGGCCAATAGGATGGAACTACATGTGAATTACATTCCATTTGTTATTAATCCAAGTATATTAGTTTGGAAGTAAAAAAATGTTTTCATTTCCTTTCCATAAAATAGAAAAAAAAATATTATTTCATTCCTCATAACAAACCATCAATAAAACATGCCTCAATGACTGTTTATCATGCTAAATACATTCAAAAATACATCTATTAACTGTAAAACAACTTTTATTTAAATAAAACAAGTTAAAACATACATTTTATTTAAATTTGTTTTTCAAACAACCCATTCTCATATGTTTGATATGTTTTTAAAAGCACATCAGAATGGAATGAATTTAAAACAATAGCCAATTTTACCTTAAAATTATTTAACAAATGATCTTAACAAATTTTAATAAATAATAATGTCAATTAAAAAAAATACTAGAGATTTAATTCATAAACAAATCAGAATAAGAGTATAAGGAAATATTTGTAACAGTAATTATCAATCACAAAAAAACCATTCAATAAAGTGGGTTCAAAATAAGAGATAAATAATTAACATGTGAATACACAATAAAGAAGCATAACATAAGAAACATATCATGGGGAAACACTATAGGGACTAAGGGGAAAAGTACATGACATATATAGTTGTAATATAATTTTCAAATTTTGAGAGTCACATAAATCATCACCCAAATCACCCTATCTTATCCATATTAATGATATAAAACCTAGAAGTTCTATAACATTCAACCAGTTACAAATATCTTGTGAAGAAATACCAACTATAATATCAAGTGTCCCTTAATTCACACATATTATCCTAGGATTCTTATTGTCATAGTTAATATATGTGGGACACTATCAAGTTAATGTTAACCCCATGAAAATAACATAGGCTAATGGAAATAAAAAAAATGACATACATCCCACCTCTAACAAACCCCCTCCCAACGTGATCCCTAAACAAAAACCTCATAAACCTGAATCATGATTCATATAACTATAAACACACACACACACAAGAATAAAAAATGGGTATTAAAAAAGTATCATGTATCATGTAAACATCAACTGATAAAATCCATCTTTCAAAAAAGATCCCAAATGGTTGTTTATCTTGAAATTATGAATAAAGCCTATGGAAATACTTTTTTAAAACCACATTTGAAAACAAAGTGTAAATACCAGGAGATAAAACATAGTACCAAATCATGGTCTCAATCAATTTACTGAAATCATTAAATGAACAAATCCATAAAAACAACCCCATTTTAATACATGGAAAACCATTTTTAAAATGTGGAATATATTTTTTTAAAAAGAACACAATTTAAAATAAGTATACCCTTATTTATCTAGATAATACCAAAAATTCAAATCAAAATATGTACTAAAATATCATGGATGATAATTTATTATTGAATAAAACCACTAATATAATTTTTTCAAAACCCTTATAATTTATAAAATAACATTTCAAAAAAGGTCTATTAGACTATGTAATTCAGATATTTTTACAAAATAAAAATATTCCCAATCATGGAAAATAATTCTCAAAATAAAACTAAATATCAAAAAAAATTAAATCAAAAAATTATTTAAAACATAAATAATAAATGAACCACTTAAATAAAAGGAAATGTAACAAATGCACAAACTTTAGGAAATGAAACCGTTTCTCCTTTAACAGAAGCCATAATATTAGGTCCCTTAATATTTCTCACAACCCTTAGAAACTAAAACATCCAAATTGAATAACCCTATAACTCAAAATTGGATAAAAATATCTATAAATAATTTTTAATATAGGACAAATTGGAAGAAACTTAGAGTACAAGGAAGAAGAAAACCCATTCATTCAATTAGAATGGAAAACCGATAATATCCCTCAACCTGTACTCCTGAATCTGGTGATAAAAACATAATATTTACACTTATGTATTTTATTATAGTAAACATGACCCAATTTACCCATAAAAAACAAAATCAAATGAAAATATTAGATCAATTACATACCACATATCCATTTAGGATAAGAATTTTATATAATTAGAAAAAACTCTTAGATAACAATGCACATGCCTTATAGTTCTAATTATTCATACTATGCTAACTATTATTCCATAATAACTATTTAAAATCTCCCATAAAATTATTCAAACATGAAAAATAACTAGACATATTTCATTCAGCATCATTTTTCCTAATCAATTGAAATTAAAAACATTAGAAGGTTGGGGTTAAATACTATACAAGGGTAAACATAATAATTAACAATTGAATTTCATTAGTGAGAATTAGATGAGCCTAAGGGTATGATGACAAAATAAATTTACATGATCATAATACAAGATAATTTATACACATAAAAACATGGATTATAAATATTGATAAAAATAATTAATTGTTAATATAAGTTAGGATATATATTTTCCAAAATCACGAGCAATGTGAAAAAATCCTTTAGTATAAGATCCATTATAATTTCTAGAAACTATTGAAAAAACCATGTATGTATCTTGTAACATAAAACATTCATCATGTAATAACTTAACTAGATAATTTCCATACCTATAAAGAGTAACATGTAACCAGTAAGCATCATTATCTCTTATGAGTAACATATAATTAGTTAACTACATCATCTCTTATGAGTAATATAACTTCATCACCTATTAGGAGTAACTTTGAACCAGTTAATTCTATATTATTACCCAATTCATTTTAGGGATATAATAGAACCATCTATTACATATCGGAAAATGAACATATAATGTCCCCAAACATAGTTGCCTAGAGATGATGGTTACATAATTATATTGGAATTAGATAAAAGTTATTCCATCCCAATGTACCTTATATTTTATTAGTCATGGAAAAAAAGATGCATTCTTGAATATAATATTACATTTGATAAGTTAAAATTAAATATTTTATTCTCTTAGATAACATCAGTATTCTCCCAATAATATCTTTTCTTATCAATCATAGTACAGTTCCTGAAATCAAGGGTAAAGGAAACAAAATAAAGGTGTGAGCTCATATTTATATTAAGGGAATGAATATAGTTGGACTATCATAGAATAAATTAGGCTTGATTAAATGATAATAAAATAATTCTATATGAATATTCAGATGGGCATGAAAACTAACAATGGATATCATAACTTTTAGAATAATCACATGGATATCAATAAATTATTTGTTAATAATGGAATTCATAATTAGGGGAATATTAAACATTTATTTCAGGCCTCATTATATGAAATCATCAACATTTCATCAAGGCCTTGTGAGATTACATCAGATACATAATGCCAAGGCCTTCTTCAAAGTCATTTTATATACATGGTTAATCCTTGATCTAATTCCCAACCTGTTTTATCCCATGAGACATACTGATTCATTAATGAGATATGTAATTTTATACCCTAATTTTCAAATAATAATTTAATTGAATTAATCATATGAATAAAAAAACTACCCAATCAACATTATTTAGGAATCAATAACTATGTGTATTGGAAGATGCAGAATATTGAATGTCAATACTTTCTCCATCCAAACTGAACATAAAACAACTTTTAAGAAATGTTGGATGATATCATTATATTTTATCCTCAATAAAAAATAATATTCATCAAAGTATGTTGAAATAAATGACAATAATTTCAAAATATTACTGGAATATTTCCTTAGGAAAATACTCAATTAATTTTTAATTAACTTAAATAAAATATAAAAATTTCAAAAATAATAGGAAAAAAATATCCATTTAAAGAATCATGAAAATTTTAAAGGATGATTCAAAGTAATTATGAATCATGATGGTAGGAAAATCCATTCCTTAAATTTAAGTTAAAATAATGATTATATTAAAACCATTATCAAAAAGTGTCTCATTTGGAAAATGATAAGAAGATACTTTATAAACATTTTTATACAAAGTGAACAATGGGTTAAATGACTTTAATAATATAAAACCATGAGATTTTGTGATTTTTTTCAAAAATATTTAATATTTATGATATTTTATGGTACATTAAATTCTTATTTTATCTTGCATTACATGAAATACTATGTTTTCCTTGTGTTACACATAATTTCGAGTTTAGATTGCGTTACATACAACACTTAGTTTAAACCAAATATGACAAAAAATTTAAATATTATTATATAATATGATAGTTTCAACTAGATGTTGAAATTATTGATATGAATAAGATTAATTAAATCATGAAAATGTGGTTTAAACATGTTTGTATAATTATATGATAATTAATTAATTACATATCAAAGTAAAAACCTTTTTAAAATAAAAATAAATCGTCCTCTAAATAACTATATTTTGTGCACATGTGTGTTTTATATTAATAAATTAACCAAATAACATTTTTTAATGATTCTAATTAAATTTATATATTAAATATTAAATGAAAATTTTAATGTTAAGCATATATGTTTTCTATATAAGAGATAAAAATAAACCCAATTTCATGCTAGTAAACAATATTTTTCTAATAATCAATTTTTTATCCCTCATATAGAGAACTTATTTTAATATTCTTTTTTTTTCAATTTCTTAAAATAAAATTCATAAAATGAAAATAATGTTTTTTAAATAAAAATATAAAAATTATCAGAGGGTGATGTTTTAGTATTTTCTTGAAAAGTTTAATTTTTTGAAGAATAGTGAAGAATACTAAATTTTAATAGAAAACTACCATATTGTTTAATTTATTTGTAAAGATAAAATTTATTTCAAAATGGTTTTAAATTAAAAAAAGTTCAACAGTATATCTATTTCTGCAATTTAGGGCATTGGAATCAATTTTATATTGCACTTGTATATAAAAACATTCTAAACATTTAAAAGTTTTCTAATTAAAAACCCACTTTTCCTCACCTTTGTAGGATTAATTTAAAATTATTTTGAACCACTAATTTGAAATGAAATTTGAAAAATGGATTCAATATTTGGAATCATAATAAATTATAATTTCTAATAAGTTCAACTTAATATTTGAAAAAAATTAATAGCTAATGAAGTAAAAATTAATCATTATGGTTAATTTAAAAAATCGGTTTACCCAGGGGATAAACTAGCAGGATAAGATTAAAGATGACCTGAAATATTATATTAATTGTATTGAATGAATTTTTTATATGTTGTACATAATATTGTTCGAAATTTAAAAATTTATTTCCATTTTCCATGGAATATAACCCATAAAATATGCTAAGTAAAAAAAGACTAAAACAGTACCTTTTTTTAATTTTAATATCATTAAAACCATGGGATATGGAAATAATACAATATGTTCGGTTATATATATAATTTTGAAATTTCAATGATAATTTTTATCATCATATTTTTTTAATATAATTTAGGTTGAAATAATTACTTTAAATTCATAAGAAACAATAACATAATAATGATTTAGTTAATAATTGAATAAAATAAATGATATTAAAAAATAATTAAAGTGATGTAAATTGAATGAATAGTTTTGTTAAATTATTATTATAGATTAATATATCATTATATATATTCTAGAAAATTGTTTCTTTTAATTCCATCATTTTCCTGATTTTTTTAAAATTAAATTTAATGAATAATTGCAAAATTTAAAGTAGTGTTTCTTTAAAATAAATGATATTTTTTTAAATGAAACAAAAATAATAAAAAAAATATATTTTTAAAAATTATTTTTAAATATAAATAAATATCAACTATAGTCTATTAATGAACCAATTTATCTATTATATCTACTATATTTATCGTTGAATCATAAAAAATTAGTTAACATGGTTAATGTTAAAGCATTATTTTTTCACGTTACATCCAATTATGTTAACATTAATTTAAAAAACACATAGGATTTATATTTTATAAATTTTTTATAATATTCATAATCATTGGGACCAAATTAACTAATTAGGATAACTCTAATTTAGTCTTTATGGTTTAATTACCAAGGTTAGAAAACTAATTACAGTAGTGAAAAACAAAAAATGGTAAAAACAGGGATACGTAGAAGTTAGGGAATGAAATGTTTTAAAAAAACGTTTCATTATGTGTAAGATTTTTTTATCAGACATATAATCCAAAAAAACATTTAAATATAATATTTTGAGCAGCTTGAGGTAATATTTAACTCCCAAATATTAAATACCTTTGAGTATTTACAATAATTCCACTCCTCAACTATAAAAGGGAACTCAATCTCCAAGTTTATTCACACCTCTCAATCCAATTTGGGCTACTATGATCTAAGAAAATTTTATCCAAAATTACCACCCATTGTTTTTTATGTATTATTTTATAAATAAATCTATCAAATCAAGGATTTATAGTAAACATAAGGTGGGTACTTGAAGAAGAGGTAATGTTTATGAACGAGTGTTTTCATATTATTTCTTCTATCACCCTTTTAATTCTTATGATTAATTTATTATATAAAAACCTTAGTATCTACAATATATTGATATTTTTTTATCCTTTGTTTAAAAATTATGACCACACACAATTCCATTAAAAGGGTCATTAAATGTTTCTTTGTGTGTATTGTAGACAACCGCCTCACGAACTGATGTCGTTCATTTTTCCATTACTAGATTTCAAGGATGGGAATAATGGTTGATTTATTTTTTATATATTATATATATTAAATTTATATTTTTTTTATTCTTATGGAATTATTATATAAAAAATACCTTCCTTCTTTCTATTTTTTTGGAATACGATAACATTGTTTATGTGTATGGTGTACTACTGCCACACGAAGTGATGCGATCATTCACTATTTAGATGGAATGTGTTAAGGATGGGTATAATAAACATATGTGAGATATATGAAATAAAATAACAAATATATTTATAATATATTTATATATATCATTTGCTTTTCTTTCTTTCAAATCGATATGAAAATGGGAATATTATTCATGTGAATATACGACATATCATCTCTATGAATGGTGTATATCATTTCCTATCTCTAAATATTATGGATTTCTATAAATAAATATATAATGAATATATAGTATATTTATATAATGTTTTAAATTTTATAGACTATGAAACCATGATCTATGAAAGGCGGCCAAAAAAATAAGAAGTCGAAACACATAAAAAACAAATAAGTTCTTACTTGAAACGTAACATTAACATGGAATTTTGAATAAAAAGGTAATAAAAAGGTCATAGGAAAATAATATATGGTCTGATATATATGATTATGGTTCAATAATAGAATTAAAAAAGTCATATATTTTTTATAAAGGATATTCTAAAATTTACGAAAGATGTCAAGACTTAATGTATGAGAGTCTTGTATCACTATTTACTTATTCGAGACACATGCCATATTCACCACATATTTATTTTATGTGGTGTATATAATTCACATGATTGTATATTATGATTATACCCTATAAAATTATAGGTATTTATATATACACTAGAGTATCTCTCTTTTAGAGTGTTTATAGTTAAAAATTTAACAAATTGATAAGGGATTGTTTTTTATCTCAATTTGTTTTTAAAAACATACATAATGTTATGAACCTATATTCATTCACGATGTGTGTATACATAATCTTTGAAATGGAATATCCTGAATTTATTTATTCTCATTATATTTTCTATTCCTTTTTATGTAATTTATTAATGGGGATTATGATTCAGTGTTAACAATGTGGTAATGATTTTTTGTTACAATCTTGTAATTCATTAAGATTGTTCATGATTATGCCTCTGATGATAAAATTTAAGGATCTATGTAGCATCATGGTTTTTTGGAGTAGGTAAAATTCCTAACAAATTTTGAATTTTTAGAGTTTACTTGGTAGACAAACGCTTTTCTTGATTATTATAACATAATTCCATGAGTTTCCCTAACCTAAGACCATGTTTTTATATGAGTCTAGATGCTCGACTAGTGTCCTGAGGTTTTCATTGGTATTTGAGTGCATCGATGAAAGAAAATCTAAATTTTATAGGTTTTTTCGGCTAAGTTTCATAGTTTGGACAAACCCTATGGCCCCCATGTAGAAACTATGCGCCCTCAAAGTGCATTGAGCATGGTTTGGTAAACCATTTTGTTGGTGGGGGGAATGACTATGGGTGAACCACTCCAGGTTTTAGGAGAGAGATCAACTCATCCATCACATGGATTGGAAAAAATATTCACACACCATTTTCTTAGTTACACTTAACCTATGGATTTTTATAGTATCATCATTTTTTATCTAAACCGTGTGAGAAAACCATGTGGGGACTTGGCTCTTAACTAACAAGAGTTGCACGGTTTGTGCACATTTTTCAAAATCATGTGGGAAAACAATGCGGGAAAACTATATGGGATCTTTAAAGGTGTGAAATTACAATTTTCCATCATGCATTTTAATATTTATCCTCCCATTTTCTTTTTCTCTACACATGCCCATAGGGACCTTCCTATCCCATTTCTTCTTGCTTTAGTGTGTGAACTAGAATCTCCATCCAACCTCCATTTCTTAACCAGTCTACGACATTGGGTCAATTAATATATAGATTCAAATCATATCATATATTTTGTTTATTTTTCTCACCTTATAGATTTATAAATCCTTGCGAGTCGGTTTAACCTATTTGTAGGCCATTCATTTAGAAAGCCAAATTATTCCAAATTGGTTAGAGTTAGAGGATATGATCAGACATACGGTTGTCTACCAACATGAGGTAGGTGGTGCTTACTATTATTTGTGATTTCATGAGTGTTTTTAGGGTAAGGCTTTTAGAGCATTGTTGGGTAGTCCAAGGGAGACCCTATAAATTAAATTTTTACATTTTATTAATTAATTTAATAAATTAATGATTCCTATGGGAATGATATTCAATTATTTAAATGTTTGATGCTCGGTGAGAGGCCATACCTTGGTTAGATTAGGACGGGGGTGTTGATTTATTTTATTTTAGCTGTTCAAATTAATTATACTGAACTGTTATATATATGTGAATTTCTTGGGATGAGATCGAAGATATAGTGATTGGCTCTGTTCAAGGATTTAGATGGCGTTAGAAATATGGCTTGAGGTTATATGATTGCTAGTCTAGGCATGGACCGAGATATATATTCAGGTGATGATTATCATAGGTTGGTGACTCAGTCTTTAAATGAGGTGTTGTGTTCTTCAGGTTACAAGCATGGCTAGTGTGATTTTATATGGTGTTGTCTATCAGATTGGAGAGATATAGTAATAGGGGTATAATGTATGATGTTGTTTAGGTTCTTACTGGTGATTTACACTCACCTATATTAGTTAATGATCCATTTGGTGCCATGTGTAAATTGTAGGACTCTAATTATCAGGTGGTTTTCAATACTTGTGTGGGTAGATGTGATATCCCAGTCCATCCCATGATCTTGATATTTTCCTCTTTTGTCCTAGCCCGCATGGCCTTTCTTTCTATTGGCTCTATCCCCCAGGAATCCCCCAGGAAAAGGCCCCATGGGGTAGCTACTCCCATGCATGAGCTCATAACCAACACCCAAATCTTCCATGTTTCATATATTAATTTATAAAATATTAAGGAAAAAGGAAAGGAAATAAAACTAGATACTCTAATAACACTTTTTAATTTCCCAAACCAGGTGCAACGTGACGGTTCCCTGAGTTGGTCAGTCACAGGGCATCATGAACACCTCTTCGTATGTTATAGGCTACTGACTAGAAGCGAGGGTTAGGTAAGTCAGTCATGGGGACACTATACCCTATTATATCAAAGTAAAAAACTATTAGTAAATAAATAAACCAATGTTTAAGAATATATAATCATGAACAATTGAAAAGAAATATGATAACCAAAAAAAATACAATATTTAACTGAAAGGGAAATATTCTATGCTGATGTATGTTTTAGAGTCTCATAAAAATTGAAATTAAAGACACTAATGACTCCCAAGTGGGACTCGAACCACCTCTAGTTTCCTCTCCAAACTCCATCCACATCTGAGTAATCTAACACATTCTTGTTTCCATTAACATTCCTAGAAAACACCGTGTCTATTCAGATACCGACCAGGAATCCCGTGTAGTGTGTGAGTACAATTCTGTAGGCCACCACCAATGATGTCTAAAACACATCCAGTCAAACGGTGTATCTAGTTTTATAAAGAGATAAGTAAAATTAATAAATAAATAGCTATCATATTATCAGTAATTCTTTATTTAACTACATTAACTACTTGGTTTCCAAGGATACCCGTACCTCAATACTATCTTCGGCTTGTGTTGGAGCCCGAAGTGTTCCCTAGATAACATCATGTTGTAATACCTTATTCGACTCATTTAAAAGATCAAAGTGTTAAAATTTAATATCATATATTAGTACTTGATTCGAATCATACTGTAGTTCAATGTATTCTAATGTGAGTCCATATATCAAAGTACCATTATTACCATCATTATTTCACAATGAATGACCATGTTACCATGCATTAAATCAAAAAATTTGGATGACCATGTTACCAAACTCATTTAAAAAATGAATAAACATGTTACCATTCGTTTTATCACACAATTTGGATAACCATTTTACCATACTTATTTCACAAATAAATGACCATGTTACCATTCATTTGATAAAACAATTTAGATAAACATGCTACCCTCAAAATTTCCCCAATGGATGACCATGTTACCATTATTTGAATCACACAATTTGGATGACCACATTTCCATCATTATTTCAAATTTAATGATGTAATACCCCAAGATTTTATAGTATGTCTCTTCTTAAATAAATTTAGTTTCTCAAATATCTTTCGTTGTACGCATCACTGAGTTTGAGTATACAAATATATACTAAACTAACCTTTTAAAAAGCAGATATGAATAGTGATAAACACATTTTAAATTTTATAAATGATATTTTCAAAATATACTTAATTTTCTAATTTATAACATCAAAATCATCA
This sequence comes from Viscum album, assembly GCA_963277665.1. Taxonomy (NCBI): domain Eukaryota; kingdom Viridiplantae; phylum Streptophyta; class Magnoliopsida; order Santalales; family Viscaceae; genus Viscum; species Viscum album. Next base: position 1,349,208,971 of record OY728139.1, on the reverse strand, counting down.
TATGGAAAAATTTTGGTAATTTTTGGAAAAGATCCAAATTTTAATGAATAGTGAAAAATAAAATATTTTTTAAAAAAAAATGACTTTTTCATTAAAATAATTTTTTGAATTAAATTGATTTTAAATTCTTAATAGATAAATAATATTTTTATAAACCCAATGTATCACAGTGGAATCATTTTAATAATAAAATTTGATAAAAAAATTAATTGATCTTTTGAATGTATCTTTTACCCTCCTTCACACCACATCTGTGGATTAGCATTAAACGTAATTTTACTGCTTCTTTGAATTGAATTAAAAAAATAAATTTTTGCAGTAAGTATTAAAATATTTTTATAATATGGTAAAAATATTTTTTGGTGAATTGTAACTTTTTAATTTTATTTACCACAACTAAAGGTAAATGTGGTAATTAAGTGTAAAAAAATATTCTAATAATATGAAATTACCCTAAAAGTTATCCTAATTTCATTGTATATGTGTTTTTAGACCAAAATCAAAATTAGGTCTAAAATATGATCCTTTTGATTCCAATTTTGTTATATTAGGACAATTATTATATTTTCTTTAAAGAAGTGTTAAAAATTTCATATTCAAATATTAATAACAATATCATTTTTAATATGAAGGTATATAAGTGATATGGTTGATGAACAATATTATTTTGAAAGATAAAATATTTATTTACATAATGGTAATTTATTTATAATTTTAGGAAATAAATAATTAAATTAAATGGGGACACAATAATTATGAAACAATTAGTTTATTAAAGGAATAATCAATTAAATTATATTAATATTGTTAAAATAAATATAATTTGAAATATTTAATGCCATTGAAGAATTTTTTGGATTAAATTGACCTAACATGGATAATTTAATATATTGTTTTTAAATGAATCAAGTTTTTATGACTTTAATGAAAATCGTATATTAAATTGTGTCAAAATTAACATAAATGAGATTTTAAAAATACACTATTTTATTAAATGATATGAATGTCATAAAAATATAAGGTTCATAAAACTAACTTTTATAGTGTTAAATAGTTCATTAATTATCCAATTGGGGTTATTTTTGCATATTATAGTTACTATATCAACCCTATAGAATAAAAAAATAAGTAGACATGGTAAGAGTTAAACTGTTTAACTAATGGTTAAACCCAAAATATAAGGTTAATTTTGTGACCTATGATTGTCTAAAAATAATTTTATAAGCTAATTTATTAAAATAATAATATTATACTGAACATAAATTACTTTTGACCTATTTTAAATCGAAAATAAATTTATAATAAATTAATAGTTTTAGAGTTTCCCAAATTGCACCTCCCCTCTCTTATAAAAGGAAACCTTTACTTCTCTTTTATTCACAAATATTAATCCCCTTTGTATCATAAAAACCCTCAAACACTCTCCTACCAACTTCATAAACTTCTTTCTAGAGGCCATACTTTGGTCTTAAAGCCAACCTAATATGTCCTTTTGTGAAAATCAAAAGAAGATACTCAATGAAGAGGTAATTAGTTAACCAACTCAATTCAATTTGTTTTCTTCTTATTCTTACTCTTCCTATGTTGATTTCATACTAAAGTAATAAATCCAGTATAATATATATTATTATATATTATTATTAGTATGGTACAACCATATTACTCCTTTTACCCATTATACGAAAAACAATATGACCACGCCTATGTACGTATGACTTACCATCTCAACCCCATGGTGTAAACAATTTTTCTTTTTTACATTATTTAAATGGTTATAAAGATTAATATAAAGGATTTAAATAATAAACATAACATTATAATGTTTATACAAGATTAATATTTCATCCAGTTCCATATAATATAACCATTAAAGAAATCATATTGTCGCTCACGCATACGTACGACTTACCGTCTCCACGACGCGATGAGATTCTTCTTCAACATTTAACATTAAAAAATTACTATAAAAAATATATATTATTAATAAGTATGAAATAGTAATTCTACTATAATAATATATATATATCACAAATATTTCATTTACCTACTTCCATTCAATACCGTAATGAAAATGAATCAATGTTTTTACGTACGTACGACCTACTATCTCCATGGATGGTGTATTCCATTTTAACATATCTCCCTTATATATATATTTTAATAGTGAATATATATCATATATAAACCATATTTTACATTATTAAGTTAATTAAATCATGATCTAAGAAATCTAACCAATAATAACAAGTTAAAGCACGTATGCTAAACAAATCAATTGTTACCCAAAATGTAACTTTAACTTGGAAGTTATTAATAAACGAGTAATATAAAGTCATATATTAATCAGATAATTTATGAGAAATATTATTATGATTATTTTAGAAGTTAATAATATGTTCAAAACCATTATAATAGTGTTTTAGACATGTATGTATATTGTAAAACCTAACATATGGGAAATCTTAACTCAATTTCCAATCATTGAGTTAAACATGTATGTCATTGATAAAATTATTCCAAGATGATGTGTCAATGAACTCTGATTGTTTTTTATTGAATATTCACTTATATTGGATGGATTTATATTTTTCACACAAAATTATGTCATTGATTTATCATCACTTTAATGATACGATCTCTGCAATGGAATTGCATCTCACTTTTAATTTTCATGGTATATAATCCATGTTCACCACCTATTTATTGTGTGTGGTGTATATAATTCCAATATTATAATTTATATCAAGAATAAATTTATCTTTATAGTATTTAATGAATCATTTGACTATATTTGGATTATTATTTAAATGTTCAAAGTTGTATGGGATGCTTTAAATGATTAAAGAATTAATCCTTTCTCCATTTCTAAAGAACTGATATTATTATAAATAACAACTTATATTTAAATAAATGGATTATAATGTAAAATTTATATTTATTTTTTATGTTCATTCAAATTTTTTCGAAAATTAATCTTTTATGGTTTTATATAAGGGAATATTTAACTAAAAGATCATTTTATATGTTTTAAATATTTAATATTAAAAATCATTCTCAATAATGCCCATGTTTTAAAAATAGTTTTAATGATTTATTTATATGTAAATAATGGTTTTGAAATGTTAATTCCATTAAGAATTTTCAATGTGCTATAAAACACTTTTATTCAAAAATTCCAATTTAATTGTATTATTTTATAAATTTCTCTATTTTATAATGTTTTCAAAGTAAAAATGGATATTTCTATCAAGGAATTTAATGATCTTATTATATTATTTTAATCTATGACAAAATATTTTGTTTGATTTTATGCTTAATTTTGGTTTATGTTTCATAATAATATCCACCCTATTTAATTGAATGGTTTATGATAAGTTTGACTATGGATGTGCAATTTTGATAACATTCATGGTTTGTGGCTAATGTCTTAACATTTCATATTCTATATTTAGTATTAATGTTTATATTAGTTATGTTTTACCCATTTTATAAGAGGAATAGATTGGAATTAGTATGCGACGGGTTAGAGACTAGTTAATGAAAGCCTTATCGGGTGGGAACAATTATTAAAACCCCTATAGTTTGGGGACTGGTTAATGAAATCCCCTCAATTCATTAGCAGTTCTCATGGGACAAAATAGTTTGGATTTGAGTAACATCTTACATGCTTATGTATGGTATTAACATGAGGCCATGATTACATGGTTATGATGTTCGACATTATGCATTCCATCATTACAAAATTAGTTATTGATATTACAAGTGATTATTCGACTAGTAGAATTCCATGTGAATGTTTATATGGAATTATTTGATTTATTCTTGATATATTATGTTAAATATTTGTTTAAAAGTCTTGGGTATTAGTTTTATACGGTTCCTTAATTTTTTATGCTTATTTATCTATGCTGCTACTATATTGTTTACCCTTCCTGAGCATCTGAGCTTCCCCATTGATTATGTTTTATTTTACCATGATTCCATGAAGTGTTTTATGATTGTTATGCAGGTTTAATCTTAGATAATAGTTGGGTTCTCAAAGAATTATCTATGTTGCATATTATGTTTTGAATTGTAATGTAAATTTCACATATGTAATCTATTTTCCAAGACTACTAAACTGATTGGTCCTTTAGGATTTTATTTCCTGTAATCAATCCAATACATTAAAATAATGTACTAACTTTGGGAATCTAAGATTAGGGCATTACAAATTTCCATGTTACCACTTATTTAATTATATAATTTGGATGACCATGGTATCATCCTTTAATTAATGATGAATGTCAATGTTAACATTTAAAATTTAATAATATATAATTGATTGAGCATATTTACAGGCATAAAAGTTAGCTGAATGATCATGTTACCCATCAACATTTCACACATATCATATGTATCTCATTTATCAGGGTTAATCAACACTAAATTTTTTTTCACATATAGTACATCATCACATTAAGCATGATTAATCAACATTAAACCTCTTAACCTAATATCAAATTAATTAATCTATTAATTAATTCATCATCCCATCCTCATTTCTAATTCAACAATTAGTCATCACATGAATCCCCTCAATTAATTAATAACATCAATATCTTTATTTAACCCAACCACTAATTAGTCACTTAGTTTCTTTAGTCAATTCATCAATTAACTAATCATATTAATTACACTAGTTAATTCAAAAATTAACTAATCATATCAACTCCTATAGTTAATTAAACAATTAACTAATCACATAAATAGTATTAATTATTTTTACAGATAATTAATCAAATCAAATTCATTAATTAACTCATTAATTAATTAATTAATTCAATCCTATTAGTCAATTCAAAAATTTAATAAACTCATTAATCACATCACTAATTCAAAAAGTAGTTTATCACATAAATACCTCTAATTAATTTCCCATGTATTTACGAATATCCAACCTATTAATTAATTCGTCAATTTATTAATCAATATACATGAACTCAAAATCCCATAATTAATCATCCAGTAAATTATCTCACTCACTCACAATCTAAATAAATCATAATCAATTCTACAATTAATTATCTTGAATCATCTATCTCAACATCACATAATTAATTAAATAATCTATTATATCAAATCAATTATTCAATATCACATAACTAATTATACAATTAATTATCTTAAATTTAAAATTCAATATCACATGATTAATTCTAAAATTAATCACCTTAAATAAACACCTCAATATCACATAATTAACTATACAATTAATCATCTCAAATCAATAAAAAATTGTCCCAACAATCCACATTATTTAATTCACTAATTAATTAATTTGATTCACTCAATTTCATCATCACAAAAATTAAAATTAATTAATTCACTAATTAATTAATCTAACACACTTTTCATTAATTAATTTTATAATTAATTAATACATAAAAACCCTCCAATTAATTCTCTAATTAATTATCCATGTCAATCCCATTAATGAATTAACAATTAATTAATCCCATTCAATCCATTAAATTAATTCTGTAATTAATTTCCTTGCCACATTCCATTAATTAACTCATAATTAATTAATCTTATTTGGTCCATTCAGATAATTATCCAATTATTTTTCTATGTCAAATTCCATTATTTAATTCAAAATTAATTAATCAGTTTATTTAATTCAACAATTAAATAATCTATTTACTAAAATTAATTAATTAGTCAATTCATTAATTCAAACCCATAATCACATAAACCCACATAATTAATTCATCAATTAATTATTCCAACTTCATAAAATAAATAACCAAAATTAATTCCTCAATTAATTTTTCTATCTTAATCAATTAAATATCCCCAATTATTTCACAAATTAATTATTAAATCTCCACCAATTTAATAATCATATCAATCTTCGATAATTAAAACTACAATTAATTATCCCCTTTGAAAAACATCAAAATAACAATAATTATTCATTCCATTAATTATAAAATTTAAAAAATCTCTATAATTTCATTATTAATTAAAATATTAATTATCCAAATCTCAATTTTATAATATCATAATTTATTTATGAATTAATTATTTATGATCTAAAATCCTGATATCCCAATTTCACGTTTCCCCTAATTAATTAATTCACCAAATTAATTAATTTAATCAAGAACATAATTGTTAAATATATAATAATAATTATAAATTTACATACACACAATTTGAATCCTGACTATGGGATTTTAATTTTAGAACACCTACCTCAAGAACAGTGACAAATGATTTCCAACATATATCTCCAATTTGAAGCGAATCCATGAAGACAATTATGAAGAACATATTATAGATCTGATGCATAATTTAATGATTGATCAAAATAATATATCTTATCTCTACAACTAAATAAAAAATTCTAGATCTAGATTAACTAAATCTATATCCATACCCAATATAAAATAATCATGTTACATTTATCCAAGAAGAGGAGTGGAGGAGAAAGACAGAACAAAATGAGAAGAACACTTATACTAGGGAGATGCTCATGTGGTCTTATGTTAATGGATATGGTTAACATATGATATTCTGTCCAAAGAGTAGGCACATGACGAAGATTCATTTCACGATGGAGGATTTACATAAATGTTTTGGTTTGTGGGAGGGGCTCTGCAGAGGAGCTTTGGTTCTTGGTGGAGGTGCTTATGGCTTATGAAACAATGAAAAGAGAGTTCCATGGCCTTGTAGTGGAAGATAGGTGAGTCTAGCTGCTTTCACGGTTCTGGATATGTGTTTTTATAAATCTTCTAATGATAACTACTGGGCATGAAACCTCATTTCACGTCGTGTAAGGATTTGTAACCGATTTACCCTTTTCCTGTGAAAATACCATGAAACCATTTTAAAAAATTATTTAAATATTACTTGCAGTATAATCTAATTACATTTTGTTGAATATTAAATGTGGTGTAATCTAATTCTAGGTGGTGTAATCAAATTTCAAGACACGTCGACATGTTTGAAAAATAGTTACATGGTGTGTAATCTACTTTCATGACATGTCTTTATATGGTGAAAACTACTTAATGGGGGTGCAAATTTTGAGGTTGGTAATTAATTAAATCCAAGAATTAAATTTAAATGATCTACCATAAACAATTAAAAGGGTTTATACCCAAAAAAGATGGCATTTTACGATCTCCTGAACATAAAATAGCTTGTCCTCAAGCAGTACTCTAAATCAACTATAAGAAAATTCCGGTTCTTACAATGATTTTGGAAACCCACATTGAAGGCGGAGGATCATGAAGCACCCGTTCATAATGTGGAGTGGATAACTCACCAATCATGAGGCCTTTTCCTCAGGGGATCCCTGAGTTCTAGAGTTGAGGCAAAGAAAAGCCCTGTGGGATAGGCCCAATGTGGAAAATGTCATGATCATGAGATGGATTGGGCGATCAAAAATGGTATCATAGCCAGTGTACATTTGAAATTCTATTGAGAATGATGGTTCCTTTGGGGGGGGGGGTGGATTATGGAAATTCTACATAGATGGAGGATGATCAGGAAGCACCTATTTATAAGGTTTTGTTGATACATCTACCATTATGAGGCCTTTTCCTAGGGGATACATTATGGCCAAATCCAAGAGAAATAAAAATAATATGGGCTAGGCTCAAATAGGAGAATATCATAATCGTAGGCTGGACTGATCCATCATATTAGATACCTCCGATAGATTCAGCCTAAGGAATTAGATTAGGATTCTTTCTATAAAAATCAAAAAGGATGATGAGGGGATACTTCTTGACATTTTTTTGGCTATTGATTGGGGGCTGCGAATTATTATACTAGAGGTCGTTGGACCATGAATTTCTTTGAAATATAGACATGTCCATTCCTCGGGGCGTCGACTCTGGAGTCAACAATGATATCATTTGGAGGACATATATCGGTGTGGCTCAGATGTTGGGCTAATGGATGATTGGGTTTCTTTTGAGTTACGATTCTAGGCATAAGGATCCAATTGTTTCAGAATGACTTCGGGACATCAGTTACTTGTTTGATGGAATGAGGTTCTTGGTGACTTCTAGAGGTGGAACCCGAGGGTTCACCGAAACTATTTTACATAATATGATTTCTTTGTCATAGTCTAATGATCCTCTCCTATACAGTATTCCCACATTTAATGAATTAGTTGAGATGCTACTTGTGGTTATTGAGCATAAGGGAAGAATGTTTATATATATGAAACTCATGGAATGTTTTATTTAACTATTCAGTATACACCAAATTAATAACAAATGTAAGATAGAAACATGTCAATGGTGGCCTACTGATATTCTTTCTCACACCCTAGATGAGATTTTAGGATGCGTATAGATTTTATATACTTACGATCATGTAAAGGATCAGGCCTTAGAGTTGGAACATAGATTTGTACTGTTTAGCATGGGATGGATGACAAGGGGCATTGAGGTTCCTGCATTAGACGGGGTTTCATTTTTTATTTCCTACGACATCATTATTTTATTATATATATATATATATATATATGTATGTACTTTGGTCCACTATTAGATACCCTTATTCTTATTAATATGTATGACTTTTTTTTATATTCATATTTATTTAGAAGCAGCATGTTTAAATTTTTATATTTTCTACTACTGCTTTAGTTATGCGTATTCTATTTATTGGGAATCCCTAATGGGTGGGTTATAGGTTCAGAGTTAGTATGGTTTTATTTATTCTGATAATTATTTATATAGATCAATATTATATCATCATTATTGGGTATATTCTCCCGGATATCACCTCATTACACCCTATCTTCTAGTATGCCACCTTTGACAGGCATGGAGGTGCGCCAAAGGCCAGTGGCACTAAGCTCAAGGCACTATTTGGGTGGATAAACTGGTTGGGGATCTACAAATGGTATTAAATGGGATTAAATTACCTCATTCATAGTCCTATTATTTGGGATATGGTAGAGTGGAGATTAGGATGTTGTTATAACTAGGTTTAGAGCTCATTTTTGGGAGCATATATCCCCATGCATGGTGAAAAAACTATGTTTCCAGAGGTGGGAATTGTTGTTATACTATTCTCAATTTACAGTTGATATTATTTTCACCTCAATTGGTGCAGATGGATATTAATTTTTATTTTTTGTGACATGTAAACCTTTACCTGGCATGATAAGGGAGGAGTTATTTAACCTTTGGATTAATATGATTAGGGAGGCATGTTTATGACTTTGATAGTCCCATATGAATTTATTATTTATACATGTGATATTATATAAAATTCATGTGACTTTTATCGGGGACCTTCATTTCTCTAAGAGGGTTTGGGGTGTCTAATGTTTCAACAAAATTAAGATAAGTGGTGTTTTCATACCTAGAATTTATTTGGTAGCATCTTACTCAACCAACCTAGGAATGTGAAAAAAATGGAATTTGTATGTGATATGTGATATGAAAATTTTATATATACATATGTATGGTCCTGAATTTTATAGGATTATAAAAGGATGATGATATGTGGTGATGTTGATCACTAGGTTGGGTGGCGTGGTCGTCAGATTTAGGAAACATGGTTCGTTAGGATGAGCATGGCCTAAGGCATACATGATACTTCTCTCTGATATGGGTAGGTAAGGGGACAACAGTCTAGACGTTGTGTGGAATGGTTGTAATGGGGGAGGGTATGGGTATTGATATTTTAGTTCCTATTACTTTATCCCCTGTATAATATATATATATATATATATATACATATATATATATTATATGGAATGTCTGACAATGTATTTGTATTCAGTGGGATGCCACCTAGATGAGCACCAAGGGAACATTGAGCGGGGAATGATTTCGTTCTTCTTGAGCGAGCTAATGTGGAGACCTCAGAGGGTCGGGATGAGGTAGAGAGGGTTAGGTATATCATGATCCTTAGGTATAGGATCAGGTATAGGATTTAGTGTAGGTAGGGTAGTCTATATATATTGCAGCTTTTGGTTCGTGGCTTGATGAGAATATCAAAGTGAGTATAGTATGTGTAACCTAGGGGGTTGATAGGGGATCTCAGGGAGGAGATCCTTCTATGGTGTATCTGATTCAAGAGTTCTAGTAGCAGCACTGAACTCTTTTTATGTTTGAGGGCCAACCATATAGTTCAGTTTACAACACCGACCATGTTTTATGGGAGAGGGATGACCACATGGATCGGAGAACTAGATCATGTCAACGCATATTATATTCGAGTAGCCAGATATCCCTGAAGGGAAAAGGGTGAAGGTGGCTACTTATATGATCAGATTAATGAAAAAGAATTGGTGGGATGTATAGGTCTAGGGTGTTTGACATGAGGGACCAACCTACTAAGAATTTGAGGATAATTTCTTCAAGCACTTCTTCATAGAGACAATGAGGGAGGAGAGAGCTCAGTTTTTTTTGAGCCTACAATAGGATGAAATGACCATCATAGACTCTTCAATTATGTTCACATAGTTCTCTAACTTTTCAACTAGTATGGTGGGAGATTACACCTTGATATTGATGCATTTTGAGGATGGTTTATGACATGTATTTGGGGTGTAGGTAAACATCTTCAGGTCAGATTCATTCTTGAAGGTAGTGAAAAATGATGCTCATAGACAAGAGAAAGTTAGCAGATCAATCATACTCAAGTAATCTGATAGAGTCTGGTGATTTTATTGGGTATGATTCAGATAGTAAAGAGTGAGGAATAGAGGAGTTATAGAAAGGAATTCGGGACGAATCAGGTAGACCACCTTAGATTTGATCATCGATGGTGGGATTCTTGTGCGGGCAGCTTGGTCATGTATATAAGCAGTACGATCTAACATCGAAAGAGTTTCGAGCATGCAGATAGGTTGGTAATATTCAGTGGTTATGAAGGATGACTTATTGGATAGCAGGAAGTCATAGAACAGGGTAGTCTCAAGGTTATGGGATTGAACTGGGAGTTATACTAAGTGATGGTAGTCATGGATTAGCTATACATAGAGGTCATGGAAGATATAGTGGGTCCTAGAAGTGGGTTCAATGGCTAGTAGCTGGTGTATCACCATAAGGGGGCTAGGCTTTATGAATTCTAGCATCAGGCCATGTGAAAACTATAGATCTCCTAGGTGTTGAGAAAGTTGGTGAGTTGGTTATAGTTAGAGGCATGCTGTAGGCATAGCGATGTCTATTTCGTTTTATTTTTCCCTGGAAAATTTAGGTACATGTTTGTTTTGGGTGCATGAGGTGCATGATATGTATCAATATATAAACCAGATGCTAATTAGTAGGTTTTCATTAGGTTAGATGCATTATATATATGTATGAGGTGTGTAGAACAAGAATATATATGTTGGCACCATTGGGTGCATGGATTTTGGTGTGTGTTGGCATCTAGGCATTGTCGAGATGCTATAATTTTTGAGGTGTGAGGCAGCATGACTAATTTTGGGAATCAGTTGAGATGCATGACCTCATATATGCCATGTGCAACATGGTAATGGGGAATGAATTGATGTGAAACGATATTCTAATGGGTGATATTTATGACAAAGAAGCACCTTATGAGGTGTAGGAGTAATGATGTGTCATGGGATAAATTTTGAGTATGTGGATTCTTGGTAGACAATTATTTTTATATGTGTTTGGAATTGGGATGTGACCATGGTAGGTAACTCATAAGGCGGGGATCCCCTTAAGGTAGTTGAGTTGTACCCTTTTGACTTGGGTTCCAGGTTAATTTCCAAGAGATGGGTATGTTCAGTACCATATTGACTTACTATTTTATTGCATGGGGTTGAGCTATGTTAAGTCTAGGAGTGGGCTGATAAATTCTATTTCCCAAGACAGCATATGAAAATTTTCCCTAAAATGTATTAAAATCTAGAGTGAAATGGTGAAATTTTTTCCCTTACTTATGTATTTTATTTCTTTTATTACCTGTTTTCCTAAATCGGGGGCTCTTTGGGCTTTCCCCAGGGTTGACCCTGGTTAAAAAAGAGATATTATATGAACTTGGATTTTTAGAGTGGGTCTAACTCCCCTCCAATATTGATTTTCTTAGTATAGTGGGTAGAAAAACTCTTTTTTGATTAGTAGAACATAATTTGGAGAGTTTCCCTAACCCATGACATTGTTTTTAGATTATTATTGATGCTCATAATGTTTATCACATTTTGTTTTTGGATTTTGGGTGTGTTGGAGGCCGAAAACCCAAACATTCTGGGGTACGAAGACTGAGGTACACAATTTGGACAAACCGTGCAACCTCAAAGTAGAAACTGTTTGCCTTCTCAATGAACTAATCACAATTTGGTAAACAGTGAAGGATTTGGTGCATAGTTGTTCATGAAACTATGCAAGTTTTATCTGAGGGATGCACGTAGACTACACATGGTTTGGAAAAACTATACACAATCTACACTCTATGTTCTACCTAACCCGTGGCAATTCACAGGCTCATGATAGTTTGGACAAACCATGTGAGCAAAGCATGTAGCCTTTGGTTCTTAAACAAAAATATCCGCATGATTTTCTCATAGTTTTCCAAACCATGTGGGAAAACTATGCGGTATCTTTAAAGGCGTAAAAATATGTTTTCTCCCGCATTACCTTTTAATATCTCTCCTCCCTTTTTCTTTTCAACCACCCACGTGAATAAGGAGTTCCCTCTCCCATTTCTTCCTCCTCTAGGTTGTGATATAAAATCACCATCCAACCTCAATTTCTCGATCCATCTATATTATTGTATCTTTATCGACAAGGCATAGAATTAGATTACCTCTTTTCTTCGTTGCTTTTTCCACACTAAGAACAAAATCCATGCAATTAATTTTACCATATTTTAAAGGTGTTCAAATAAAATGATGAATTATTTAAAATAGTTTTCTGTTACAAGATAATATTGAATGTACAAGCATCTACCATCACAATTTAAGTGGTTATTACATTTATATGTTATTTTGTGAGTGTTTTGGAGGTGCAATTTTTAGTGCATCAGTGGGTAATTCTAGAGAGACCCTATGAATTAAATATTACCATTTTATTAATTAATTTAACCCATTAGATATTCATATGAGAATTCTTCATAATGCTAAACACGGTCGAAGCTTGGTGAGAGGTTGAATCTTGGGAAGATTGGTTCGGGTTGTTGATTTATTTAATTTGAGTTAATCAATTTATTTATATTGAACTGTTATATTCATGTGAATTTCTTAGGATGATATCCATCCAATCTTGATGGGATCATCCCAAGGATAAAGATGGTGTTTTCCATTTAGACAGAGGTAATATGAACATCAGCCTTGGTGTGGCCCAAGAGAGAGAGATATATATATATATATATTCCTGTGATTTTGATCCCAGGTAGGTGACTCATTAATTAGATGAGGTGCTGATGTCATCGAGTTATGCGCATGTCCCATGTGATTTTAGATGGTGTTAACCATATGATTGGAGTGACATGGTCATAGGGGCATGACATGATGGTTAATGAACCATATTTTCTTATTAGTGAATACCACTCAATCATATTGAATAATGAACCATTTAGAGTCTTGTTCACACATCAAGAATCAGATGATGATGTTGTTTTAACCACACATGTGGGTAAATGATTTTGATATATGTGGCATATGGAATTAGATGGAGGTTCTTGCAATAGAAATCTATGGATATGGTGAGCAGCCATCATTTGATATAGTTGAGGGTGTCAGTTGGGGACTGAGTCACCTTATACATGAGATCTTTGGTAAAATAATATCATTGGAGGATGGACATTTCCATTCCTAAGGATGTAGGATGTTGAGCCAACAATTATATCATTTGGAGGACATATATCATTATGCATTAGACATCAGGTGATGAACCAACAAGGTTTCTTTTGAGATGAGGTTAAAGGTACCAAGAACTTATTGTTTGAGCATGAATTTAGGATGTTAGTTAGTTTATTGATGGAACTATGTGTTAGTTGACATGTAGAGGTGGAACCTGATGACTGACCTTAACTATTTTACATTAGAGGTCGCCTTGGGAATATGCTAAGGATCCTCTCCAATATGGTGTTTGGGAATTGATCAGATAAGGTGAGATGATCCTTATGATTTCTTAGAATGAGGGAAGCGTGTTTATTTATGTGACATAGACATAATATTTTATTTAACTTATTAGTATCCTCCAACTTAATAAAAAATTAAAGATAGACACATGTTAGTGGTGGCCTAATGATATTATTTCTCACATCCTACATGGGAGCTTCTGGATGCTTGTAGATTTTATGGCCTTGCAATCATGAAATGGTTTAGTCCCTAGAGATGGACCATAGGGTTTGGATGTTTATCATCAGATAGATGGAAAGGGACCTTCAGGTTCCTACATCACCTATGGTTTCCTTTTATTTTTTTAGTTCTTAATCTATTAGCATGCTATCATATATATACATATGTATGTATGTATTTTGGTCAGACATTAGAAAAAATTATTCTTATTGATATTTATGACTTTCTTTGATAAGCATGTTTAGCTATAAATGTAATGTTAGACTTGTTTATGTTTTTCAATATTTATTTAGTTATGCTTCCACTATTGTATGTTAATTCTTATGCTTCCCCCATGGCTGGGTCACTTTTTTGGATTTTGTACGATATTTATTTATAATATTTATTATTTATATTGACTATTACTATATCATCAATAGAGGGTATTGTCTCCCCACTATCACATCTTTATACCCTCCATACTAGTTAAAATCCTTTAGCATATAGGTTGGGGTGCCTAAGGCTAGTGACAATTGAATCGAGGCACTGTTCGGGCATCTAATTAGGCAAGAGCACTACAATCTACCTATCAATAATTCTCATGAATTTTCTCATACACTAGTTATTCATGAAATCCTTGATTAATGGTAAAAGTTTCCCATTTTTTTGTATTTAATATAGTTAATAAGAAGTTTTTAGTAGAATCTATCTTTATTTATCTCTTCTGATGGAAGTCTATTTTCATCTGATTTTTTTTTCAAAACATGTTTTGTTTTATTAATGTATATTTGAACTAATTTTCAAGGAGAATGATTTTAAAAATGTTATACTTTTTAAAAAGTATTTAAAATTATTTTCAAATAAACATTTATATGATTTTAAGGTCATGTCCAAAGAAAAGGTCTTCAAAATGTTTTACGTTTAATTTTTTTTCCAAGTGGAAAGGATATTATTATTAAGAATTGTTTTCAATTATTTTAAAATATTCCTTTATATGTTTTAAATGTAATTATAAAATAAAATATATTTTAAAAAATTATTTTTATTTTAAATATTTGTTTTCCAAGAATTGTTATTTTCCTCAAGAAATGTTTCAAATAAAATTTCAAAATTATTTTGCATCTAATATGGCATCCATTGGTGTTACCTATGACTTAATGGGAATATTACCCAAGGATAAAATATATATTGTTTTTATGGATGGTTTACATTTTATGGAATGATGTTTATTAGACTCATTTCTCTTCTATGGGTTATATCATGAGGAAATTCTTAAGAAACATGATTCTTTTCATATGTGATGCTATGATGAAATTATTATAAATCCTATCTCTTTTCCTTAGGTTATGATATAATGAAATTTTTATGATACCCATTTAATTTTAAGGGTTATAATAAGATGAATTTTTATAATCTTGTTGTGTACATAAATATGGTATTCATTATTTGATGTGTGGGACTTATATCTCCCTCCAATTCATTTGTTGAGTATTTATATCTTATGAGATAGATACGAATGAAATAGGGAGTGAACCTGGTTTAGTAAAATAGGGCTAGAATGAGGAGTGAACCTAATTTAGTAATATAGGGCTAGAAAGGGGAGTGAACCTGGTTATTAATAGACTTTGTTTTCTATACTGGTCTTGGAAGTGATCCTTGACTAATATAGAAATAATTTTTTGATTATTATGTTTGAGAAAAAAATTACCTTTCTAATGCCAATGGTATGCTCTCATGTATAATTTTCTTTGATTCCCTTATGATTTATGTCTTATGAACTACAAATATTTATTCCATGACTCAATATTATGATCATTGATATAAAGATTATGGTTATCAAATGTTATTCTCATAATCTAATACACTTTGGTTCATGTTATGCTTATGTACTTGACGTTTTTACCCTTAATGGGATTCTATGCTCACCCTTTTCTTATATTTCCATTCCTCAGGTTATGAAGAAAGGTTTTATATAGAGTATTTCTATAAATATTACTAAATTGGAATATATTTTTGGGAAACATTGAATATCATTCATTAGATTATAAGATTATGTTCTAGGATTCCAAATTCAATACACTATTATGGTCTTAAGGCTTGTGTTTTTGAAATGTAATAAATATTAATAAAATGTGATGCAATATACATTTATAATAATTCAAAGTCACTATAGTTGACATTAGATAAAATTTTTAGTTATCATTTAAAAAATAGGATGATAAAAATTAGTGAGATACCTAGGGATATTTCTATGGACATGTCTATGGATGTGTCTATGTATACGTCTAAGGATGAGTCAATGTTTTGGAAAATATACTAGAATTTTGTTACAGGATAGTGTGAGTGGTTTCATAGAAATATAGCCCTATAAAAATACTATAAGTGGATGTGTCTCTGGAATATATGTACCTAGGGGTAACAACTCAAAAAACTGTGTTGAACTAGAATTAATCGTGAACTGGTGCGTGACAATGGGCCATACTAGTCACCTAGTTTGACACTCCCAGTGGGATATGCTTTAGAAATTCATAATCTCTTTATGAACCATCGTAAATCATTTAAATATATGATTACTATGAATGAAATAGTTAAAACTTAAGGTTTCATAGTTTACAGATAATGTTTAATGGTGTAGATATCCTATAAGTAATTTTTTTCTTGATTATGTGGTTTTCCGCATTGAATTTTATTTCACACACTATGTTTTCTAGTTTTATTCAATGGAATTAACCAGAAGTTATAGGGTCAACATTGAATGTGATAGAATCTTTGTGGATGAGTAGCCAAATGGGATGATGAATTGATTAAAAAACGTTGTGATTATGCCCAATCAGTTTTCATAGAACATGATTATCAACATATACCTTTAACAACACTCAGAATCACCCAAGATAAAAAAGAAATAATTCTATGAGTGTTTGGACGATTTTAACCATGTACAAAAGATTATTAAGTTTCATATATGCTGATAATGTGTAAATAATCATCCAAGATAATAATTTATAAGAAAAAAAATATGTTTTGAATATGGATAAGAAGGACAAAATGTAAGTAACAAAAATGAAAAATTAAAAGTTTAGTTAACACAATGGATGTGAATATTGGTCTCTGTAATATATAATTGGCTATTTAATGCTTTAACTATGAAATTTTTGGGAATTATATAAATTTATTTCCTAAAGGAAAATGTCACGAAGAAAATCATAAGGGTTATGTGAGTAATGGTTATATTTCTAATGAGGAAGAGACAACAGGCGACAAATGCAAGGAAAATTATATTAAGCAATAAGATGACAAATCCTAGATAATGTTATTAGAATACAGTGCGATGAATGAATTATTTATGTATTAAAACTCAATGTGTATGTTATATGAATTAGGAAATATATTAGGATTGTATAGTATAAGTTATTTTTTATGTATTTTAAATAATATGTTGAGTGATGCTGATAACCTAGAAAATTTATTTAATAGTAATATGATATTCATAGAAAGTAATTGATTAAGGGAAATATTACCATTAATATATTCCTAATATTGAGAAAATTAATTTCTAATAAATAGGTGATTGATTAGGACAATCTAAATTGGATAGTATTCATTACCTCTGAAGCAATAAAGGATTTATTGACAAAGTGTTTTATATTATCATTGATGGAGTTTACAACAATTTTGGATTTCTTAAATATTTACTATAATCTCTGTTTTATGTATGTAATGATGTATAATGAATGTTTTCAATATAATTTTATTGAAACTACCATGTTTCAAGAAAATACACAATGAAGGTATTCACATGTTGGGTATGTGACAATCAAATACGGGATTTATGTTATGTTTATTTTGAGAAAAATAGTAATATTCCTTATAAATTTTCAATATTGGAAGGGTTAAAAGGATAAAAAATTATGGAATGGTTTATGTTAAATATAATATTATATTTTAGAGATTAATTTATTACATCACCATATAATGTTTTATCCATATTGGATAATCTATGTAAATAATTTTGTTGTGATGATAACTAAAGGAAAAAAAATAACTTATCTTTCTATTTTTGGATATTATGATACATTAGTGATTCAATAATAACAAAATTTCCCTCATTTTTTGAGTAAGATATGAAGTGGGAATTTATCAAGGAATAACCAATGGGTTATTTTTTTCTTATGAATTGGAATGAAATCAAGTAGGTATATATTTTTGGTAAAATTCTTCAAATATAGGAAAAGTACCTTGAAATAAAATGTTTCCATATTATCAATATTTTTGATGATATCATTGATATTTTGATTCCTATTTGTGGCTATGGTTTTTTTCTCATTCACTTTATCTGGATCACACACTTTATATTGATTAGTGATCTTTAGCAACCACTATAATTATTTACACTTTCCTTCCATTTCCAAATCTTTACTTCCCACTAATGTTCTTTCATTTCGAAACCTAGTTATGAGTTACTTTGGGTAATCATTATGTTTCCAATTTTCCCACTTTGTGTTAAGTTTTGTTTTAGAATGTGGGTTTATATAAAGGAATTTTCAAATGTAAAACCTTTGAATACCGAGATGAATTTGGGGGGGGGGGATTTCTTTAAGGTGGTTTAATGTAATGCAATGATATTTTGTGAAATTCTTATTCACATATATTTAATATTTATGATATTTTAAATTACATGAAATAATGAATTTTCATTTATTTATAAGAAATATTAATTTTGTCTTGTGTTACACCTAATTCCTAGATTAGCTTGCATTACACAGAACACTGATTTTAAAGAAAACGTGACATACTATTTAAGTATTATTATTTAATATGATTATAAAAACTAGCAATCAGAATGGAGGATATAAATAGGATTAAATAAAATATGTGAATAAATTTTATAAATGTCTATATAAATATTTTTGGAACTATTAATTATTTTTGAAAACAAGAACCTTTTCAAAATAAATGTAATTTCTTTTCCGAAAAAAACTATTTTATGTACACAAGTGTGTTTTATATCAATAAATTTTAAAAATGATTTTTTGTAAATTATTTTAATTAAATTTATATATTATATATTCAAAGAAATGTTTATGATTCATCATATACGTTTTCTAGATAAGAGATAAGAATAAATCAATTTTTAAGCTTAAAAACTATATTTCTCTAAAATGTAGTTTTTCTGCCTTCTTTTGGCACACTTATTTAATAAATAATATATTAAAATTTTATAAAAAGAATTTAATAAATTCAACATAATATTTTTAATTGAAACATAAAGTTACCTTTTAGTGTATTTTGGTATTTTTCAGAAAAGTGTTTTTTGATGAATAGGGATAAAATACAGAATTTTAATTGAAAACATCCTTTTAATTAAATTTATTTACAAAGTTAAATTATGTTTTGATGTGTTTTTAAAGTGAAATTATTATAATTTTATATCCATTAATACAATTTAGGTCAGTTTAAATAATTTCATATTGAATTTGGATATAAAAAAATTTCAAAAATTTCATCCTTTTCTCTTTCAAAACCACTTTCTTATCGTGTGTGCCAGAATAATTTTAAATTAATTTTTTAAAATTAAGTGAATTTAATTTAGAAAAATTTATTCCATAATATTAATTAGAATAATTTATAATATCCAATAAGGACATGTTATTTTTTTCAAAAATTAATAGGGAATTAAATAAAAATGATTTACCGTAGATAAAGTATAAAATGGGTTTACAATGGGATTCAGTTAGAATGATAAGAGTGAAAATGGATGAAAATATTATCTTAATTTTATTTAATGGATTTCATCGAAATATTTCCATAAATTTATATGATAAATGGAAATTTATTTTCACATTCCTTTGAATATGACCCATATATTATGTTAAGTAATGAATAATATAAGAAATATAATTTTCTTACTTTTAATATCTATAAATCCGTTAGATAGGGATAAAAAATATATTTTTTTATATATATATGTATATCATTTTGAAATATAATTTTTTGGTTTTCATGATATGTTATATTAGTTTTTTAGATGAAATAATTACTTTAAATTCTTTAGAAACCCCAACGCATTAATTAGTTAACATAAAATAAAATAAACGATACTAAGAATATTAAAAGTGGGAAAAATTGAATGAATTATTTTGATCCATTACTTTTTGATATGAATTTATAATGATAAAATGGTTTGAAAAAATATACAATAATTAAATATTTTTTTAAAAAAAATTGTAATTAAAGAATAATGTCAAAATTGATATTAACGTTATTTTATAATAAATGATATTTTTTAAATGATGTAAAATTACAAAAAACCCTATCTTTTCCCAATATATTTTTAAATAAAAATAAATTTAAGATATTTTCGACTCATGAAAAAAAATTTCTATTATAATGATTATATTGACCATCAAATAGTAAAACCTCAGTTTTCAAAGTAAAGGATAAAGCAGTGTTTATTCACATTACACGCTCTTATATAAAAATTAATTTTAAACAAACAATGATTTATATTTAATAAATTATATAAAATGTTTAAAATAAATGGGACCAAATTATCTAATATTTCTCACTCTAATTTAGTATTAATGGATAAATTACCATGGATAGAACTAGTTAATGTAGTGAAAAAATAAAAATGGTAAAAATAAATTATAACTAGAAGATAAGGAATTAATGTCTTTATAAATTTGATTAATTTTTTATGGAGGTTTAGAAAAACAATATAATTCCCCACACCAATAATTGTTTTATTTTTATATTTTTGTGTAAATATTGGCCTCCCAATAGTTAATAATTTTGAGTATTTACAAGAATTCTACTCTACTCGACTATAAAATCTTAGTCACTGTCCCCACATATTCACACCTCTCAAGCCATTTATATCCACAAGGATCTACCAAAATCACATCCCAAATTCCATAACTCATCCTAGAATCCTTATTTTTGATTGAAATCCAACCAATTAAGGATGTAGTGAAAACCAAACAAGGATTCCTGAAGAACAGATAACCAACATCAACAAACCTTTTTATATTATTTCTTCCTACACCCTTTGAATTATTATTTTACAATGATTATATAATAAATATAGCATATTTCATATACAATGATTTTGGGAAATTAAGGGTATGTACTAAAACCAAAAACATGTCCATCAATTAGGAAACAAAATCACTGTTTTTGTGTACAATGTACTACTACCTCCCGATTCGATAACATTAATTTTTCGATTACATCCTTTCATGGTCGGGAATAATGATGAATCTATAGTTTATATATGATATATATGTGATATTTATCCTTATTTTAGTATTTCTAATTCTAATATTACACATACTTTCATTATTAAGTTTTTTGGAATATGATAACATCATTCATGTGTACAAAGGACTACCATCTCACAAAGTACTGTGATTCATTCATGCATTAAATGGAAAGTATTAATGATAGGTTTAATAAATATATTTAATATATGTTAGATAAATATTACATTTTATTTAATATATACATATATATTTTTATTTTTCATTCATTCAATATGATAATAAAATGGAAACAATGTTCATGCATTATTATGACCTATCATCTCTATGAACAGTGTATATCATTTTATATCACCAAATATTATGGATTTATTAAAATATAATTATAAGGAATATATATTAAATTTAAATCATTTAATAAATTATTCTTGTGAGGAAAACATGATCAAATTAAGAGGATAAAAAATAATATTTTAAAACCTATAAAAAACAAAGTGATTATTTCCCAAAATTTAACTTTAACATGAAATTATTAAGAAAAGGGTAATAGAAAGATCATAATTAAATCATGTATGGTATTATATATATATTATTATGGTTAAATAATATTAATATAAAAACTTATATTTTTTATACCGGATGTTCAAATGTCTATGAAAGAAGTCAATAGTTTTGTTAATGGTATTTCGTCTAACTTCTTACTTTTTTGAGATACATTCCATATTCACCACCTATTTCAATAATGTGGGGTATATAATTCCTATTAAATTATTTTCTGAAAAATGTAATTAAAATTATTTGGGACTTAATTATCCAATTGAGTATACCTATTTAAGAGGGGTCACAGGTCAAATGATAATAAGTCGATAAGGGGTGTTTTTGTTTCAATTTTCCTACTTTGAGACATACGTTATTCTATGAATCTATATTATTTCACAAGGTGTATACGCACATATTTGATATGTAATATCTTAATTTTATTTATTATCATATTATTTGGGGCACTATTTTATTTTATTCATTCATTGAGATTATGATTTAATGTAACCAAAGTGGTAGAGATTTTATATTACAATCTAATAACTCATTAGTAGTTGTTTAGGATTATGTATGAAATGTTAAAAATTAATTATATAAGTCTCATGAATTTTATCCTCCTATAGTTATTCATAACATATTCAATTAATTGTACTATTTTCCCAGTCACTATTACTTTTGATAATTAAGAAAAAAAAATTAGGAAAATATAAATTTATTTCTCTCTTCAATCAGAAATCTATTTTCTTCTAAGAAAATGTTTTCTAAATTTTTTTACAAAATGTTTTTAATTAATCTTATAATATCATTTTAAAAGAAGTATTTTTATTTTTTTGTTCTAAAGAGTTTTCAATATGTTTTAAAATATTCATTTATACGTTTTCATTATTATTTTCAATGATTTTTTAAAATCTTTTATGATTTAAAATGTGGTTTTTATAGAGTAAAGGATTTTTGAAACAAACTATATTTTTTATTATTTCAAAATATTTATTTATCAGTTTTTGAGGTTATTTCAGCTAAAATGTATTTTACAAAAGGATTTATGTTAAAAATAATATTTTCTAATAAAACTTATTTTCCCCAATAAGTGCTTTAAATGATATGTAAAAATTACATTCCATATAATATGACATCCATTGGTGTTACCTATTCATTAATGGGGATAATATCCAAGGATTCCATTAATATTATTTCTATTATTATTTTATATTTGATGACATGATGTTTATAAAACACGTTTCTTTTCCATTAGTGTTATCATGAGGAAAGTCTTTCGAAACCCACTTTTTTCATGGGTTATGATATGATGAAATGATTTTGAAAAATTTATATTTTCGACAGATTATGATATTATGAAATGTCTATAAAATCAATTTCATTTAATGGGGTATGAAATGATGAGTCCTTCTGATCTTATGGCACACATAAAAATATAAGTTTTTTATAGTTATACAAAATAAGTCATTGGGTAAATATTTATATCTCATAAGGTAGAAATGTCTTGAATAAGGTGTGACCCCAATTCTATAAAACTAGGTTGGAACAAGAAGTGAACTCGGTTAAGTAAGAGAGGGTTGGAATTGGGACTAAAACCTATTATGTAAAGTACTTTTTCCTCAATTATTTTCATGACCCAGGATTAAAAAACATAGATATTACTTCATTTTAGATGAATATTTATGACATTACAAAAGTACAAACATGAGGACCATAATAGTTTAGTGTCTTTGGAAACATGTAACAAAATATTATAACATAGTGAAATATCATCAATGTTTCCCACAAATATCATACCCTTTAGTACTTATACATAATTTTTTTATAACCCAGGGAAATGAAACAAAAGAAATGAGTGAGATTTAATGCTTAGTAATGGTAAATAAAGTAAATACGTAAGAATAACATGAACCTATGGGTATGAGAACATGATCATAACATTTGAAGATCATACCCTATATATCTATGATCAGAAACATGATAAATGACATAAATATTGGTATTTCATAAGACACGAATCATAAGGGAATCATGATCATAATCCATGAAGGAATAACATAAAAATAAGACATGGAATTGTGTAAGAAACATAAACATGTAATATCATTCCCAATATGTCAAGGTGCATTTAAAAAATATAACTGGGAACTTCACGGAGACTACACCTACTGGGAAGGACACACCACCATCCCCAGTCGTAATCCTCTCTATATAATGGATCGAGTTTCTTGAATATTCCCATAGTGGATCGTGTTTCCCCATCTTCCCATAGTGGATAATGTTTCCCCATCCTCCATAGTGGATCAATATCACTAACTTGAATCCCATAATTATCTCATGACATATAAATATTTATGTAATTATTTGGAGGGAGATATACTCCCCACTAATATAATAATCAAATCATACATATATGGTCCATAAATTAATAAATAATCATATCATTACCAATGAAAAGAAATTGATGTCACCAATATGTATTCATATCTTAACATTTGGAAAAAGTCAAGATTCATAATCATTTCATCAAACAATATCTGATGAAAAGAAGTGAGTTTCTTAAGCATGTAACCTATGGAAGAGAAACGAGTTTCATATACATAATTCTATCAAAACATAAATCATTCAAAGAAATATAATGAATGTAATGTTTGGATCATTTCCATAGAAAATAATGTATAACACCAAATAATGTCATAATAGATAGAAAATAATTTTGAAATATCTCTTAAAAATGTTTCTCGAGGAAAATATCCTTTCTTCTTTAAAAAATACTTTTTATAAAATAAAACTTTTTTAAAACCATTTTGTTTGATGATAAACATGAACACTTATAAAAGAAAATATGAAAACATTTTATTTTAAAAGATATAAAAGAAACTTTAATTTTTTTTGAAAAAATCTTTCATTGAAAAAATAATCATTAAAACATTTTTGAAAACCTTTAATTTAAAATCTTATAAAAGAATCATGGAAATATATTTGAAAACCATTTATTTACAAAGGAAGCTTGAACAAAATTTTGAAAAACTTTTTCTATGAAAACACTTTGAAAATATATAAATTTATCTATGAATTCTTGGAAATCATTTTCTTTCAAAACAAACTTTTGTAAATATATAATGGGAGCATTGAAAATCAATTAAAAACATTATAAACATAATTTTAAAAAAATTATTTGAAAACCCCATTAAGAATAATGAATGTCCAGATTATTAAGAAATATTATTTTCATACATATTAATCATTTAAACTTTTGATGTAATATTCAATTTAAGGACAGTCATGATGATAGATAAATCTATACATCCTTAACATTCCTTTTAATTCCATAAAAGGTTTTGAAAAGTGTTTCGATCAGAAAATGACAAGAAGATAACCTTTTTCAAAATAGTTTTTTAAAAGGTAAAATAAGGGTAAAAATGAATTTTAAAGATTATATAAGAATTATATAACAATTTCAAACTCCTTTTTAGAAAAAATTATTTTCAGGGAACATAGATTTCTGACTAAAGAAGAAGAAAAACTTCATATTTTATTAAAAAACATTCTAAATTATCTTTATTACCAAAGAGTGAAAAGATGGTACTAAGACGTGAAGTTATTAGTAAAAACTAGGTGATAAGAAAATTCATTATTTTTCTAAATATATTGATCACAATGTTTAATTAATGAACTTTTAATCATAAATAATACTAATAAATGATGAGATTATAGCAATAAACTCTTACCGCTTGGGAACTTTAAATTATACTCCCCATATAACAAGATTACATTAAATGAAGATTAAAATATAATTTGGATAAGGATATCCAATAGATAATATATTAAAGTTTAGTGTATACACATTATAAAATAAGATAGGTTGATGTCATGTGATGTGTCTCAAAAAAAATGAAAATTGAGACAAAATTAATT
The DNA here is from genome assembly GCA_963277665.1 of Viscum album. NCBI lineage: Eukaryota > Viridiplantae > Streptophyta > Magnoliopsida > Santalales > Viscaceae > Viscum > Viscum album. The sequence continues at coordinate 1,349,183,003 of OY728139.1, read as the reverse complement.
TACCGATTTGGTGAATTTTGAAACATAAAACCCATGAAAGAAAAATCATTAAATAAATATTTAAATAACCATAAATCTAAGTATTATAATCATGTAATACATCCATGTGAATTAAACACACCATATATACTAAATAGTGGGTTACGATTTCTTATGTGTCATGGAAAATAAAATTTAGATGGGAAAACCCTTTCCTTAAGTCTTGACTCTCTTTATACCCAATAAATAATCCTATATAATAAAAATAAGTTTATTATAAATATACCAAAGAACTATATTATTATATCTAAAACCATATATTTATTTTTTATGACTTTAAATTACATATTTATCAACAATTCCATGTCAATGTTATGTTTCATGTAATATCTGCATTGTTTTTCATATATGTTTTGACATGTTATTCTTGATACTCTAATTTAGAAAATGATTTAATTATTTAAATAATGTAAAAAAGATATAAATATCATATATAGTCATTATAAATATATTTATAATAATCTTTAATAAATATAATTATTAAATGGATTACACTGCTCATGGAAACAGTAGGCCCTATGTGGGAATAAACGTGGTTTCTCGTTTATTGTCGTAATAAAAGACTGAAAGTAAAGGAAATATATGTATATACATAATATCATTATATTATAATTATTATGTCATATGTCCAATATAATTACAATAAAACTGTCCTAAACACATTTCATGTTATGTGTGAACGAATCACATCACTTTGAGGTGGTTGTAGTCCACACATCCAAAAACTAAGTTATCATATTCACAAAAAAGGGGAATCATGAAGGAATGTTTTATTTAATATTTATAGAAGTATAAATAAATATTTAATATTATATATATCATATTAAATTATAGTTTTCATCATAATTCCCACCTATGATATGTGGTGAAGGAAAACTGAACAATATTGTTTTGTGAGGCGATAGTTTTTCGTATAGAAGAGTTATGAGTTCGTTAAACATTAAGTGGAAGTGTATGTAATTGTAGGTGAAAAAATTATAAGAAACAAATTTATTTACATTTAGGTTAATTATGTTGTTATATAAAAATAGAATAAGATGAGTAGATGGCGTGGAAAATGAAAATAAAACAATGGAGCTCGAGGAAGGATGCAAACTCTTCTTTGGGTAACTCCTCTTGGTTTACACCAATGAGATTCCATTGATGGATTTATTCCCAGAAGAAGGACTATAAATTTAATTTAGGTAATTTGGGAGGATATTTGGTAATCTTTTTGTGCAATCTAAAATGGCTTTATTGGTGTAAAGAGGGGGGAGGTGTGAGTGCCTTTTTATAGTAGAGGAGTTGCGGTCTTGTAAATTTTTAAAAATAGAATTCCACCCTTCTTTTACCCAATTCATGTGGCTCCAATAAAGGTAAAAATTATATAAAATGGAGTATAGAGTCTCAATATGATCATAAAATGGATTTTGGAAATGTTTCTAGGTCATTTTGATCCCTATGTTTAGGGTTTTGTCGTTTGTCAAACTAATTTTTCTCTCAGTCGCTGTAATTCATTTTAATAAATTTCACTAATATTTGTGGATAAAAATAAAGTTAAACTTATTAGAAATTAAAATTTATGATGATTATAAATTTGTAATCCATTTTTATATTTTTAAGTCACATAATTGGTATAAATTAGTTTTAAATTAATCTCGTAGACGTGCCACGCCAATAAGGTTTTAAGCAAAAAGATCCAAAGGGTTGAGATGTTTTTATATCAAATTTTAAAGTGGAATTGGTTCCAATGGCCTAAATTAAATTTAGTGATATATTATTGAACTAATTATACTTTAAAAAATAATTACAACAAAATTTAAAAATATAAATTAATCAAATGAAAAGGATGTTTTGAATTAAAATTTAGTGTTTTCACTATTCATCAAAAAGTGAAACATTTCATAATAATATCAAAGATTTATCCATAGTAAATTTTCATATTCAGATTGAAAATATGAGGATTATTTTCTCATATACAAATTATAAAAGTCGCAAAAATCATATTCAAAATAGATTATCCATTAAAAGGATGTAAAATTACGCTTTGTAAAATTGTATATTTTTTATTCCTAAATTCAGATTTATTCTCATATTATCCCTATAAGAAAAATTTATGGGTATCAAAAACATTGAATGAATATATAATATAAATTTCTTTTGAAAAAATTAATCAAAGTTTTATTTTTGATTTATTATTATGAAATTGTTTTTTTATATAGAAAAAAAATTTATCTAGAAAAGTAATTTCTTTATTTTCAAATAGTTGTTACATTAGGTTATACTACTTGATAAACAAAGGAATAATTTGATATAAAAGTGTAAATCATATTTCCAAAATTTATATAATCTTATTTGTGACATTAAATCCATTAGGTGGGTGGTAGATACAATAATATTTTAATAATATTATTAATAGTATCTTATAGTTTGGTAAGACTCAACCTAGCATGAAACACAAACTATCGGAGGGAATCGTAATTTTGTTTAATAAAATCCAAAAATAGTGTTTCATGTACTGAATAATAATATAAGTGTTGCGTGTAGTTAAATATTTACTTGGTGTTCCACATAACACAATCCACACTTACTGATTTTATATTACAAAATATATATTCAGTGTTGGGTGAAATGACAAAGATAAGAAAATTAAATTAATTCGAAAAATATAATTTACCAAATCTCAAGGTGTTACATTTTATAGACCATAAAATGAATTTAAACATTGAAAATATTTTTAGTTAACAAGGTTTGAATACTCGAGATATCCTTAATTTGAAACCCACATCATAAAAACCAATAGTAAAACATCCTTTAAAAATGGAATGTTGGAAACATAATTGTTACCAAAAGTAACACATAACTAGTTTCCCACAAAGGGGAACATACGTGGGATGTAAAAACATGGAGATAGAATAAAAATTTAACTATCATGTTCTAATGGATATTGATAGAGGACAAGGTTAGGAGAAAGTTAGGAATCACAAAACTAAAAAACTATAATGAAATAAGGGGATATTTAATTCATTGGAAAGAATGTACATGGATAAAGTTTTTGGTTTAAAGAAATTTTTTCCTAAAGTTGAATAATTTTCATAGAAAGATATACATATATAATTTCTGGATAACCTTACCCCTTTTTATTCTTTGACCAACATCCACTTTTTCTCTCATTCAAATAAATTAAGGTGAGTTTTTCATTCCTGAAGAAATAACAGACAATGAGATCCATGAATAGAACGATATGTCATTCTATCTATCATTATCACAATAAATAGATATTAAAACTTATCCAACATGAATAAATCCTCATATAGTGAGATAATGATTTAATATATCAAACATTATCTAAAGTTTAACATAAAACATGCAATAAATGGTTAACCTTATAACACTTCTAAAAGATAGAAGTATAAAACTTTATAAAGAAGGTTACTATATTTAAAATCAGCTTAAAATTGTCCCCCCATATATCATTTGGTACCAATTAGTTGTCACATTCCGAACATGTGAATGCCCTTATCAAGTATTCCCTTGAATCATGTTAATAATCTGAATTACCAAACATCCTTACTGAAAACATGCAGGATCCCTTATTCCAATCTTTATCCGATATATTTCTTAAAATAAAAAATTATTTAAACTCCATTCATGATAACAAAAACTAAATTTTCAATAAATACTTTTTAAATTATGAGGTATTCAATACCATTTAATTTACTTATTCGTGTCACACATATCGTTACCCACACATCATCATCTAAAAATTTGGAACATATTATGAGTTTTCTCATCTCAGTCAAAATTGAACCTTTCCATTAAATTAGTTTTCTATTCCATAAAAACTATTCAACATATTACTGTAAATCCATTTATAAAAACATAAAATGGGAAATCCTTATTTATTTCTATATTTCTATTTATTTAATACAAATACATAAATTATTCAGTTATGTTTTCTCGTACTTAAGACATTAAAAAGGATACTTCATCCAATTACTTAATACCTATTTCCTTTAAAAATTCTTCAGTAGTCCCATCATCATCAATAATATAAAATTAATTATACAACATTACTAATTACATTTGAGATCATTCCTCTTAGGACATAGGTTTTCATAATTTTATTTAATTCCACCCATAAAACATTGAACTATTGATAATACCATTGGAATGCCAATATTTCTACCCATTTCACCATCTGAACATTTTATTTTCCCTTTTTAATTACTTTCTTTGTGCCCTTAATTTCTTAAATTAAAACACCTTCATAGTCCTATGATACATTCACTTCGGTGATTCTTCCCACATTCTCGACATGTAGTTAACTAAATTTTCTTTCCTCAATCGTCTCAATTAACTAAACTCTTAGTGAACTTATTCTTTCTCTTCTTTGGTTATTCCTATAATTAGTAAAGGTAAACATTGTTAATCAAGTTCCATGAAAACAAAATAGGCTTGATCACAACATACTTTACTTTAGTGACCATCCCATTTGACTGATCATTAGAAAAAATTACTTCACATTCAACATTAACCAAGTTCCTTCAAGTTACCACCATTGACCAAAACCAGAAAGAGCTGTGTGAGAGATAGTTTTCATATTGTAAAACCATATTACTAAAAATATCATTTACAGGATGAATAAATTAGGATACCTTCTTAAATCTATGACACCTTATGATTATCTATAGATACATCCCTAGAAATAACCTTAGAAATATCCGTAGTGATCACACTAAAGTTTTCTCATCCTAGTTTCCAAAGGTTGACAAAAATTTTCCTTTTATAGACACTATAAGAACCAATGCCTATCATAAATGGATATTACATTGTTTTTTATGAATATTCATAACCTAAAAAAATTAAAATAATTGGGAATTTAATAGTTTGGTGTCATTGGAATCTTCACAATAATATCCCTTACGTGGTGAAAAATCTTCAATGTTTCACACAAAGATCTACCCCTTTAGTAGTTATACTTATAACCATTATTCATAACCTAGGGAAAGGAAAAATAAGAAAGGGATGATCTCGAAAGAATAGTAATAATCAATAAATAAAATATGTAATCATAATATGAAACTATGTTTTCTAGAACTTTAGAATAACATTGATAGATCATACCACGTAGATCAAAGATCATAAAAAAGAGACATGGAATAATGATTGGACGTCTATAAGACATGAATCATAAGGGAATCGATATAATAAAACATGAAATCCTAAAATATATATAATGCATTTAATTGTGGTGGAAACATGAAAATTTAATATAATTCCCTATCATTCAAGTCCCATTGAAAAAAAATTATAGGGAACTTCATGAGAACTACACCTACTGGGCTAGATGCACCAATATCCATAGTTGAAGTCATTTCCTTATAATGGATCGGGTTTCCCCATATTCCCAAAGTGGTTCAGGTTTTTCGATCTTTTCATAGTGGATCAGGATTCCACATATTCCATAGAGGATGAATCCCTTCAACTTTAATCTCATCATTATATCATGATATATAAATCATTAACCAACATATTGAAGGGAGATATAGGTTGCACCCATATCAAAATGAAATCATACTAACATATTTCATAAAATCACAAGAAATCATATCATACCCCATGAATTAAAATGTGTTTCATAAACATGTATTCATATCTTATCTTATGGAAGAAGACATATTTCATAATCGTTTCCCCCAAGAATAACTCGTGAAAAGAACAATGTTTCATAAGATTATAACCCATTAAAGGTAAAAGAGTTTCATAAGGATCATTCTATCATAACATAAATCATTCATAGAAATAAAATTAATAGAAAAAATTGGATAATTTTACTAAAAAGTAATAATTAGAAATAACATATTTCATATTAGATAGAAAGTAATTTTAAAATAAATTTTAAAAACATTTATTGAGGAAAATATCCATTTTCCATTGAAATGTTTTTATGACATAAAAACCTTTTAAAACTATTTTATTTGAAATTAATGTTTAATAAATATTAAGGAATCTAGAAACACATTACATTAAAAAATATAAAAGAAAATTGAAAATATTTTGAAAACTGTTTCCTTAAAAACAGAAGTTTGAAAACATTTTCAAACTCCATTTCTTCGAAAATTAATAAAGGAAGAATGTTTTTTTAAACCATTTCATTGAAAAGAAATCTTGAAAATGTTTTTAAAACATTTTACATTTAAAATACTTTGAATAATTACAAATAAAATTTTAAAACAATTTAAATCATTTTCTTTGAAAACAACAGTTTGAAAATATCTAAGGGGATCTTTAAAAATAATTTTAAAAAATTTTAAACATATTTTTTTGAAAACATTTTTGTTTGAAAATAATATTAATAACAATTAATTTCTAGAATATTAAAAAAAATTCATAAAGAGTAATCTTTTAAACTTTCAATGGAATGAGGATCATGATGGCGGATAAATCCATACATGTCAAATAGACCTTTTGCTCTGTAAGAAGTTTAGAAAAGTGTCTTGACAAGAAAATGAAAATAAGATTCCATTTTTTAAAAAAGTTTTATTTAAAATATTAAACATGAGTAAAAAATTATTTTAAATATCATAGGATAATATTATATCATTTTATAAAATACTTTTAGAAAACATCTTTTGAAGGAATATAGATTTCTGAACTAAGAGGGAGATAAAGTCATATTTTATTAAATTTTTTTTTACCAATTATCTTTAGTAAAGTAGAGTGAAAAAATGGTACTAAAACATTATGTTATAATGAATAACTATAATAAAATAAAATTATTTATTTTTATTGAAATATTGATCATAAGGTTTCATCATTGAAAGCCCAATCATAAATAATCCTGATAAATGATGAGATATTTGTAATAAACTCTTACCAATTGGTAACATAATATCATAAAATCTATGTAAGAAAATGACATTAAATAAAGATTAAAATATTATGGGAAGAATAATATTCATGAGATAAAATAAAAAAGGGTATTTTATATTACTAATATATGAATATAGGTTCCGAACATGGCATGTGTCTCAAAGAAGAAAAATTGAGACAAAATTAATTTACTGATTTGGTAAATTTTTAAACATAAACCCCATGAAAAAAATATAAAAATGGATATTCTTATACCCTTGAATTTATCTATAATAAACATATTATTCATTCTTGGTATGTATAAACACTACATATAAGAAATAAGCAGTGAACATGTCTTGTGTCTCGTAGAAAATAAATGTGAGATGAGAAAACCCTTACCTTAAGTCTTGAATTTCTTCATACAAATTAAAAAGTAACATATAAAAAAATAATTTTATTATAAATATAAAAAATACCCATATTATAATATATAATACCATATATTATTTTTTTAAATCATTATATTTCATTTTTATTAACAATTCCATGTTAATGATATGTTTTGGGTAACATCCGCATTGTTTTTCATATATGTTTTGACTTATTATCCTTGATAATATTACTTAGATAATAATATAGTTATTTAAATAATATTAAATATTAAATAAATATCATATATATTAATTATATAAATATTTAAAATAATATATAAAATATACAATTGTTAAATGCAATACAAAGTTCATGGAGACTGTAGGATATACGTACGAATGAACGCTATTTCTGTTTTATTATCGTATTGAATGAAATAAATTAAATGAAATATATGTATATATGTATATAATATCATTAAAGTATCATAATTTTTTCATATATATCTTATAATTTCACTAAACCCATCCGTAATAAATTCCATGTATAGAATGAACGAACCACATTTCTTTGATGAGGCGACACTCCACACATATAGAAAAAAAGTTATCGTATTTAGAAAAAATAGAAAGCAAGAAGGTATGTTTTATATAAAATTAAATAATAATAAATAAATTAAATTTATTAGATATATAATATAAAAATCAATTTCTCACCATAATTCATACTTATGAGAGGTGGTAAAGGAAAAATGAAGGACATCATTTTGTGAGGTGGTAGTTCACCGTACAAAAAAACGATATTTTCGTTACCCATTAGTTGATAATTTGTGTAAGTGTGGGTTAAAAAGTTGTGATAAAAAGATGTATGTGTAGTTGTTATAATTATTTTATTATATAACCAAAAAATAATATAATTTTAGGGGGTGGAGAATGAAAATAAAACAAAGGAGGTTGAGGATGGATGTTTTCTCTTCTTTGGGTAACACCTCTTGATTTGCAACAAAGTGATTAATTTGATAAATTTAATCACAAATGGAGGATTCTATGACAAAGTGATGGATATTTGGAGGCTAATTGGATAGGTTTGCGCTGATTAAAAATGGCAGGTGATGTGTAAAAAGGTGAGATGTGTGACTGCAATGTTATAGTGGAGGGGGAGTGACATTCATGTATATTTTTAAAACGAGCATTCCAAAAATATTATAAGGGAAAAAATAATATAAAATTGAGGATAGGGTCTGTATATGAGAATAAAAACCATTTGGAAATTTTTATGTCATTTTGGGCATTACGTTTAAGTTATAATCCTTTGCTAAACTATTTTTTCTCGAAATCACTATAATTAATGTTAATGATTTTCACTAATATTTTTAGTCAAACAGTAAGTTGAAATAATTATAAATTATGAATTTTTATAATAAAAAATATTTAATCCATTTTAAAAAATTCAAAATAACATAATTTTTAGAAATTAATTTAAAATCATTATCACAGGCATGTTAGGAGCGTGGGATTTTAAACAAAAATTTCATGAAGATTGAAATTTTTTTACATCTAATTTCAATGTGAAAAAAATTAAAACGACCTAAATTGTATTAAGTTATATATAATTGGTATTATTATAATATTATACCAATTTAAAAACTCATTTAACTATATATAAAAAATTAAATGAAAATCCAGTCTTGAATTAAAATTCATTGTTTTTCACTATTCATCCAAAAAGGAATCTTCCCGGAAATATACTGTAAAATAACCCAAAGTAAATTTTTATATTCTAATTAAAAATATAATGTTTATTTTGTAATAAAAAATTTATAAAATTTTCACAAATCATATTTAAAATGAGTTTTCCATTATAAGGCGGTAAAAGTACTTTTTTAGAAAATTACTTCTTTTTATTCATAAATTTGGATTTATTCTTATCTTTTAACAACCAAATATATTGTGTATAAAAAATAATGATTGAATATATAATATATATATATTTTTTTGAAAAAATTAATCAATTTTGGTTGTTTTATTTTTTAAGTTAAAATTGTGTTTGTACGTGGAAAAATAGTTTTCTTAGAAAAGTAATTTCCTTATTTTCAAATAGTTCTTACACTCTCTTATAATAATTAACAGCCAAAGGATCAATTTTTTATGAAAATTTAAATAATATTTTCAAATTTTATTTAATATTATTTATAATATCAATTTCAATGATTATGTGGTGGCTGTAACAATATTTTATTAATAATGTTTATAGTATCTTGTAGTTTGCTAAAACTCGACCTTGCGTGTAATACACGATATCAAAGGGACTCAGAAATGTGTTTAATAATAGACAAAAATAGCTTTACATATACCGCAAGCTAATATATGTTTTGTGTTTTGTGTAAGCTTGATTTTTTTTTTCATATAACACAATTCACACTTAGTGCTTTCATATAATAAAAGCTATATTCTTTGCTTCACAAAATGTAAAATATAAAAAGATTAAATTAATTAAAAAAATAATTCACAAAATCTTGGGGTGTTATAATGATTGTCATGGAAGAGAGCCTTGAATAATTTGGAAATTATTTTCCATGATTATTTGTATTCCAAAAATTCTCTGTATTATGCCAAGGTTATGCTTTCATGGATGAAGTTATTTGATTCCATTATGATTTATTTCATATAAAATGAAAATATTTATTCATTAAATTGAGATTAGGATAAATGATATGTAAGATATTGTTCTCAAATGTCATGATCATATGGTCATACCTTTATGTTCATGTTATACTTATATATCTCTCTTATTTACCCTTACTAACCATATGACTATCCCCTTTTCATATGTTTCCTTTACCTAGGTTATAATGAAAAGTTTTATATAAGGTATGTATAGTAAGAGTATGAAATGGGAAGATATTTGTGGGAAATATTTAATATCATTCACCAGATTAGAATAGTGTGTTCCAAGATTCCAAAGGCACTACACAATTACAATCAAAAGGCTCGTGTTTTTATAATAATTGAATATTCCTAAAAAATGATATAATATCCACGTATTATAAGGATAGTTAACTATAAATAAGTAATTGTAGAATATTAAAAAAATTATTTAGATCATTTGAAATTAAATATGGACATGGTAGGAAAACATTCCCTGCAAAAAAGAAAATAAAAGCAGTTTTCCGTGAAAATTCTTATCAAAAGTTTGGGCACTTAGAGGAAGATGAATGGAAATATTTTAATGTATATAAATAACTCAAGGTAAAGAAAATATGTTGGGTTTAATATTGAAATATAGTATAGTTTCCCAAATAGAAATTTGTTCAAAACATTATAGAATATTGATGAGATTATAAAATAAACCCTTACCTCACTTCTGAAAAGATTTATATGTTATTTAAGCCTCATGTACATTAAATTTAAATTTATTATAATTATATACCAGAACCTTATACATATTTATAATTGTAATATGGTCACTAAAAATGTACATGAATGAGATGCATGATCACTTTTATATTATTTATGATATATATATATATATAATATGATATTAAATATACAAGTGTGCATTAAGATATACATTTGATGATGGTATTTTTCAATAAAGAAATGAAAATAATATATATATATATATATATATGATACTATATATACAAGTGTGCATTAAGACATGCATTGGATGCTGGTATTTTGCAGGCATAAAATTAATGAATAATATATATATATATATATTAATCATCTCTCACCTAGAAGAGTTTTCATTTAATTTTAAAAATTTATTTGGAAATTTTTTCATAAGATGAAATGTAAAGGTCTTAATGGACTCATACGATGAATTCATACAATTTATTAATATGTTGTAATTTAAAAATAAATGAGTCAACAATTGAAGAGTTTCCTTTATTTTATATATAAACCACTTCCATGTGATGGCTAGTTGTGTGCATTTTCTTGAGCCCCTTTTGAAACTATCTTACTCCCAAAACACTATTTTTGTCATTTGAGAAGGCACTAACACCCTTTGGATATCATGTATACAAGAAAATGAATTTGTGGATAAATTCTATAGTGTACTCCCTCAGATGAAGGGTTCATTCCTTCATTTCTCCTCATGATCTTCAACAACCATTCTCTTCAAAAGAGAAGAAAATGGTTGGGATAAACATGAAATATGAGGTAATATTTGTTGTATTTTTTCATTTGTTAATTCCTAAAGAAAGATATCTCCTATTTTTAGGTTGTCTTCCACTACATATAATCATATGATGATCACGTTAAACCCATCAGTGGTATCATAGGATATTATTTCAAGTTTATAACATGATTTAATCAATAGGTTTCAAGGAAAACTGATGTTTATCATTTTCATTAAATAATATATTGGGTTTACACCATGATGTAAGCTATGTAACTTTATATATGATTTATCTTTATACATGTAGGATATATAAAGGTCATAACCTTACACAAGACATTACTTAAAGAATGTACCCATACATGAACTTGTTATGAAAATGTTGTTATAAATTTCCCCTTATGTGACACCCTTACACAAGAGTAAAATAATTTGATGTAAAGGTAATACCCCTATATAGAAGGGTTTATCTAAGACTAATTAGTATTTCAACCTTACATGTAATGGTATTTAATCCACTTAGTAAAGGCCCATGATGTTTACCTTAACAACAGATTTGAATATCGGGGTTTCCTATAAAAAAAGGTGTTGTGTAAAGGTAATACCATTACAAGAGGATGTTGTATAAATTTAATCATCATATTACCATTATAGAGTACCTAACAACATTAGTACCACTATATAGGGTGTCTTCATTAGGGTAATAAGGGGATATCCTTACATATAATTAGGTTTCTTCTTAAGTGTAAGAATAATTTTTTTAAATTTTTTTAACATATTAATTTTTTAATTGTTTATGAAGTATCTTAAAAGGTATTTTTGGATTTTTTAATTTATAGATATTTTATAAATTAACTAATTATTAATATTAAATAATTAACTAAATTAATATTTATGAAATATTTTCCCCAAATATTATAGGTTAATATTTCAGAATAACTTTGGACAAATTAAATGACACACCATATAATCGATAAATAAAAGGTATATTAAAAACTCACAATATATGATTTATAAATTTTTTATAAATTAAAATATATATTATAAATAGATTATATTAAATTTTAAAATAATAAAAGTTAAATGATATATTTTTTATAATTCATGATATATCATATAAATTTAATTTAATAAAAAATATGAAGGTTATCATATTAGAATGAATATCAATTTTTTATATTATTATATAATTATAAAATTATTATACATATTATTTTTTTGGAATAGTTCATAAATGTATCATGTTTTGGAAAGTAAATAAATTGTTCTTTTATTTTTTATATTTCTTTGACATTTATTTTAAATAAATTTTGAATGAAATATGAATATATTTCATACCCGTTTATATGATAAATTTATTATAGGATAGATCCTTGCATATCCTTCTAGGTTTGATATCTAATAATTTAATCTTCATCTACATTGTCTTAAAATTTTAATTATAGTTATAATATTCATAATAGTTGTTGGTAATTGTGTGTGCATATTATATGTTAGAGATTTCATCAATTAAATTCTTTCTTGAGTAATGAATCCTTAGGAAGAGATTCCCTAGGAAAGATCACCTATATTATTAAAGGTTTTCTTTTAATAGGAATGTGAATGGGGATAGATACCTAAATCTATGAGCATGTGGAGTTTGTAAATTTTTAAAAACTATTTCTTTATGTGAAGAATTCATGTACCTTATTCACATGATTTATTTTGATATGTATGTGTATGTTCGAATTTTAATTTTTGGTATGTAATACAAAATTTGGTGTTGTTTAACGAGTTACATATAAAAATAGTGCTAACATATTTATTTTTTGGATGGAATGATATTCTAAACTAAATATTTAAAAGATTGTATACATAAAAGGGACTAACATGAATTAAAATTGTGAGATTATACATCTATTCAAAATATAAGTGCATCATTCCCTCCAAATAAGAATTTGTCAAGACATCAATAATTTAGCTAGGTATGTCTTCCTTTTATATGGTACCCCTATATTATATTTTTTATAGTAATAATGTAATGGGTGACACTGGACTATCCTTGGGTATGTTCTACCTTCATTGGGTTACAATGGTGTTTCCTTTGTTAAAACTGTTTGGCTTTTTCTTTATGTTAAACATAGTTGGGAAAATGTAATGTCTTGGCCTAGGTTCCATGCATTGATTCCCTAATTCGGTTAGTCACATGACCTCAAGATCACCCCCCATACTCTAGAGGATTCTGACTGCTAAAAAGTTTCTGATAAGTCATTCATAGAGAGACTAAACCTTCTTTTATCATATTAATACACATGCATAAATAAAAAACAATAGTAGAAGAAAAATATAAAACCATAAACAATTATAATATATCATGTTAATCAAAGAAGGAAATACAATATCCAATAGAAATAGAAACATGAAACTAATGTAAGTACGAAATTTCTAAATGAAAACTATAAGTAAAGACACCGACAATTCCCAAGAGGGCCCTGCACCATGTATGATTCCCTCAACCATGTTCGATCCCCAAATCATCCATATAACTCATGGCCCTTTCTATTAAACAATAATGAAAAAATATGTTCTGTTTCGGTACTGATAAGGAATCACAAGTAGGGCATGAGTACAGATCAATAGGCCACCACTAATGGTTTCTAAAAAAATTATAGCCAATAATAGTTTATGAAAATAAATAAATAAATAAATATAATGCATAAATAAATAGTTTATCATATTATATAATAATATCTATTTAATCACGTAAACCCCTAGGTTCCAGAAGACAACCGAACATCAATACATTCTTCAATCCATGCAATAATTCATGTTATCCCCAAGAGAAATGACAACTAAATTTCCATTTTACCATTCCTAATAATTTTGATTTCCCACATTACCATTCACCATTTAATTACTCATAATTGAATGATCATGTTACCATTCATAATACTTGGGGTCAATTTCCATATTACAATTTAATGTTTAATAACACATAACAGATTGATCATGTTACTATTCATAATACTTGGCCAAATGACCATATTACCTTTTAGCATTTAATAACACAAAATAAAAAACAACACAAAAGCACACATATCTCAACCTCCATTAATTAATTCATCAATTAACAGATCATAATCATGATTCCTATAACTTATAATTAATTTACCATGAATTTTCTCAAATCATGCCATCTATATATCATAATTAATCTATCATTAATTATCTCAAATCACCTATCTTGATATTTCATAATCAATTTATTAATTAATTATTTCAAACCAATTATCTTAGTGTCATGTAATTAATCCCCATATTAATTATCTAAATCGTATATCCCTAAATCTCAAAATTAATCATCCAATTAATTTTCTAAATGCGTATCCCATTAACCTCATAATTAATTCCCCATTTTACTATCTAAATGGGCATGCCCATACTCTCATAATCAACTCCATAATTAGTCATGAATTTCAATAATTTATACAATAAATCAATTAGTCGTGATCTAAATCAAAAATCCATAAATATCATAAGTAATTCATCCATTATTTATCTAATTGGAAAACCCATTATAACCATGAATAACTCCCCATTTAATCATAAAATGGATAACCCCTAAATCCCATGATTAAATCCCCAATTAATCTTCAATTTCAAAAATAAACCAATCAAACAATTTTCCACATTAAGAACCTAATTCAGTAATTCGAATTACTAAGGAACACTAAATATCATAAAACATGAATATAAGTATCAAGATCAGGATTTTGGGAAATTAATATTAGAACACCTTCCTTGATTCGTTGATTATTGATCACTTAATAGAATATGAATTTTTTTGGAACACAGAAAAATTAATCAAGATTCGAATATATAACCCAAAATAATGATGAATCAAATCAAGATCTGGATCTAGAATCATAGATATAAATCTAACCAAATAGATTTAGATATATCGAAATAATGGATACTTCTCATCAAAAGAATTTTAGAAGGAGGAAGGGTGAATGGGAAAGCAATGAGATGAGATCCACTTATCAAGAAGGATGGTGATATTTGTTAAGGATTTGAATCTCAAAGAACAGATGTAGGAAAACCTTGGAATCCATCTGAAATGATTTTAAATCTTTAGTATCCTAGTTGGTTCGAGTTTGGTTCAAATGAGATATGTTTTAGGGGGCTCTGGTGAGCTTAAAAATGATTTTCAGGTAATTAAAAGTACCCACATAGTTTCCTAGGAAGGCGTGCATGGTTTTACCTAACAATTTGGAAATCCTTCACCTATTAATTTATGGGTTCCTGGTTTCTCCTTTTAGGGCACCCATATTTCCAAACAGTTTTCTAGCCGTGCGATTCCCCACTTTCCAGGGTTACATTGTTTTCTTGGATAAGGAACATAGTTGTGTCTAACTATACAATCACCATGCACATCCCATTTTTTCTTCCATTTTTCTGAAATTTAATCTAATCACACCCCATGTTATAAACAAACAAAAAGTACTGAAAATTTTAGAAATGAGAACTTGAAATAAAGACCGAGATAACCCAACAATAGGTCAAGATTTAATGATCTCCATAACTTATAATCGTTAATACTTGAGCTAAACTCTCAAGATTCTTTAATATTTCATGTTAAAAATATTTGGCTACTAAGTGCTTAAATTTTCTTCACTTTCTCATATTTACTCCTACACATACCCTTGTTACTACAATACAGGAACTATCAACACTATTTTTCCTGCAACATTATTTCACTGTGATCCAACACCCATATCATGTGCCCCTAAATGTACGCATCTTTTTAATATCCAAACCATACACATTGATCAAATTATAAGGTATAGAGTGATATTACTGAATCTATGATAAATTGAAAACCCTATGCATAGTGATGTATCTCTATGCAAGAGCCAATCGATACACCACCATCCAGATTATCTCTTGAACCTCAAATGGTCTAACAAACCGTGGCACTAACATGCTCTGTATCTATATCCTATGGTGACCCAACCTAGGAGACACCCGAAGTAATACATGGTCACCCTCTATAAACTCAAGGGGTCATCTCCGTATGTCAGCATACAACTTCAACCTACTCTGAACCATAGACATATAATTTCGAATTATCTAAACATGCTCTGATGTCTCCTAAACAAGACTTATTACCACCAACTTTGACTCACCTACCTCCATCCAACATAGCAGTGATCTATATGACTTACCTTAATGACCCTCATTTGGTTCCATCTTTATAGTTTCCAGATAATTCTTATAATAGGAAAACTCAACTAAATCAGAGTGCTTCTCCAAAGTCCCTTCAAATTCAATAAAACATGTTTTCATAATATCCTCAAGTACCGGCTTGTAAAATATGAATTACCATTTTTCTAGTGGTGGAAAACCATACTAAAAAAATACCTATATACCTAGTTATTTCTCCAAGAACTTTTAGAATCATGAAGTGATGTGTGATTCCTGATAGGAAACTATTGTCTAAGGGACACCATGAAAAAGAAATATCTCATGAACATACAAATCTCCCAGCTAATCCACAGAAAAAGTATTATTTATAAGAAAATGTTCAACTATTATCATTTGATCCACAATAACACAGATAGTGTTATTATTCATACGAATCTTTGGGAGACCCATCATAAAATCCATTTTTATGCTATCCCACATCCATTCCGGAATAGGAAATGGAAACAAAAAACCTCCAGGTCAATGATTCTCTTCTTTCACATGCTGAAATTCGTAGCATCATGTCATGAACAATTCTATCTAATTTTTCATGCTAGGACACCAATACTATCGTTGTTGGGCATGGTAATATTTTTACCCTTGTATTTTCTTCCCAATTTGAGGCATGAAATTCCCTCATCAACACTTCTTGCATGCTCATAGGCACAAGAACCCAATTTCTAACGTAAATTACCACTTTCTCATATTTTCATCAATCAGAAGGTGACTCCCCACCTTCAAGAAATTACCACACGGTCAAACACTCTAAATCCTCATACTTCTTGTCTCAAATCCGGCTATGTAGTGTAGAATCCTCCGAAACCAATTTGTGGGTCATCAACTCCTGATTATCATGAACCACCACATGCATCTCAGCCAGCAAGGTCATTGTCTTCATCTCATAAATAGACTCATGAATAGCCCAAGCTTGTGTTTTTCTTTTTCAATGCATCGATCACACTATTTTTATTCCCTATCATATATGCTTGCTCAAAATCAAATGACTGCATATACTCTACCACATTCGCTACTGAAGATTCAACTATCTCACCAAAAAGACATACATAAATATCTTAATGATCGGTAAAAACCTTAAACTTCTCAAAAAAATATAATGTCACCAATAATTCAAATAATAAACCATGACTTCTAGCTCTAGGTTTTGTGTAGGGTAGTTCCATTCAGGTGGCCTCAGCTACCGGGACCCATATGCCACAACTCAATCTCCTTAATTAAACATTTATCTCATTTAGATCCCAAATTATTCACAATACACTATTTACTTGATGTTGTTAATATTTGCATGTCTTATTATATACCCCCTTTACTGATTTTATATGAAATATGCATAATTTGTGTGAAATATTAATGTTTTAATACTAAGTATAATTTTTGAGCATTTTTATAAGTAGTCCAATTGGGTAAGTTTACTATTTTATTTATAAATATCACCCTAAGTATAAAATTTGGGTCGTTATTGTTTTATAAGATTCTTAATTCAATATACAACATTTCATTAGAAGGTATCATGGGCAAATTCTTCCATTTGAAGGATCAAATTTACCACACAAGATGACCTACAGAATCTGTGAAGAAACTGGACCAGTTATGAAGACTAAATTACTGGGCTCAATCCAGAAGTTAAAATTCCTTCATTCTCCTCAACGTTTTGGGGACAATGTAAGGAGTTTTGGATAAAACTTTCAAGGCCCAACTCCAAAAAAGGGGCCCAACATATGCTTTTAAGTCCATCCCATCATTCTGGCCGAGAAATAATATCATTACAGTGTGCATGAAATATTTCATAATGTAATCATCCAATAAATCTGAGAATTTTCAGTGTGAAAGAGACTATATAGGAGAATTACTTCGTTGAAGACATCATTAATTTTTGAAGGCATATTCATATTAAAAAATATATTCATATTTTGGACTTCAAAAAGACTGGATTGAAATGGACAGATTAAAATTGTTTAATCAGCCGCCCATAACTTTGGCTACATAGGTCCAAATTACTCCTCATTTTGATAGTAGTCAGCCATCATTATTATCTACAAATTTTAAGAAGGATATTTCTCTCGATTTAGCTATCTAAATAGCCAACTTGGCAATGAAAGTGGAGGGACAGATTGGGAATGAAAACAGTCCTCTCCTTGGGTTGTAAATATTATCCCCTTCTCACATTGAGAGGGGTTGGCATTTCAGAAGAGGGGATATCATATGGGCATGAAAAAGTCCTTGCCAAAGTCTTGGGAGGACTTTCCATACGAAAGTTTTCACTTGAGAGACCTTTCCTCCTCTCTTTGTTTTCATTTACTTTTATGTTCTTCTTTGTTGTAATTTTGTAAGTCCTTTCTTTTGTAATTATGTTTTAATGAAAATTTCTTCTTCAATATCTCTTATTCTCATCCACCTTCTGTAGTTTAATATTAATGTTCTTAAAATACTTTAAATTCAGTTGAATCCCATTCCCTTCTTTTTCTTCCTCATTAAATCGAAAATATGTTTTTAATTATCATCATTGTTCGTGTGTGTGTGTGTGTTCGACATACCACTCTTTTCTAATCCATTTCTTTTTCTTATATTCTTAATTTATCATCATAATAAATATAACCAGACTATTAAACAACCAAATTTATGAGTAAATATATCATTGGGGTGCGTCAAAATTAAGGGATGTTAATTGATTGGTAGTATTTTCTCGATGAGTATTTATTAATTTAACATTGTGTATGCTGGACTTAATATGTTATGGATTAATGACATGTTTTGTTTTACATGTGGTTTTAATGGATTATTGGAACCATAAATACACTACCATAAATAATTACTTATTGAGATTATAATCCTAGTTAAGTTAAGTCTTGGATTAAATCTTTAACACTTAGGAATTATAATCGACGACAACTTGTGAAGTGTGTGTTAATTTAAATACAATATAAAGCAAAGCTCAAGGATATCACATGATTAACTCCCTAATAATTAACTCACCCCAATCATTGCAAATTTATCAAATCAATTGTTTTCAATCAATCATTTTAATTAAGCTATGCAAAAAACCCCCTAATCAAAATTCAATCAACTAAAAACAAATGACTATTACAAAGTATTATCACCAAGGATTCGACCCGAGTGCTCCTATACATATTAGCAGAGCACCAGAACTTTGACCAGTCGATAGGTGATAATCGGTCGTGCGTTTCAAATGGATCCATTTCTAGGGATGGTTCTTTAAGTAGTCATTAGTTTCTGGTTATTGTAAAAAAAACAAAATTGAAAAAAAAATTGAAAAAAAACGCAAAGAAAAACTCGTCTTCTCATAAAAATCATAAACTAAAAAATACAAAGAAGAACCTGTCTTCCTCTTTCTTCCAAAATCTCTCTGAATGCCCCGTATCATCCCAAACAATCCATCAGATTTGTTTGAACCTAATATTGAGCGAACACTTCGCCAACTTAGGAGGAACATAAGAGATAATAAAATAATTAAAGAACATGTGCTTGTCCAACCAGTTGAATTAGAAATTACCATACCTAGGGAATAAACACTTAAAGAACATTCTGCCCGTGATATGAATTACCAACCTCTTGGTATTCAATATCCAAACATAGAGGCTGACTTTGAACTCAAATCAGGTTTGATTCATCTTCTCCCTCATTTCCACAGGCTAGCCAGTGAGGATCAACATCTCCACCTTAAAGAGTTCCAAGTAGTGTGCTCTACCATGAAGCCTCAAGGGGTTTCTAAAGAACAAATCAAACTCCGAGTATTCCCTTTCTCCATAGCTGACACTGCCAAGTCATAGCTTTACTAGCTACCTCTTAGTTCCATAACCACATGTAATGACATTAAGAGACTTTTCTTAGAAAAATTCTTTCATGCTTCACGTACAACTTCTATCTGAAAGGAAATAAGTGGTATCCGTCAGTTCCCAAGTGAATCACTCCATGAATACTGGGAGAGGTTCAAAAAGAATATTGAAACCTTCCCACATCACCAAATCCCTAACCAACTCTTGGTTCAATACTTCTGTGAGGGGTTATTGGCAATGGAGAGAACTCTCACTGATGCCACAAGTGGCGGTGCTCTTGTTGATAAAACTCCCGCAACTGCAAGAGATCTCATAAGTAACATTGCTGCAAACACACAACAATTCCATACTCGAGCACATTATCAAGTCAAGAATGTCCAAGAGAATCAATCAATTGAGCCAGAGAAGATCACCGAGTGGATGAGTGAACTTACAGGTATGTGCGACAACTAGTTGTGGCTACCAAATCCACATCTTCATCTTCATCGCAATCAATGTTTCCGGGACCTGTCCAAAAATATGGAATTTCAACTCTCCATATCATCCAACTGACACATGTCCACAACTTCAAGAGGATCAATCCGATTCATCTGGACCAGTGGATCTCAATGCAGCATATTCTCAGAGGAACACCAACCCTAAACAATCAGTTCAGTTCATTAGAAACTTCAACCAACCTCACTTTAAGACCTTCTCTTCTTTCTATAACCGAGGTCTTAGGTATGGTAATCCCATATCTCATCCCCCTCAATTCCATCCTCAAAACCCATAGCAGTTTCTATACGGCCAAGGTGTTGGTAACTTCCAACAACCTTATAATTTTATTCCTCAACCTCAAAGGAACAATCCTCCTCCTGGATTCCATTAACCTAGTGAGCCTTCCCAATTCCAGAACCAATACAATCACTTTTCCAAGAACCAAAATTAAGGTAATCCCAATTCGGGAAAAGCCTCTTCTTCCAAGCAACCATGGGAAAGTGCAGGGGAAGATCTTGCCACTTTCACCCGTTCTATCCTCAAGAACATTGAAACCCAAATTGGTCAACTGGCATCCCACCTTAGTCATCAGTAACCATCTAATTCTTCCTAACATTCACCTCAACCATTACCCAACCCCAAGGGCAATGTAAGTGAAATTTCACTTAGATCAGGAAAGAAACTTGATATTCCTCAAGATAAGTCCTCCAACCCTCCTTTGAATGTTGACTGAGAAAATGAAAAGAAAAAGAAACATGAAAAGGAACCTGAATCCATTCCTTCACCTCCTTCCATCCCACATAGGAATCATATTCCCTTTCTTTAAGCTGTTTCTAAACCAAGGAAGTTCTTTGATACCGATCCTAAAATGCTCAATATGTTTAGACATGTTGAAGTCAAAATTCCCCTCTGAGATGCCATAAAACAAATTCCTAAGTATGCCAAGTTTCTCAAGGAGTTATGTACCCACAAAAGGAAACTTAGGACCTTCAAAAATGTTTCAACTCAAGAGTCCATACCCATTAAGTGTAATGATCCAGGGACCTTTACAGTTCCATGCCAATTTGGAAGTTCCAACTTTGATGATGCACTCATAGGCTTAGGAGCCTCAATTAATGTCATGCTCTAATCTATATTATCCAACCTTGGTCTAGGTCCCGTACATCCAACGGGTGTTTTCATTCAGTTATCCAATCTAAGCACAACTAGTCTGGAGGGACTAATTGAGGATGTCCTTATTCGTGTGAATGATCTTATCTTCCCTACTGATTTCCATGTCCTTGACGTGGAAGGTGAGACAAATTCGTCTTGATCTCCCCTAATTCTAAGAATACCATTCCTCATGAATTTGATAACTAATATTGATGTCCATTCAGGCATCTTATCCATGGAATTCGGTGACCAACTGGTCAAGTTCAACATTTTCCAAGCCATGCAATACCCATCTGAGGATCACTCTACATTCTCAATACATGCTTCCAAGGACACTTTTAAGAGTAAATTGAACCCCATTCAATATTTGCATTATTGTTCTACTGATAGAGGAGTTTTTGAATATTTCATCTTCATTATCCATTTCATAAATGGAGAAGTTGATGTTGACATTACAAATGAAAACTCCATTGATCTAAAGGATCTTGAAAAATATTTAGAATCTCATATTGCCTCTGACATCCACTTCTCCAGCTTGGATGATAATGAGGAAAATTAACTATAATTATCATTTATTGATTCATATCACTTTATCCAACATTCATCATTTCCTATCCGTGATTCTAAAAATTCGGTTATATGTGAGGTTAACCCTAAACTGATGTTTTTATCTTGTCCTAATGAGAGTGAAGGTTGTGTGATTTGTTCTGAAATTAATAAAGTGATCACTGGTGAGGTTGAAATTGGTCATTCTTTGGTGAATAACATTGAAATAACGGATATTGAAAATTGTATTCAGCCTTATGACTCCAATGATCCCCATTACTCTACATCGTTAAGTGATGAAATAAATGAGTTAAAAAAATTGGGATATCATATTGTGGTTTTGTGTTATCTGATCCCTACATAAATGAACCATCATAATTGAGCCATCTTCCTGAATTTCCAAGCATAAAAAACCAGCACTTTGTGGATAAGATCATTCTATAGGATGAAGACCAAAGCAAGGATAGAAATATTCTCTTTCCACCCCCATTGAATTGAAAGCACACCAAAAAGGATGGGAAGAAATTATCCAATGAATCTTCAAGCCTCCCAAAGATAATGTTTTTATAGAAGCATACTGGAGTTGAGAAAATACGATGGACACCATTAGACTATGGGTAGTTCACTGCAACTGTCTAGTTGTAGACAAATAAATGCAGCGCTTCTTGGGAGGCAACCCATGTTTTCTTTTACTTTTATGAAATTTTAATTTCTTTTTAGTTTTTCATTAGATGAATAAGGAATTTTATCTTTCAGGTAACTTCCCATGGTCCTGGAACCACCCCCACCACTATATGGAGATGACAACCGACCAAATCCAAACCATGGGCACCTCTTTCTCTTTAACTCTCTCTCTATACATATTTCTCCCTCTACATATTTATTATTCTTCCTCTCTCTTTCATTTTTTTACCACTTTCTGTTTCAAACACTTTGTTTTCTCTCTCTCTTTTGTGTGAGTGTGTCTTTACTAAAAACAAAAAAAATCTAAAAAACCCAAAAAAAAAGAATCATAAAAAAATACATAAAAAATTAAGAGTCATGATTACTCACAATGGAGTTTTCAAATTTTGTCCAACCTTTTTGGGGAGTCAAAAGACATGGTTTCATCTCAATTTTTTTTTATTTTTACCATGACTTTGGAGAAATAATTTTGTGTCATAATTAAAAAAAATTTAATGATCAATTTTTGATTTAGAAAATTCTTTTCCCAAACTGTGAGGAACAACATTTGATTTCATGACAGATCCACCTATGGCCATCTTTTCAAAATGTATGTTTTCACCCCCATTTGTGATTCTTGAGTTTGTGGACCTTTGAGCTGAATTTCCTACTTTAGTGTGAATTAATATGATAGAGGCACTTTTTTGAACCACATGAGAATCAAAATAGCCAAATTGCCTCTCATTTCCCTTACATTAATCCTCCTTTTCAAAGCCCCTTTGAGCCTATGAAAACCTTTTCTTTGATGGCCACATTACAAGCCCAAAACCTTTTCCCACCCAATATCAACATGGATTTTCATTGAATTATTTATTGAAATTTAAGTGTAGGGGAATGGATTTCATTTTTTGTGTACCCTATTATTGATTTTCAACGAGTTATCATATGCTTGAGGGAAAGAATCCATTTCAGTGTGGGGGAGAGGTTGTCATTCAGTGTGTTTTGTGGAATGTAATGTACTTCCATTTACGTAATTTTGTAAATGTTATTGACAAGAGTTCAAAAAAAATCCTGAAAAAAATCAATTTTTTTTTTAAAATGGGTTTTGTCTTGGGTAGGTAAAAAATCACCCTTCCTAAACCTTTGATCTTGTTATAACAATTACAATTACTTTCGTGAGGAGATCAAACATGGGTTGGGTTATGAGTGTGAGATCTATTTCAAGGTCAACTTTCAAAAAACAAATAAAACAAAGGAAAAGAAAAAAAATAACACTTGCTTTATAGTTTTATTAGGAGAAGTTTTGGGTTTTGTAAATATTCCATCTTCTCATTAACTTCAAATTTTCTTCCTCTATTTTGTCTTTCTTCACACAATCCTTTCCCTGTAAATATGTGCTTTCATTTCCTTCCATGTTTCATTTCAAAAAATGTGCATTTCTATTTCTATGTTGGTGTTTTAACCATATTCTTCTCTCTCTTAGACATTATATTCCTATCGTCCCATAGCCACAGAAAAACCCCTTAAAAAGATCTATTGATTCTTGTAAACTTTGGAAAGGTATTAAAAGCTGAGAGCTCTTTCAAACTCTATGATTTCCACTTTTGGTTGGTGAAAGAGTGAACCTCGACAAATGAATTTTATCATCTTGAGAGGTGTGAGTTTTGAGTGTCCACATTTTCCATTTCTAAATTTGAGCATGAAAAAATGAATTAGTTTTGGAATATTGTTTCTGTAACAACTTTTGGTGGAATTTAAAATGGATGAGTGAAATAGTCTAAACCTGCCCCGATTGAAGAAAAGATAATTTTAAAATTTTTTGTGAGTGAAAATGATTTTGGCATGTTTTTATATTTTTTGCACATGAGGACATGAACGAGACTAATTGTGTGGTAGTTGATGTTGTTAATATTTTATTTTCTTATTATATACTCCCTTTACTGATTTTACATAAAATGTGCATAAATTGTGTGAAATATTAATGGTTTAATACTAAGTATAATTATTGAGCATTTTCAGAAGTAGTGCAATTGGGTCAGTTTACTATTTTATTTATAACTCTCAGCCTAATGATTCAAATTGTGTGGTTCCTATTTTTTGGGATTCCTAAATCAATATAGAAAATTTAATTAGAAGCGATCATGGGCCAATTTTTTCATTTGAAGGATCACATTTACCACACAAGATGACCTACAGAATCTGTGAAGAAACTGAGTCAGTCATGAAGATTGAATTACTGGGCTCAATCTAGAAGTTAAAATTCACTCATTCTCCTCCATGGTTCGGGGGACAATGTGAGGAGTCTTGGATAAAAATATCAAGGCCCAACTCCAAAAAAGGCGGCCCAATATATGCATTGAAGTCCATCACACCATTCTGGCAGAAAAATAAAATCAGTATAGTATGCATGACATATCTCATGATGTAATCATCCTGAGAGTTTTCAGTGTGAAAGAGCCTATATAGGCAGCCGACTTCGTTGAAGACATCAATTAGTTTTGAAGGAATATTCATATTCAAAAACCCTTTTACATTTTTGGACTTTAAAAAGACTGGATTGATATGGATAGATTAAAATAATTTAATCATCCACCCATAACTTTGGATACATAGGTCCAAATTCCTCCACATTTTGAGAGTAGTGGGCCAACATTATTATATACAACTTTCAAGAAGAAGATTTTTCTATATTCAGCTGTTTAAATAGCCAACTTGGAAATTCAAGTGGAGGGATAGATTCAGAATGAAAATAGTCAACTCCTTGGGATATAAATACTCACCCCTTCTCTCCTTGAGAGGGGTTGGCATTTCAGAAGAGTGGATATCATATTTGAATGAACAAAGCCTTTAAAAAGGATTGGGAGGACCTGCCATACTCATGTTTTTACTTGAGAGACCATTCCTCCTCTCATTTTTTTTATTTAGTTTTTTGTTTTTCTTTATTGTAATGTTGTAAGTCCTTTCTTTTGTAATTATGTTTTAATGCAAATTTCTTCTTCAATATCTCTTATTATCATCCACCTTCTGTAGTTTAATATTAATGTTCTTAAAATAGTTTAAATTTAGTTGAGTCCCCTTCCCTTCTTTTTCTTCCTCATTTAATCGAAAATCTATTTTTAATTATCATCATTGTTCGTGTGTGTGTGTTCAACATACCAATCTTTTCTAATACCTTTCTTTTTCTTCTATTATTAATTTATCATCATAATCATTATAACCAGACTATTAAACACCCAAATATCTGAGTAAATATCTCATTGGGGTGAGTCAAAATTTAGGGATGTTAAGTGATTGAGAGTATTTTCTTGATGAGTATTCGTTAATTTGACATTTTGTATGTTGGACTTAATATATAATGGATTAATGACATTTTTTGTTTAACATGTGTTTTCCAAGGATTTTTGGAACCATAAATAAACTACCATAAATAAGTAATGATTGAGATTATATTCCTCATTATGTTAAGGCTTGGATTAAAGATTTAACACTTAGGAATTCTAATCGACATCAACTTATGAAGTGGACATCAATTTAAATTCAATATAGAGAAAAGCTCAAGGATATCACAAGATTAACTCCCTAATAATGAACTCACCACAATATTTTTCAATTTGTTAAATCAATTATATTCAATCAATCATTTCAATTACAACCTTCAAACAAACCCCCTAAACAAAATATTATCAACTAAAAACAAATGACTATTACAAAGTATCATCGCTGAGGATTCGACCCGAGTTCTACTATACACATTAGCAGAGCACCGGAACTTTGACCAGTTGATAGGTGAAAATCGGCCGTGCATTTCAATACTCCACACCTAGCTCAGGTAGGATCAATATTGGTGCTGATGTACAGTGGCTATTTAACTCATTTAAGGGCTTATCTCATGATTCTAACCAATCAAACTTTATCCCATTCTTTTTTAAGCCTCAAAGTGGTTCTTGAAATTGTGAAAAGTTCTGGATAAACCTATGATAATATCCATCTTTCCCTTGAAACCTATGAATATCATATACATTCTCAAAAAGTCCCCAATAAACCACTGCTTGAACCTTATCTGGGTCTAATAAGAAATTGCCCATCGAGATGATATGTCCCAAGAAGTGTAGCTGATCGATCAAAAACTGGAACTTGGATATCATTTTGTATAGATGATGCTCAATCAGTATACTCAATATTATGCCAAGATATTTAGCATGATCTTCACGAGTTTTGGATTACACCAAGATTTCATGAATTAATACTATAAAAAATGATCCAGTTATGAGTGGAATTTTTTTTGTCAAGGCCATAAACAATGTCAGTGTGTTCGTCAACCCAAAAAAATTATGACAAACTCATATGGGACATAACTTCTTCTAAAAATATTATTTAGTATATCAAACGTCTTAACTCTTAGCGAATGATACCCCAACCACATGTCGATATTCGAGAAAACACTAGATCCTCAACACTTTGCAAAAAGGATGTCTATATACAAAATAGTATACCAATTATTCACAATAATCTAGATTAAATTTCGGTAATTGATGCACAAATGTGGATTCCCAATAGCCTTCTCTACAAACAACACTGAAGAACCCCAACATGACATACTCATATAGAAAATACCATTTCCTCCAACTCCTCTAGATGTGTCTTGATATATTGATGCTCTTTCGATTCCATTATTAATGGTGAAATTGAAAATGGTTCATCCCCCAACATGAGTAAAATAGTAAGTTCAAAAACTATATAATGTGGTATCCCTGGTAAGACTTCATGAAAAGCATCCTGAAACTATTAAATCATGGGAGGGATGATATCACTATTTACACTTCTGTTGTAAAAAAATAAAATAGAAACCTAGGCTACCAGCTCTTCCATTTTCCAAGTAACTGGCCCCACTCATCCTGGATAGATAACACACTCTCTATGAAGAATGTAATGGTCACCCTTAAGATACTTAAAAGACAATATCATATGTTAACAATCAATGTGGACTCAATGTGTGACTAGATATTCTATTCACATAAATATGTTGAATCCTAACAAATAAATAATATAGATATCACACATAAAATGATACTACCTAATATCAAGAGAACATCTTCTGTATAAGAATATGTCTCTAGACTTTACTTCTAATGATGTTTCTATTGTCATTTTCCCAATAAAAAACTCCACATCTAAGCTCAAAACATTAAAATGATTTTCTGACATGAAGGAATGATAGGCACCGATATCAAATAAATCACTAGATAATATTGGATCTAAAAAAATATTACCAATCATTATCGATGGTCCATCCTCGATATAAAAAAGTATAGGATACAATGTATATAGATGTACTAACCATATTCCTAGTGATGTAGTTTGACTCCCCTAAGTTGCACCAATATACTAATATGGTCTCCCATTACCAAAATCACCATGTAAACTAACTCTATCACCTCATCCAGTAGAACTCAAGCATCCCAACTTACAAGGTTCAGAAGATCCCCTCCCTACAACCTGATTATTTCTAGCTCCACCATCACTAACCATTTTCACCTCGACATACAAAATTTATATAGATTCTATATCTTGTTGAATGATATAAACTCCACTAGTTTCTAGGGATAGAGCCTATAATAGGGTTCTATCCTATAAAACTAATGGAAAATCACTAGAGAAACATCATGTGTATCTGAATTTCCCTCCTGCCAACTCTATTTTCCATTTCTCCGACTAAAGTTTTTATAGTGACACTTTTGGATCTTGTAAGTGGTACCCCATGATTGTCTCACTGAAAGCACCTTACCTACATTAAAATCCTCCCCAATATTCCCCTCAGCTATGTGATTGTGATCCACCACCTATGAAAACTTATTTAATCTGAAGAGGTTGATTTGAGACTTAATCTCATGTCAATACAATCCTAAAAGCATATTTTCGTTAATGGCTCTTGTCCTGCTAATTCTAGTGAAAAGCACTATAGATCTATGAATCATCCAACATAATCTATCATATACATGTTTCTCTAATCCATCTGCATGAAATATACTACTCTATCCTATCTTATAATCTATGGATATATGTTCTATATGAAATAATACCAAAATTATTTCCATAGCATTCATTAAATATGTCCAGTCCATGCATGAATGTCCCACCAGTTGTTCATTGAGACTCGTAGATATAAGTGGAAAATTGACCGTCCTACCATTGGGGTTCTCCAAATGTTCAAGTATCATCTGGATAGATTCAACCTAGAACTTCGCTCCCTCAGCTCTACCACCTTGAGTTAAAGCTATAGGGTTCTGCATCTGAAGTTCCCTCATCAGTCCAGACATGCCCTTCTCAACCCACCCTTTCCCTTTTCATTAAGTTGCATAATGTGACTGAAGTTCTCTCATAACTACTCATCTGATTCCTCACCAAGAATTATTGGTGCCTCAAGTTCCGCTACTGAAAGATCATCTCCATCCATCTCCTCATGTTTTAACCCTAATATGCTTTTCCATGGAGACATAACTCTAATATTTACAAACACACACCATACTAATCACAAAACCACTTTAAGAACATTATATAAATAATAGGAGTAATCAAAACTTGAATTTTATCTATGTATCACCACACGGTCAATACTAGAGCCCTATCACTATGCTTAACCACCATAATACTAGGTCTTGGTTATCTATATGAATTCTCATTATTCATGTTTCTCATTTAGATACCCAATTATTTATATTACTGTATCAATTTAAAATTTCCAATTTCTTGTTAAGAACTAATTTAAATTTAACATAAAAATAAAGGGAAACATTTTATGTGAAAAAACATCCCCATTACCCGTTTTCCTCAAGAGTGCCTAAAATGATGCATGTCACAATATAAACATGATTTCCTATAATGATGCATGAAGACTCAAATCATATTCCATACTGAGAAATTAATTATTTTTCAATAATTTTTATAAATATAATCACATCACAAAACAGATGTTTCACTCAAGGTGAAATATTATTCAAATATAATAACACATAATAATAATAACAATCCCTCCCTGGGTACTTGGATTTTCCCCCATCCATGGGTTTGAAAATACCATGAACATGATCATTACAGAGGATAGACTCTTCCTAGTATTCTGTCTAAATTTATAAAATAGTTAGAAAAAAGAGAAAAAATAAATAAATTTGGGCTCTCAAACAACTTTGTAATGTCTCAGTCTAGGTGCCACACACCAGTGCCCTGATCCAGTCAGTCACATGTCCTCAAGAGTGCCACCCTGTATTCCAGAGGCAATCGACAAGTAGTGAGGATCTAATAAGTGATTCATGGGAAGACTATACCCTCCTTTTCAGAGTAATACACCAATGGAAATAACAAAGAATAAAAGAATCATATATACAATGATTAAAAATTCCAATATATCAACATAATCAATGAAGGAAATATAATATCCAACTAAAATTGAAGCATTCCATTAATGTAAGTGTCAAGTGAATAAATGAAAACTATAATTAAGTACACTGAAAAATCCCAAGAGGGTCTCGAAACACATTTGTTTCCCTTATCTAAGATCCTTCCTCAAATCAATCATATTACTTATGGCCTTTTCCCATACCTTTTTCTGCAATAATAAAAATTATTTTGGTACCGATCCAGCATCCTGAGTTGGGTGTGGGTATGACTTAGTAGGCTAACACCAATGGTGTCTAATATTATTCTATTCAATAATAGTGTATGAAATTATTTAAGAAAGTAAATATAATACATAAATAAATAGTTTATCACATTATAAAATATTCTCTATTTAATCACGTAAACCACCAGGTTCCAAAGGACACCCTATAACACCCCAAGCTTCCATGGTACGCTTCTCTTTGAATAATACAATAGTGTGTACTGTACAGAACTTCGAGTTCTAACACACCACAACTAATAAAACTATCCATTATGAATAGTAATACCAACTTGTTGAAATTTTATAAATTTTATCATTCAAAATGGACTTCATTTTTGGATTTGGAGTATCAAAATTAGATTATGATGAATTTTTGGTATTTTTCTGAAAACTTTCAATTTTTGATGAATAGTGAAAAACACTGAGTTATAATTTAAAAATGAAATTTTATTTAAAATATTATTTATTTTATATAAATTTATTTTAGGTCAAAATATATACCTAATACCTATATAAGTTCAATGTAATTCATTGGATTCAGTTTATAATAATTTTAGATATATAAAAATTTTATTGAACTTTTTACCATCTTTTACCCACCTATTAAGAGAATTTGAAAATTTATATAAAACTCAGTTTTACCGCTACTGTGAGTTGAATTTCAAAAACCCAAGAGACACAGTTGATATCAGTAATTAAGATGTGGTTCAATAAGAAGAAACTAATTTTTGGTGAGCAGTTACTTTTTGCTTTTATTTACCTCGGTTAAAAGTAAATAGGGTAATTAATGGTAAAAATGATATTATTATTACCCTAAAACATATCCTAATTCTATTGGATAATAATAATTCGACCAAAAATAACCTTAAGAATAAAATATGAACCACTTTGGTCAACATGGATTAGATTAGGAAATTTATTATTATTTCATTTAAAGAAGAGTTAAAAGAGTTAAATTCAATGTTTAATAACTAAACCACTTTTAATATAGGGTTAAAAACAATATAAATTAGACAATAAATATTAATTATAAATTTAAAAATATTTCCTACATAATGGTATTTTATTTATAATTTTTAGAAATTAAATAATTAAATTTATTTATGACACAACGATTGTTGCAGTAATTATTGTATTAATGAAAGATTAAAATAATTAATATTATAAATATTAAAATAAATATAATTTGAGACTTTTAAATAGTTACCCTAATTTTAGAGGTTAACATGACATGTTAGGGTTGATTAAATATATTTATTTAGAAGTAATAATGTTTTTAGGACTTAAAAAAACAATTATTAAATAATGTCAAAATTGACATAAATTTGTTTTTAAAATAAATACAATATTATTGGTTAATATAATAATCCTAAGAATCTAAATTTCAGCCAAAATACTTATATAATGATAGGTGTATCAATTATAAACCACTAGGGGTTCACGTGGAAGCTTATTGTATGTTTATTAACCATATAATACAAAAATACAAAGAGACATGGTAAATGTCAAGTTATTTAACTAAGAGTTAAATCTAAAAGATAAGGTTAATATAGTGACCCAAACCTATCTAAAACCTATTAGTGGAGAGGTTTGAGACCCATCCCCAACATAGACTTTTCATAATACATTTTAGAGTAATTAGAAACTGAAAATGATTTTATTGTAAAATAATATTTCTAGCTTTTCCTAAGGTGCCCCTCATCCCAATTAAAAAAGGGAACTTCCCCTTCTCTCTACTTCACACCTTCAAAGCCATTTGGATATGACAAACCCTTCCCAAATACCCTTTAAACCGTCCTACCTTCATCCTATAATCCTTCCTTTAGTCATAAAGCCAACCTAAGGAGCCCTTTTGATCAAATCAAAAGGAAGAACCCAAAGAAGAGGTAAATATCTCACCATATCTTTCATGTTTTTTCTTCTTCAACTTCTAATTTCCTTGTTGTTTCCATTGTAAAATAATAAATCCAGAATATTCTATATACTGTTATGTTATTATAAATATGGTAAATCCATATTCATTATTCTATCCGTCCTTTGAATGATATGTCACCATACGTGCGTACCTATGGCTTACCGTCTCCACGTCGTGGTGTAGTTGTTACTCAACACATTACAATTCGGATGGGTATAATACTGATGTATAAATGATTTAAATAATAAATATAACATGATAATGATTCTGTATATATAATATATCATCAAATCATATATGATTTCAATATCAAAATAATGATATTTTCACTCATCCGTACGTACGGATTACCGTCTCCACGAACATGATGAGATTCATTCCCCATCGTATCCATTCCAGACTAATTTTCTTTAGATGATTAAAAATAATTTATAAATACATAATATCATTAGGAATATGAATAAGATAAATTCTATCCTTAACAAAAATTACTTACGTAACAAAGCATATAAAGGAAAACAAACCTTTTTACACCCAAAACGAAAATAATACTAAAATATTATTAACAAAGCAATATTAAAAGATCATATATGATATCATATTACTGTATATGATTCTTGTATAATTTAATAACAATTATTTCACCATTATATAGGATTTTAACCTCCAATCTTCCAAGTAAAATTACAAGGTAAGGGTTAATTTCACAATCACTTTATTATCTGAGGTTTTTTTTAAGTAAGTATCTACTGTGGACTCTTTATCATCAACATCCATGTTTCTTAATAATGTATTCCAAAACATTTGTACAATTTACTAGACTATGGGTGAAAGTCATTTATACCATTTTTTTACTTTTTATAAAAGGTTTTGAAAGGAATATTTTCATCGTTTTCCAAACATGGTACCTTATGACCTTTTCAACAAAATTAAGGTAATAATGTTTTTTAACTTATACGGCAGGTGCAGCTATTTCCCACTATTATAACATTATCAAAGCATCCGTTAAAATAATATTATAATATTTTCAAAATAAATGATTTCTTTATAATTATGTTACTCTTAAATGATTTAAAAATAGAAAGAGATATTTCTCCAAAAAAGATTTTGATTTCATCTATCTCAATATCCTTTGATGGATTTTAAGCTTATTTGAACTTGATTTATTATGATACAAAAAATCCATATTTTATTGAATGTTTTGTTATATATTTGACTATGGATGTGTTATTTTTATACCATTCATGGTTTATGGATAAATTATTGACATTTTGTATGCTAGTTTTAATACAAATGTTTATGTTATGTTTAAACCTTTTCATATGAGGAATGAACTAGACTTAGTAAGTGATAGGTGGAGCCCACTATAGCTCCTTGATGCATCCGTAGGTCTCATGAGACAAACTAGTGTCTTGGAATAAGGCCTTGACAAAATCTTATTTGTAGTCTTTCCCCAAGGCCTTGACTATGTTGATATGAAGTCTGGCATTATGCATTCCATCATTATGAATGTGGATATTGATATTCCTTGTGATTATTCGACTAGTAGAATATCCACGTGAGTAAGTAAATGAAATTATTTTTATTTATATTTTCCATATTATTATGTTGTTTATGTTGAAAATTATTTTTTTATTTTTATACATTTCCTTAAATGTTTATGCTTATTTATGAATGTTTCTGCTATATTATTATCCTTACTGAGCATCTGAGCTCACCCCTTTCTATGTTTTATTTTTCATGGATGTGAAGAAGTATATTATGACTGACCTGTAGGGATAGTTTGTGGGATATTAGTGTTGTCTATGGAATCTATTGTTTTTTTAGTTTTCCATTTTATGGTGTAATGTAAACCTTATTAATGTATTTAGTAGTTCCGAGGCTACTAAACTAATCGGTCTTTCGAGACTTGATCTTTTGTGATCATGCCAATGATATGTAACAATGCACCAAATCAGGGCTTCTAGGGCTAGGGCGTTATAGTTGGTATTAGAGTACGATTAGTAAAAACCTTAGAAACGAGATTTAGATAACTCATATTAGAGCACATAGACCTAAGATAGACTTTGAGGATTAGTATAGAAGTACTTCCTAGAATTTTTTTATTGTATAGATTTTATGAGTTTTACAAGAAATACACCCCTGTCTAGATACGAGCAGGTAGAGGCATCTCTAGTACATATATACCTTGGGTTAAAACCCAAAAAAACCTATTTGATCTATATTTAAATGGGAAATGGTGCACAACATTGGGATTTTCTACACTGTTGGTTACGACACTCCCAGGGGATATGCTTAGGATAATTCTCATTTTCTTTACAAACCATGATGAAGGGTTTATGAGTATATACTTCCTCAAAGAAAACATTTTTATGATTATGGATTATATCCATAAACCATTCAATTTATGTTAAGTGTTTTACAAGTTTGGATTTACGTATTTTGATTAATAAACTAATCTAGTGCATGCCATTATTTTGAAATGGCGCATAGCGGAAGGAATGGAAATCATATCAAGGAATGAACTCCATGTAAAGATTTACCTCCTCCTCAAGATAATTATAGTGGAGCTATTGATAAAATGGGTGTTTATAATCTTGAACCACCACATGCATCTCAGCCAGCAAGGTCATTATCTTCATCTCATAACTGGACTAATGAATAGCCCAAGCTTGTGTTTTTATTTTTCAATGCATTTATCACATTGTTTTTATTCCCTATCATATATGCTTGCTCAAAATCAAATGACTGCATATAATCCACCACCTTCACTACTGAAGATTCAACTATCTCTCCAAGAAGACATACATAAATATCTTTATGATCAGTAAAAACCTTAAACTTCTCAAACAAAATATAATGTCACAAACAATTCATATAATAAACCATGACTTCTAGATCTAGGTTTTGTGTAGGTTAGTTCCATTCAGGTGGCCTCATCTACCGGGACCCATATGCCACAACTCAATCTCCCTATATAAACATTTATCTGATTTAGATCCCAAATGATTCACAATACACTGTTTACTTGATGTTGTTAATATTTTCATGTCTTATTATATACTCCCATTACTGATTTTATATGAAATGTGCATAATTTGTGTTAAATATTAATGTTTTAATACTAAGTATAATTTTTGAGCATTTTTAGATGTAGTCCAATTGGGTAAGTTTACTATTTTATTTATAACTCTCCCCCTAAGTATAAAACTTTTTTGGTTATTATTTTGTAGGATTCTTAATTAATTATACAACATTTCATGAGAAGGGATCACGGGACAATTCTTCCATTTGAAGGATCAAATTTACCACACAAGATGACCTACAGAATCTGTGAAGAAACTAGACCAGTCATGAAGACTGAATTACTGGACTCAATCCAGAAGTTAAAATTCCTTCATTCTCCTCAACTTTTTGGGGACAATATAAGGAGTCTTGGATAAAATTTTCAATGTCCAACTCCAAAAAGGGGACCAACATATGCTTTTAAGTCCATCCCATCATTCTGACCGAGAAATTACATCAGTACAGTGTGCATGACATATTTCATAATGTAATCATCCACTCAATATGAGAATTTTCAGCGTGAAAGATGCTATATAGGCGACCGACTTCGTTTAAGACATCATTAATTTTTTAAGGCATCTTAATATTCAAAAACCATTTCACATTTTAGACTTCAAAAAGACTGGATTGAAATGGAAAGATTAATATTGTTTAATCAGAAACCCATAACATTGGCTACATAGGTCCAAATTCCTCCTCATTTTGAGAGTAGTCAGCCAAGATTAATATATACAACTTTCAAGAAAGATATTTCTCGAGATTCAGCTATCTGAATAGGCAACATGGCAATGAAAGTGTAGGGACATATTGGAAATGCAAACAGTCTACTCCTTGGGTTGTAAATATTATCCCTTTCTATCATTGAGAGGGGTTGTCATTTCAGAATACAGGATATCATATTGGCATGACCAAAGCCTTGCCAAAGGCTTGGGAGGACCTTCCATACTAAAGTTTTCACTTGAGAGTCCTTTCCTCCTTTTTTTGATTTCATTTACTTTTATGTTCATCTTTGTTGTAATTTTGTATGTCCTTTCTTTTGTAATTATTTTTTAATGAAAATTTCTTCTTCAATATCTCTTATTTTCATCCAACTTCTGTAGTTTAATATTAATTTTCTTAAAATAGTTTAAATTCATTTTAATCCCCTTCCCTTCTTTTTCTCCCTCATTAAATTGAAAATATGTTTTTAATTATCATCATTGTTCGTGTGTGTGTGTTCGACGTACCACTCTTTTATAATCCCTTTCTTTTTCTAGTATTCTTAATTTATCATCATAATCATTATAACCAGACTATTAAAAACCCAAATTTCTGAGTAAATATATCTTTATGGTGAGTCAAAATTTAGGGATGTTAAGTGATTGAGAGTATTTTCTCGATGAGTATTTGTTAATTTAACATTGTGTATGTTGGACTTAATATGTCATGGATTAATGTCATGTTTTGTTTAACATGTGGTTTTCATGGATTATTGGAACCATAAATATACTACCATAAATAAGATCTGATTGAGATTAGAATCCTAGTTAAGTTAACACTTGGATTAAATCTTTAACACTTTGGAATTCTAATTGATGGCAACTTGTGAAGTGGGTGTTAATTTAAATGAAATATAAAGCAAAGCTCAAGGATATCACATGCTTAACTCCCAAATAATTAAATCACCCCAATAATTATAAATTTGTCAAATAAATTATAGTCAATCAATCATTTTAATTATTCTATGCAAACAAACCCCCCTAATCAAAATACAATCAACTAAAAACAAATGACTATTACAAAGAATCATCGCCGAGGATTCGACCTGAGTGCTGCTATACATATTAGCAGAGAACCAGAACATTGACCGGTTGATAGGAAAAAATCATCCATGCATTTTAAATGGCTCCGTTGCCGGGGATGGTTCTTTATGTAGTCATTAGTTTCTGGTTATTGTAAAAAACCAAAATAAAAACAAAATTTTTAAAAAAATTGAAAAAAAACACAAAGAAAAACCCGTCTTCTCATAAAAATCATAAACTGAAAAATAAAAAGAAAAAACCATCTTACTCTTTCTTCCAAAATCTCTCTGAATTCCATGTATCCTCCCAAACAATCTCTCGGATTTGTTTGACCCTAATATTTAGCGAACACTTCTCCAACTTAGGAGGAACATAAGAGATAATAAAATAATAAAATAACCTGTCCTTGTCCAACCAGTTGAATTAGAAATGGCCAATCCTAGGGAACAAACACTTAAAGAACTTGCTTCCCCTGATATGAATTACCAACCTCTTGGTATTCAATATCCAAACATAGAGTCTGACTTTGAACTCAAATAGGGTTTGATTCATCTTCTCCCACATTTCAACGGGGTGGCCAGTGAGGATCAACATCTCCACCTTAAAGAGTTCCAAGTAGTGTGCTCTACCATGAAGCCTCAAGGGGTTTCTAAAGAACAAATCAAACTCTGAGTATTCCCTTTATCCCTAGCTGACACTGCCAGGTCATGGCTTTACAACCTACCTCCTGGTTCCATGAACGAATGGAATGACATGAAGAGACTTTTCATAGAAAAATTATTTCCTGCTTCACATACAGCTTCTATCCGAAAGGAAATAAGTGGTATCCATCAATTCCCAAGTGAATCAATCCATGAATACTGGGAGAGGTTCAAAAATCTTATTTCAACTTTCCCACACCACCAAATCCCTAACCAACTCTTGGTTCAATACTTATGTGAGTGGTTATTGGCAATGGAGAGAACTCTAATTGATGCCGCAAGTGGCAGTGCTCTTGTTGATAAAACTCTCGCAGCTGCAAGAGATCTCATAAGTAACATGTTTGAAAACACACAACAATTCCATACTCGAGCACATTCTCAAGTCAAGAAAGTTCAAGATAATCAATCAATTGATCCAAACAAGATGACCGAGTGGATGAGTGAACTTACAGGTCTTGTGCGACAACTAGCTGTTGCTACCGAATCCACATCCTCATATTCTTCACAATCAATGTTTCCGGGACCTGTCAAAAACTATGGAATTTAAAACTCTCTATATCATCCAACTGACACATGTCCACAACTTCTAGTGGATCAATCCGATTCATCAGGACCAATGGATCTCAATGCAGCATATTCTCAGAGGAACACCAACCCTCAACAATCAGGTCATTTCATTAGAAACTTCAACCAACCTCACTTTGAGCCCTTCTCTTCTTCCGATAACCAAGGCCTTAGGTATAGTAATCCCATATCTCATCCCCCTCAATTCAATCCTCAAAACCCAAACTGGTTTCCATATGGCCAAGGTGATGGTAACTTCCAACAACCTTATCCTTTTATTCCTCAACCTCAAAAAAAAATACTTCTCTTGGATTCTATTATCCTAGCGAGCCTTCCCAATTCCAAAACCAATACAATCGCTTTACCAAGAACCAAAAATTAAGGTAATCCCAATTCGGGACAAGCCTCTTCATCCAAACAACCACGGGAAAGTGCAGGGGAAGATCTTGCCTCTTTCACCCATTCTAGACTCAAGAACATTGAAACCCAAATTGGTCAACTGGCTTCCCACATTAGTCAGCAGTAACCATCTAATTCTTCCTAACATCCAGATCAACCATTACCCAACCCCAAGGGTAGTGTAAGTGCAATTTCACTTATATCAGGAAAGCAACTTGATATTCCTCAAGATAAGTCCTCCAAACCTACTTTGAATGTTGACCTAGAAAATGAAAAGAAAATGAAACATGAAAAGGAACCAGAATCCATTCCCTCACCTCCTTCCATCCCACATAGGAATCCTATTCCTTTTCCTCAAGCTGTTTCTAAAACAAGGAAGTCCTTCGATCCTGATCCTAAAATGCTCGACATGTTTAGACATGTTGAAGTC
Source organism: Viscum album (assembly GCA_963277665.1). NCBI lineage: Eukaryota > Viridiplantae > Streptophyta > Magnoliopsida > Santalales > Viscaceae > Viscum > Viscum album. The sequence continues at coordinate 1,349,143,241 of OY728139.1, read as the reverse complement.
AACATTCCCCTATTAGATTCCATAAAACAAATTCCTAAGTATTACAAGTTTCTCAAGGAGTTGTGTACCCACAAGAGGAAACTTAGGACCTTTGAAAATGTTTCAACCCAAGAGTCCATACCCATTAAGTGCAACGATCCAGGGACCTTTACGGTTCCATACCAAATTGGAAGTTCCAACTTTGATGATGCACTCATAGACCTAGGAGCCTCAATTAATGTCGTGCCCAAATCTATATTCTCCAACCTTGGTCTAGGTCCCTTACATCCAACATGTGTTTTCATTCAGTTAGCCAATCTAAGCACTGCTAGTACGAAGGGACTAATTGAGGATGCCCCTGTTCATGTTAATGATCTTATCTTCCCTGCTGATTTATATGTCCTTGACATAGAAGGTGAGACAAACTCTTCTTGATCTCCCCTAATTCTAGGAAGACCATTCCTCATGACTGCAAGAACCAAGATTGATGTCCATTCAGGCATCTTATCCATGGAATTTGGTGACCAACTAGTCAAGTTCAACTTTTTCCAAGACATGCAATACCCATCTGAGGATCACTCTGCATTCTCAATCCATGCTTCCAAGGACACTTCTATGAGTCAATTGAACCCCATTCAATCTTATCATTCTTGTTCTACTGATAGAGGATTTTTTGAATATTGCATCCTCATTATCCAAGTCATAAATGGAGAAGTTGATGTTGACATTACAAAGGAAAACTCTATTGATCTAATGGATCTTGAAAAATCTATTGAATCTCATATTTCCTCTGACATCCACTTCTCCAGCTTGGATGATAATGAGGAAAATGAACTATAATTATCATTTGTTGATTCATATCAGTTTACCCAACATTCATCATTTCCTATCCGTGATTCTAAAATTTCTGTTATATGTGAGGTTAACCCTAAGAAAATGTGTTTATTTTGTCCTAATGAGAGTGAAGGTTGTGTGATTTGTTCTGAAATAAATAAAGTGGTCATTGGTGAGGGTGAAATTGACCATTCTTTTGTGAATAGCATTGAAATAAAGTATATTGAAAATTGTATTCAGCCTTATGACTAATGATTCCCATTAATCTACATCGTTAAGTGATGAAATAAATGAGTAAAAAACAATTGGGATATCATATTGTGGTTTTGTGTTATCTGATCCTTACATAAATGAACCATCAGAATTGAGCCATCTTCCTGAATTTCCAAGCATAGAAAACCATCACTTTGTGGATAACATCAATCCTCAGGATGAAGACCAAAGAGAGGATAAAAATATTCTCTTTCCACCCCCATTGAATTGAAAGCACACCAACAAGGATGGGGAGAAATTATCCAATGAATCTTCAAGCCTCCCAAAGATAAAGTTTTTCTGGAAGCACACTGGAGTTGAGAAAATACGATGGACACGATTAGACTATTGGTAGTCCACTACAACTTTCTAGCTGTAGACAAATAAATTCATCGCTTCTTGGGAGGAAACCCATGTTTTCTTTTACTTTTATGATATTTTAATTTCTTTTTAGTTTTTCATTAGATGAATAATGAATTTTCTCTTTCAGGTAACTTCCCATGGTCCTAGAACGACCTTGATGTCAATCAGATCCCCAACTTCTATAGTTGACCCACTACTGGAAGGAGATGGAAACCCACCAAATCCAAACGACGGGGCACCTCTTTCCCTTTAACTCCCTCTCTCTACATCTTCCTCTCTCTACCTCATTCTTCTTCTTCCCCTCTTTCATTTTTTTACAATGTTCTTTTTCAAACCCTTTATTTTTCTCTTTCTCTTTTGTGTGAGTGTGTCTTTACTAAAAACAAAAAAAATATAAAAAAAACGAAAAAAAGAATCATAAAAAAATTCAAAAAAATTAAGAGTCATGCTTACTCACAATCAAGTTTTCAAATTTTGTCCAACCTTTTTGGGGAGTCAAAAGACGTGGTTTAATCTCAACAATTTTGTATTTTTATCATGACTTTGGATAAATAATTTTCTGTTATAATTAACAAATTTTTAATGCTCAATTTTTGATTTGGAAAATTCTTTTCCCAAACTGTGAGGAATAACATTTGATTTCATGCCAAGGCCACCTATGGCCATATTTTCAAAATGTGGGTTTTCACCCCATTTGTGAGTCTTGAGTTTGTGGACCTTCGAGCTGAATTTCCTACTTTAGTGTGAATTAATAAGATAGAGGCATTTTTTTGAACCACATGAGAATCACAATAGCCAAATAAACTCTCAATTCCCTTACATTAATACTCCTTTGGAAAGCCCCTTCGATCCTATGAAAACCATTTATTTGATGGCCACATTACAAGCTAAAAACCTTTTCCCACGCAATATCAACATGGATTTTCATTGAATTATTTTTTGAACTTTTTTTGTGAGGAGAATGGATTTCAATTTTTGTGTACCCTATTATTGATTTTCAATGAGTTATCATCTTCTTAAGGGAATGCATCCATTTCAGTGTGGGGGAGAGGTTGTCATTTAGTCTGTTTTGGGGAATGTAATGTACTTCCATTTATGTAATTTTGTAAATGTTATCGACAAGTTTTCAAAAAAAAAAACAAAAATGATGAAAAAAAATAAAAAAAATTGAAAAAATGGGTTTTGTATTGGGTAGGTAAAAAATCAAACTTCCTCAACATTTGATCTTATAATAACTATTTCAATTACTGTCGTGAGGTGATCAAACATGGGTTGGGTTATGAGTGTGAGATCTATTTGAAGGTCAACTTTCGAAAAAAAAATAAAACAAAGGAAAAGATAAAAAATAACACTTGCATTATATTCTTATTAGGAGAAGTTTTATGTTTTGTAAATATTCCATCTTCTCATTACCTTCAAATTTTCTTCCTCTATTTTGTCTTTCTTCAGACAATAATTCCCCTGTAAATATGTGTTTTCATATCCTTCCATGTTTCATTTCAAAAAAATGTGCGTTTCTATTTCTATGTTGGTGTTTTAACCCTCTTCTTCTCTCTCTTGGAAATTATATTCCTTTCATCCCATAGCCACAGAAAAACCCCTTAAAAAGTCCTCTTGATTCTTGTGCACTTTGGAACGGTATTAGAAGCTGAGCGCTCTTTCAAACTCTAAGATTTTCACTTTTGGTTGGTGAAAGAGTGAACCTCCACAAATGAATTTTATCATCTTGAGAGGTGTGAGTTTTGAGTGTCCACATTTTCCATTTCTAAATTTAAGCATGATAAAATGAATTACTTTTGGAACATCGTTTCTATAACAACTTGTGGTGTAATTCAAAATGGATGAGTGAAATAGTCTAAACCTCCCCCGATTGAAGAAAACAAAATTTAAATATTTTTTGGTGGGTGAAAATGATTTTCGCATGTTTTTATATTTGTTTCACATGAGGACATGAACGAGACTAAGTGTGTTGGATTTTATGTTTTTAATATTTTCTTCTCTAATTATATACTCCCTTTACTGATTTTACATGAAATGTGCATAATTTGTGTGTAATATTAATGTTTTAATACTAAGTATAATTTTTGAGCATTTTAAAAAGTAGTCCAATTGGGTCAGTTTACTATTTTATTTATAACTCTGACCCTAATGATCCAAATTGTGTTGTTCAGGTTTTGTAGGATTCGTAATTCAATATAGAAAATTTCTTTTGAAGCGATCATGGGCCAATTTTTCCATTTGAAGGATCACATATACCACACAAGATGACCTATAGAATCTGTGAAGAAACTGGGTCAGTCATGAAGATTGAATTACTGGGCTCAATCTAGAATTTAAAATTCATTCATTATCCTAAATGGTTCGGGGGACAATATAAGGAGTCTTGGATAAAAATATCAAGGCCCTACTCCAAAAGGGGGCCCAACATATGCATTGAAGTCCAGCCCACCATTCAGGCAGAGAAATAAAATCAGTACATTATGCATGACATATCTCATGAGGTAATCATCCAATCAAGCTGAGAGTTTTCAGTGTGAAAGAGCCTATATAGGCGGTCGACTTTGTTGAAGACATCATTTGGTTTTGAAAAAATATTCATATTCAAAAACCCTTTCACATTTTGGACTTCAAAAAGACTGGATTGAGATGGACAGATTAAAATCATTTAATCAGCCACCCATAATTTTGGATACATAGGACCAAATTCCTCCACATTTTGAGAGTATTCATCCAACATTATTATATACAACTTTCAAGAAGGAGATTTTTCGAGATTCAGCTTTCTGAATAGCCAACTTGGCAATGAAAGTGGAGGGGCTGATTTAGAATGAAAACAGTCAACTCCTTGGGCTATAACCACTCTCCCATTCTCTCCTTGAGAGGGGTTGTCATTTCAGAAGTGAGGATATCATATTGGCGTGACAAAAGCCTTTCCAAAGTCTTGGGAGGACCTGCCATACTCATGTTTTTACTTGAGAGACCTTTCCTCCTCTCTTTGTTTTTATTTACTTTTATGTTTTTCATTGTTGTAATTTTGTATGTCATTTCTTTTGTAATTATGTTTTAATGAAAATTTCTTCTTCAGTATCTCTTATTCTAATCCACCTTCTGTATTTTAATATTAATGGTCTTAAAATAGTTTAAATTTAGTTGAATCCCTTTCCCTTATTTTTCTTCCTCATTTAATCGAAAATCTATTTTTAATTATCATCATGGTTCGTGTGTGTGTGTTCGACGTACCACTCTTTTCTAATCCCTTTATTTTTCTTCTATTCTTAATTTATCATCATAATCATTATAACCAGACAATTAAACACCCAAATATATGTGTAAATATCTCATTGGGGTGAGTCAAAATTTAGGGATGTTAAGTGATTAAGAGTATTTTCTCAAGGAGTATTCGTTAATTTAACATTGTGTATGTTGGAATTAATATGTAATGGATTAATGACATGTTTTGTTTAACATATGGTTTCCATGGATTATTGGAACCATAAATACACTACCATAAATAAGTAATGATTGAGATTAGAATCCTAGTTAATTTAAGGCTTGGATTAAAGCATTAACATTTAGGAATTCTAATCGACGTCAACTTATGAAGTGGGCATCAATTTAAATGCAATATAAAGCAATGCTCAAGGATATCACAAGATTAACATTCTAATAATGAATTCACCCCAATATTTTTCAATTTGTTAAATCAATTATATTCAATCAATCCTTTCAATTACACTCTTCAAACAAACCCCCACCAATCAAAATATTATCAACTAAAAACAAACGACTATTACAAAGTATCATCGCCGAGGATTCGACCAGAGTGCTACTATACACATTAGCAGAGAACTGGATCTTTGACCGGTCTATAGGTGACAATCGGCCGTGCATTTCAATACTCCTCACCTAGCTCAGGTAGGATCAATATTTGTGCCGATGTCAAGTGGCTATTTAACTCATTTAATGGATTATCTCATGATTATAACCAATCATACTTTATCCCATTATTTTTAAGCCTGAAAGTGGTTCTTAAAATTGTGAAATGTTCTGGATAAACCTATGATAATATCCATCATTTCCTATTAAGCTATGAATATCATATACGTTCTCAAAAAGTCACCAAGAAACCAATTCTCGAACCTTATCTGGGTCTACTAAGAAACTGCCCACCAAGATGATATGTCCCAAGAAGTGTAGCTGATCGATCAAAAACTGTAACTTAGATATCATTTTTTATAGATTATGCTCAATCAGTGTACTCAAGATGATTCCAAGATATTGAGCATGATCTTCATGAGTTTTGGAGTATACCATGATTTCATCAATGAATACTACAAAAAATGATCCAGGTGTGAGTGGAAGATTTTTTTCACCAAGGCCATAAACAATGTCAGTGTGTTCTTCAACCCACAAAAAATTATGACAAACTCATATAGGACTTAACTTCTTCTAAAAACATTATTTAGTATATAAAAAGTATTAAATCTTAGCGAATGATACCCCAAACACATGTCTATATTTGAGAAAACACTAGATCCTCAATACTTTTCCAAAAGGATGTCTATACACAAAATAAGATACCAATTCTTCATAATAATCTAGATTAAATTTCGGTAATTGATGCACAAATGTAGATTCCCAATAGCCTTCTCTACAAAAAACACTGAAGAACCCCAACGTGTCATACTCATATAGACAAATCCATTTTCCTCCCACTCATCCAGATGTGTCTTAATATATTGATGCTCTTTCGATTCCATTATTAATGGTGTTATTGAAAATGGTTCATCCCCCAACATGAGTTAAATAGTATGTTCAAAAACTATATAAAGTGGTATCCCTGATATGTCTTCAAGAAAAGCATCCTGAAACTATTAAATCATGGGAGGGATGATATCACTCTTTACACTTCTGTTGTAAAAATATAAAATAGAAACCCAGTCTACCAGCTCTTCCATTTTCCAAGTAATTGGCCCCACCTATCCTGGATAGATAACACACTCTCTATGAAGAATTTAATGCTCACCCTTAAGATACTTAAAATCCAATATCATATGTTAACAATCAATGTGGACTCAATGTGTGAATAAATAGTCTATTCGCATAAAGTAGTTAAATCCTAACAAATAAAGAATATAGATATCCCACATAAAATGATACTACCTAATCTCAAGAGAACATCTTATGTACAAGAAGATGTCTCTAGACTTTACTTCCAATGGTGTTTCTATTTTCATTTTACCAATAACAAACTCCACCTCTAAGATCAAAACATTAATATTATTTTCCGATATGAAGGAATTATAGGAACCGATATCAAATATATCACTAGATAATATTGGATCTAAAAAAATATTACCTATCATTATCGATGGTCCAGTCTTTATATAAAAAAGTGTAGGATACAATGGATATAGATGTACTACCCATATTCCTAGTGATGTAGTTTCGCTCCCCTGAGTGGCACTAATATACTAATATGGTCTCCCATTACCAAAATCACCATGTCCACTAACTCTATCACCTCTTCCAGTAGAACTCTAGCATCCCAACTTACAAGGTTCAGAAGATCTCCTCCCGACAACCTGATTATTTCTAGCTCCACCATCACTAACCATTTTCACCTTGACATACAGAATTATATAGATTCTATATCTTGTTGAATGATATACACTCCACTAGTTTCTAGGGATAGAGTCTATAATAGGGTCATATCCTATTAAAATAATGGAAAATAACTATAGAAACATCATGTGTATCTGAATTTCCCCCCTACCAACTCTGTTTTCCATTGCTCCAACTAAAGTTTTTATAGTGACGCTTTTGGATCTTGTAAGTTGTACCCCACGATTTTCTCACTGAAACAACCTTCCCTACATTAGAAGCCTCCCTAATATTCCCCTCATCTATGTGATTATGATCCACCACCTATGAAAACTTATTTAATCTGAAGAGGTTTATTTGAGACTTAATCTCATGTTAATACCATCCTAAAATCATATTTTCGTTAATGGCTCATGTACTGCTAATTCTAGTGAAAAGCACTATAGATCTATGAATAATCCAACATAATCTATCACATACATGTTTCTCTAATCCATCTGCATGAAATATACTACTCTATCCTATCTTATAATCTATGGATATAAGTGCTATAGGAAATAATCCCAAAATTCATTCCATAGCATTCCATAAATCTGTCCAGTCCATGCATGAATGTCCCACCTGTGGTTCATTGAGACTCGTAGATATAAGTGGAAAATTGACTTTCCTACCAGTGGGGTTCACCAAATGTTCAAGTATCATCTAGATAGATTCAACCTAGAACTTAGCTCCCTCAGCTCTACCACCTTGAGTTAAAGCTATAGGGTGCTGCATCTGAAGTTCCCTCATCATTCCAGACATGCCCTTCTCAACACACCCTTTCCCTTTTTCCTTAAGTTTCGTAATGTGAGTGAAGTTCCCTCAGAACTACTCCCCTGATTCCTCACCAAGAATTATTAGTGCCTCAAGTTCCACTACTGAAAGATCATCTCCATCCATCTCCTCATGGCGTAATCCTAATAAGCTTCTCCATAGAGACATAACTCTAATATTTACAAACACACACCATTAAAATCACAAAACCACTTTAATAACATTATATAAATAATAGGAGTAATCAAAACTTGTATTTTATCTACGTATCACCACACGGTCAATACTAGAGCACTATCACTATGCTTAACCACCATAATACTAGGTCTTGGTTATCTATGTGAATTATCATTATTCATGTTTCTAATTTAGATACCCAATTATTTATATTACTGTATCATTTTACCATTTCCAATTTCATGTTAATAACTAATTAAAATTTAACATAACAGTAAAGGGAAACAATTTTTGTGAAAAAACATACCCATTACCCGTTTTCATCAAGCGTGCCTAAAATGATGCATGTCACAATATAAACATGATTTCCTATAATGATGCATGAAGAATCAAATCTTATTAAATACTGAGAAATTAATTATTTTTCAATAATTTGTTTAAATATAATCACAACACACAGAATATGTTTCACTCAAGGTGAAATAATATTCAAATGTAATAACAGATAATAATAATAACAATCCCTCCCTAGGTACTTGTATTTTCCCCCATACATGGGTTTGAAAATACCATGCACATGATCATTACAGAGGATAGAATCTTCCTAGTCTTCTGTCTACATTTCTAAAATAGTAAGAAAAAAGAGAAAAAAAATAAATATGGGCTCTCATACAATTTTGTAATGTCTCAGTCTAGGTGCCACACAGCAGTGCCCCGATCCAGTCAGTCACATGTCCTCAAGAGTGACACCCTGTATTCTAGAGGAAACTGACTAGTAGTGAGGATATAATAAGTCATTCATGGGAAGACTTTACCCTCCTTTTCAGAGTAATACACCAATGGAAATAACAAACAAAAACAGAATCATATATACAATCATTAACAATTCCAATATCTCAACATAATCAAAGAAGGAAATATAATATCCAATTGAAATAGAAACATTCCATTAATGTAAGGGTCAAGTGTATAAATGAAAACTATAAGTAAGTACACCGACAAATCCCAAGAGGGTCTCGAAACACATTTGTTTCCCTCATCTAAGATCCTTCCTCAAATCAATCATCTTACTTATGGCCTTTTCCCATACCTTTTGCTGCAATAATAAAATTTATTTTGGTACCGATCCAGCAACCTGATTAGGGTGTGGGTATGACTTATTAGGCTAACACCAATGGTGTCTAAAATTATTATATTCAATAATAGTGTATGAAATTATTTAAAAAAGTAAACATAATACATAAATAAATAGTTTATCACATTATAAAATATTCTATATTTAATCACGTAAACCCCCAGGTTCCAAAGGAAACCCTATAACACCACAAGCTTCCATGGTACGCTTCTCTTTGAATAATACAATAGTGTGTATTGTACACAACATCGAGTTCTTACACACCAAAACTAATCAAAATAGCCATTATGAATAGTAATACCAACTTGTTGAAATTTTATAAATTTTATCATTCAAAATGGACTTCATTTTTGGATTTGGAGTATCAAAATTATATTATGATGCATTTTTGGTATTTTTCTGAAAAAACATTCAATTTTTGATGAATAGTGAAAAACACTGAGTTATAATTTAAAACTGAATTTTTATTTAAAATATTATTTATTTTATATAAATTTATTTTAGGTCAAAATAGATACATAATACCTATATAAGTTCAATGTAATTAATTGGAGTTAGTTTATAATAATTTTAGATATATAAAAAATTTATTTAACTTTTTACCGTCTTTTACCCTCCTCTTAAGAGAATTTGAAAATTTATATAAAAATTAGTTTTACCGCTACTATGAGTTGAATTTCAAAAATATGAGAGACACAGTTGATATGAGTAATTAAAATGTGGTTCAGTTAGAAGAAAATAATTTTTGGTGAGCAGTTACTTTTCACTTTTATTTACCTCGGTTAAAAGTAAATAGGGTAATTAAGGGTAAAATGATATTATTATTACCCTAAAACATATCATAATTCTATTGGATAAGTATAATTCGACCAAAAAGAACCTTAGGAATAAAATATGAACATATTTGGTCCACACGGATTAGATTCGGACATTTATTATTATTTCATTTAAAGAAGAGTTAAAAGAGTTAAATTCAATGTTTAATAACTAAACCATTTTTAATATAGGGTTACACACAATATAAATTCTACAATAAATATTAATTAGAAATTTGAAAATATTTCCTACATAATGGTATTTTATTTATAATTTTTAGACATTAAATAATTAAATTTATTTATGACACAACAATTATTGCAGTAAATACTGTATTAATGAAAGATTAAAATATTTAATATTATAAATATTAAAATAAATCTAATTTGAGACTTTAAAAAGGTACACTAATTTTAGAGGTTAATAGGACATTTTAGGGTTGATTAAATGTATTTATTTCGAAGTAATAATGTTTTTAGGACTTTAACAAAAACCAATTATTAAATTATGTCAAAATTGTCATAAATGAGTTTTTAAAATAAATACAATATTATTGGTTAATATAATAATCCTAAGAATCTAAATTTAATCCAAAATACTTATATAATGATAGGTTTATCAATAATAAACCAATAGGGGTTCACGTGGAAGTTTATAGTAAGTTTATTAACCATATAATGTAAAAATACAAAGAGACATGGTAAATGTAAAGCTATTTAACTAAGAGCTAAATATAAATGATATGGTTAATATAGTAACCCAAACCTATCTAAAACCTATTGGTTGAGAGGTTTGCGACCCATCCCCACCTTAGACTTTTCATATTTCATTTTAGAGCAATTAGAAACTGAAAATGATTTTATTGTAAAATAATATTTCTAGCTTTTCCTAAGGTGCCCCTCACCCCACTTAAAAAAGGGAACTTACCCTTCTCTCTAAGTCACACCTTCAAAGCCATTTGGATTAGAAAAAACCTTCCCAAATACCCTTTCAACTATCCTACCTTCATCCTATAATCCTTCCTTTAGTCAGAAATCCAACCTAAGGATCCCTTTTGATCAAATCAAAAGGAAGAACCCGAAGAAGAGGTAAATATCTCACCATCTCATTCATGTTTTTTCTTCTTCAAATTTTTATTTCCTTGTTGTTTCCATTATAAAATAATAAATCCAGAATATTATATATACAATTATGTTATTATAAATATGGTAAATCCATATTCATTATTCTATCCATCCTTTGAATGATATGTCACCATACGTGCGTACCTATGACTTACCGTCTCCACGTCGTGGTGTAGTTGTTACTCAACACATTACTATTCGGATGGGTATAATAATGATGTATAAATGATGTAAATAATAAACATAACATGATATTGATTCTTTATATATGATATATCATCAAATCATATATTATTCTAATATCAAAATAATGATATTGTCACTCGTCCGTACGTACGGATTACCGTCTCCACAAACATGATGAGATTCATTCCCCATCGTATCCATTCCGGACTAATTTTCTTTAGATGATTAAAAATAATTTTTAAATACATAATACCATTAGGAATATGAATAAGATAAATCCCATCCATAACAAACATTACTTACGTAACAAATCATATAAATGAAAACAAATCTGTTTACACCCGAAACGACAATAATACTAAAATATTATGAAAAAAGAAATATTAAAAGATCATATATGATATCATATTAATGTAAATGATTCTTGTATAATTTAATAACAATTATTTCACCATTATATAGGAGTTTAACCTCTCCTATGCCAAGGAAAATTACAAGGTAAGGGTTAATTTCACAATCTCTTTATTATCCAAGGTTGTTTTTACGTAAGTATATATTTGGGACTCTTTATCATCCACATCCATGTTTCTTAATAATGTATTCCAAAACATTTTTACTATTTACTAGACTATGGGTTAAATTCATTTACACTATTTTTTCACTTTTTATAAAAGGGTTTAAAAGGAATATTTTCATCATTTTCCAAACAAGGTACCTTATGACATTTTCGACAAAATTAAGGTCAGAATGTTTTTTAACTTATACGGAGGGTGCGGCTTTTTCCCACTATTATAACAACGTCGAAGCATCCCTTAAAATAAAATTAGAAAATTTTCAAAATAAATGTTTTCTTTATAATTATGTGACTTTTAAATGATTTCAAAATAGAGAGAGATATTTATCTAAAAAAGGTTTTTATTTCATCTATGTCAACATCCTTTGATGGATTTTAAGATTATTTGAAGATGATTTATTATGATACAAAAAATCCATATTTTATTGAAGGTTTTGTTATATAGTTGACTGTGTATGTGTTATTTTTATAACATTCACGGTCTATGGATAAATTATTGACATTTCATATGCTAGTTTTAATAAAAATGTTTATGTTATGTTTAAACCTTTTCATATGAGGAATGCATTGGACTTAGTAAGTGACAGTTGTAGCCTACTATAGCTCCTTGATGCAACGGTAGGCCTAATGAGACAAACTACTATCTTGGAATAAGGCCTTGACAAAATCTTATTTGTAGTCTTGGCACAAGGCCTTTACTATGTGGTTATGAAGTATGGGATTATGCATTCCATCATTATGAATGTTGATATTAATATTGCATGTGATTATTCGACTTGTAGAATATGCATGTGATTAAGTAAAGGGAATTATTTTTATTTATATTTTCCATATTATGATGTCATTTATGTTGAAAAGGATTTTTTTTAGTTTTATACATTACCTTAAATGTTTATGCTTATTTATGAATGTTTCTGATATATTATTATCCTTACTGAGCATCTGAGCTCACCCCTTTCTATGTTTTATTTTTCTCGAATGTGAAGAAGTATATTACGAATGACCTGTAGGGATAGTTTTTGGGATCTTAGTGTTGTATATGGAAACAATTGTTTTTGTAGTTTTCCATTTTATGATGTAATGTAATCCTTATGAATGTATCTAGTACTTCCAAGGCTACTAAACTAATCGGTCTTTCGAGACTTGATCTTTTGTGATCATGCCAATGATATGTAATAATGCACCAACTTAGGGCATCTAGGTTCAGGGCGTTATAGTTAGTATTAGAGTATGATTAGTAAAAACCATAGAAACAAGATTTAGATAAAATCGTATTAGAGCACATTGACCTAAGATATACTTTGAGGATTAGTATAAAAGTACTTCCTAGAATTTTTCTATTGTAGATATTTTGTGATTTTTCCAAGAAATACATCCTTGTCTGGATACGAGTAGGTAGAGGAAGCTCTGGTACATATGTACCTTGGGTTAAAACCCAAAGACACCTCTTTGATCTAGATTTCAATGGTAAATGGTGCACGACAATGGGCCTTGATGCACTCTTGGTTACGACACTCCTGGGGGATATGCTTAGGATAACTCTCATTTTCTTTGCAAACCATTTTGAAGGGTTTATGAGTATATACTTTCTCAAAGAAAACATTTTTATGATTATGGATTATATCCATAAACTATTCAATTTATGTTAAGTGTTTTAAAAGTTTGGATTTATGTATTGCGATTAATAAACTAATCTAGTCCATGCCATTATTTAGAAATGGCGCATAGCGGATGGAATGGAAATAATATCAAGGAATGCACTCCATGTAAATATTTACCTCCTGCTCAAGATAATTATAGTGGATCTAGTGATAAAATGGGTGTTGATAATCTTATTAATATACTGGGAAAACTGAATCAGGTTATGAATAATAACTTTACCCGTATGGAGCACCCTGATCCGCAGTGTGGAGGACTAATGTAAGATCGATTCATGAGGAAAAAAACACCGAAATTCAATGGGGTTACAAATCCTCTTGTATCTGAGCAATGGATAAATTCCATAGATAAATTATTCCATGCCTTGGGGAGTAGAGAAAGGGAAAAAGTTGTCATTGCAGTTTACCTCCTCATTTGAGATGTTGGTCAATGGTGGTAGTTGATTCAAAACACACAGGAGGATGATGAAGTATAAAATATGGAATTAAGAGAGTTTAAAGAAATTTTCCTAGAAAAATACATCCATCATGTCCATCGAGTGGATATGGAAAGAGAATTTCTGAGTCTGAGGAAAAAGGAGGATGAGAATGCCGCAAAGTATGAAGCTAACTTTACAATGATAGAAAGGCATGTTACAGATTATATATGTAACCCAAGAAATAAGATTGATCTTTTCGTTTATGGGTTAAAACCATTTCTCCATCGAGCATTAGTCTCACAATCCTTCTCGTTGTACGAAGATATTGTCTTATGTGCTATCAAGATAGAAAAAATAATTCTCCAAGTCTTACGACTTTAAAGCAAAGAAAGAGAAGAAGAGATCAGATGAAAACTATGGAAATGGAAATAAGGGGAAGAAAGGAAAATTTTAATATCCATCATGTACTAAATATGGGAAGAAACACCCTAGTACTTGTATGAAGGGAATGGGAGTCTGTTACAAGTGTGATAAAAAAGGCCACTAAGCTCATGATTGAAAGGGGAAGAAAGAGGTTGTTAATGTTGAATGCTACAATTGTAGAGAAAGGGGACATTTAGAAAATGAATGTCCTAAGTGTCAGGGGAACTTAACTCAAGAAAGGACAAGGGATCAAGTGAAAGATTATTATATCACTACTAATGAGGTTGAATCTCCGAAAGACGTAGTGGAAGGTAATTTAATGGTTTCCTCAAGTTTAGCCAATTATTTATTTGATTTTGGATCATCACATTATTTCATATATTCCTATTTTGGAAAGAAAATTAGATATTTCCAATTTGATTTAACAAAGGAGTTGTCAGTCAAAACTCTTAAGGGAAGTATCATTGCAACAGTGTTTTGTGAATCAGTTCCCATTAAGGAATATAAATGTTATTTATCTGTTGATCTTATCGTCATACCCATGATTTAATTTGATACAATCCTTAGTATAAAATGTATTTTAGACCATTATATGAAAATTTATTATTAGAAGAAGGAGGTTGCAATTTTTTATGATGGTAAAGAGTACCTTATCTTTAGAGCAGAAATGTCACCACCCAATTCTTACCTAAATCCACCCCCAGTAGCTCAACAAAATCCAATTATTGAAGATTAAGAGAATGAAATAATTGTGGGTGAGGAAAGGAATGTTCAAATAGAGGTTTTACATATTGTGAAAGAATATGTAGATGTGTTTTCATAGGATTTACCTAGACATCTCCCAGAATGAGAAATTGAGTTTTCCATTGAATTAATTCCTGGTTCCGGCCCCATATCGAAGACCCCTTATAGAATGAACACTTTGGAATTAGTGGAACTAAAGAATAAACTAGATGAATTGAGTAATAAGGGATTTATTTCCCCTAGTGTTTCCTCATGGGGATCCCCTGTTCATTTTCTAGAAGAAAGATGGATCTATGAGGTAGTGCATTGACTACAGGGAGATCAATGCTATTACAATAAAGAATAAGTATCCCCTACCTCGCATTGATGATTTATTTGACCAAATTCATGGAGATCAATACTTTTCAAATATTGACCTTCAATATAGATATCATCAGTTGTGTGTGAAGAAGGAAGACATTTTAAAAATGGAATTTCGAACTAGTTACGGGCCTTATGAGTTTACAGTAATGCCTTTTGGATTGAATAGTGCACCCTCAGTCTTAATGGATCTAATGAATATAGTTTTCAAGGAATATCTTGATGAAATTGTAGTGGTATTTATTGATGATATCCTGGTATACTCTAAAAGATACAAAGATCAGGAAAATCAATTGCGCATTATTATAAAGACTCTTAGAAGACATGAATTATATGGGAAGTTTAGCAAGTGTGAATAATAGCTTTAGGATATTTCTTTTATTTTACATATTGTCTCTAAGTATGGAATATCTATTAATCATTCTAAGACAAGAGAAATCCAAGAATGGCTAGCACTGACAAGTACAACTGAGGTACACAGTTTTGTTGGTTTAGTAGGTTATTATCGGCGTTTCATCCAGAATATTTCCGGATTGGCTAACCCATTAACAAAGCTCACATGTAAAGGGGTTAAATTTTTTTGGACAAACGAGTGTGAAGAATGTTTTTGAAGAATTGAATAGAAGATTATTCAATGATCTTGTCTTGAATCTACCATTGGGGAATGATGGGTTTGTTATTTATAGTGATGCATCAATGAAAGGACATGGTTGTTTCCTTTTGCAGAATGATAGGGTTATTTCCTATGCATCACGACAGCTAAAAATTCAAGTGAAAAACTATCATACTCATGATTGTGAGTTAGTAGCTATAATATATGCTTTGGATATATGTAGAAATTATCTATATGTTGAAAAATGTGAGATATATATCGATCACAAGAGTTTGAAATATATTTTCTCACAGAAATAACTCAACATGAGGCAAAGGAGATGTCCTGAACTACTCAAGGAATATGATTTTGCCATACACTACCACCCAGAGAAGGTAAATAAGGTGGCATATTCTTTGATCAAAAAGGATCATGGAGTTCTGAACTAGATGAGAGTTGAAAATGATCCTGTATACAAGGATCTAGTAAAGTAGGACATGGGGATAACCATGGAGGTAAAACATCAATACATTTTCAAATGGTTGCCTAACAATATTTACTAGAAAGGATAAAGAGGTATTATACTGATGATGAAGGGTTTAAAAAGATGATTGAAGCTGTGAATGATGGGAGGCTGAGAGAATTTGTGTATGAATATGGAATTTTAAAATTTGGGCAGAGGCTCTATGTTCCTGATATACCAGATCTAAAAAGGGAATTGTTGGATTATTCTCATAGTTCCAATTTCTCTATAAACCCTGGTAGCACTAAGATGTATAGATATTTGAAGAAATTGTTTTGGTGGTATAACATGACGAGGGATATTTCTGATTATTTATCAAGATGTATGGTTTGTAAAAATGAGAAAGCTGGAAGGAAACAGCCTCGAGGAGTCATGCAACCCCTTCCCATACCTGAGTTGAAATGGGATAATATTATGATGGAATTTTTCATGGGTCTACCAACGATTCCAAGAAGGAACGATGCAATATGGGTTATTGTTGATCGCCTTACCATGTCATCAAATTTTCTTTCTATGAGAGAATATTTACCACTTTAATGCCTTGCAAGACAATATATTAATGAAGTTGTGAGGCTTTATGGAGTACCCCTATCGATTGTTTCTAATCATGATCCAGATTTTACATCAATATTCTAGAAAAGTCTTCAGAAATCCCTGGATATTGAACTTCATTTGAGCACTGCCTACCACCCCCAAATTGATGGACAATCAGAACGGAATATTCAAACATTATAAGAAATGTTGAAATCATGCTCACTTGACTTTAAAGGTATGTGGGATCAATATTTTCCTATGGTATAGTTTTACTATAACAATAGCTTCCATTCAAGTATTCGGATGGCACTATATGAAGGGTTATATGGAAAGAGATGTCACACAACAACTGTAGACACTGAAAAAGGCCATAACTCCCAGAGGAAGTTCCAGAACAGAAAAGAGAAGACATATCCAGACTTAGAGACCCAGTCTGGAGGCCCGGGAAGTGGTGCGCAAAATAAACGAGGACTTGCGTGAAATAATTATGTGCGCACGAAGAATTCTAGGGATTCACGAAATCGAGCCGATGGCGCACACAATTTTGCGCGCCCCGGTCCCGCGTGGTGAATCTTTGTGTGTCGACGGTTCCCGACGTGGAAGATTTAACGTGCCGCCTGGATTTGGCGCCGGTGGATTCCTATAAATAGAAGGCGACCCCAACCATTTCGAGGTGGAAGAATTCAGAACAGCTCCTGTGCGCGTAATTGCACGCGCAATACGGTCTTGAGTTATGATTCTTTTCCGCACCAAGTCACCCCATGATCTGCCTTTGCGTGAGATCCCCTGGCTTAGACTAATGTCCACCCCCTTCGGGGTCCGCCCCTTGCACGCAATTCCTTCGTTTGTGCGAAGACCGGCTAAGTCGCGCACGATCCTTTATTTGCGCATGCACCCCTTCCATTGCGCACAAATACTTCTTTTGCGCAAAATCCCTTCCTTTGCGTGCTGGCCCGGCCGTTTTTGCGTGCATCCCTATATTGCGCGCTGACCCGGTGTTTTCTGCATAGCAACCTCAATTGCGCGCATGGTTTCCCTATTGCGTGCAGACCTTCCTTATTGCGCGCAGCCTATCCTGTGTGTCGCTCCTATTGCACACAATTGTATACAGGCTCACACTCGCTGGTCCATACCGCGGGGGCTGCACCCCCGCACCCCCGCTTAGGGTTAGTGCTGAGCTGTGGTCTCGGCCCTCCGGGCCGGTCCCTTCTCTACCTTCACAGACCCCCATGACAAATGGAGACTCGCACCGTGATGTTTTCGGGCCGGGACGTCGGGATTTTCCTTTGCACCCTTATGCGCACCACACCTTCAACCTATGGAATACCATGATTTTAGATACTCCTCGACACACTGTGAAACCCCTTGAGTTGACATATTCCTCTTGG
Source organism: Viscum album (assembly GCA_963277665.1). Taxonomy (NCBI): domain Eukaryota; kingdom Viridiplantae; phylum Streptophyta; class Magnoliopsida; order Santalales; family Viscaceae; genus Viscum; species Viscum album. The sequence goes on along the minus strand of OY728139.1, from coordinate 1,349,124,743 downwards.
TTCGTTTCCTATGTCGTGTGATGAGATTCTCATCATCAATTCCACTTATAAGATTTCCCTATCATTCATTAATAGGATGCCTCTTGTTCCAAATAAGAGATGCCTTATGCTCCAAGAATGAGATGCCATAGTCCTATCTACATGACTATAAACATTAGTAAACCCTATGCTCTAAACATAGGATGCCTCTTGTTCCAAATAAGAGATGCCTTGTGTTCCAAGCATAAGATGCCTAATGCCATGATTACAGTGGCATAGTTTCAATAGTGTTGGAATCCATTCAAATATTTCATCACTCCACCCCATGCTTTGCGTGTCCTTCATTCGGATCTCCATCCACTTCCAAGTCTGGAGGGACCCCTAACGGTATGGATGATTGACCTGTGGTCCACCTACTGTAACAATATGGATGATAGAACTTTTGTCCGCATGTTGTCACAGTATGGATGATTGTCCTATGGTCCGCCTGCTGTCCTGGGCTAACGCCCCGAAAGGCTTTGGGAGACACTTTGAGTCAGGTCCTATGTTTTGAACATGGTCAACAGTCGACCCCTCATTTGTTTGTCCCCATTTTAGGCTAATGCGATAGGATGCTGTGTTGCAAACATGGTCAGTAGTTATCCTCTATCGCTATGCCGCTCTCATTGCATTCCGAATGCCGGGCATGTGATTCACACTTTTCATATCCCTTTGTTCGGGCCAATTCCAACAAACTTGGCAATATCCTGCTTGTGTAATAGCACATAGGTGTATACCTCAACCCATCAGGGAGTTGGGATTCCCTCATGGCCAGACATGAGGAAGACATTGTGGGTAGCTTCCTTGCGTAATCCCCATCCACCATAGCCATGCTAACGTGGACCCCTCAATGGTTCTCCCTGTGGCCCCCCTTCACTAAGGCCTTGCCGATTCCTTCCCTCCCATAAGGGGTAGAGGGCATTGGTCATGTAAGCCCTAGGGGTGTGGAGTGAACCCCCCTCCCCCAAGCTGCAAGATGTTAAACTGCTAAGAATTTGATCCTTAACACATGACGTTAAAATGTGGTCTGCCCCCGTGCTTCGCACGCAGAGTCCCCCCAACTCAGAAATTTTTACGCCTCTCGTCTCCACGGGAATGGAATCTTCCTCACATGGAATGAGATCCTCCTTGTCGGAGCGGCGTTTGTCCTCGAGGGAAGGGCTGCCTCAGAGCTTAATCCCATAGCCTCTCTTACAGAAGGTTGCACCCATGCACCTCCGTACTTCCCTCCTGCCAAGGCCAATGGCCCCAATTTCCCACTACGCTTTGTCGCACCACAGGCCTCCACCCTGGAGTAAGCCCCGACAGCCAGGGCCACTAACCACGCGTAAGCCCCTGTTTCCTCTTTGGGCTGCTCCACACGTAGGCCCCATTCCGCTTCTCAAGGACGCACCCTTCGCGACGTGATCGTCTGGTCCCTGCTGCCTCTTGTTTCTCACACCGAGCATGACTCACGTGGTCTTGGAGTGCGCATAGACCATGAAATCCTACCATGGGATGCCCTAGAGCATAAGCCCCATACCGGGGAACTACGCGGACTTTGATCCATGCTAACACATGGTACGTAGGAAGCCTCCACGAGGTTCAATCCCACCACCCGATTGTTCCAAACCCTCCACGTCGGTTCCCCGGCCACCATGGGCTTCCTCAGAGCGTAAAACCCATATCCACCATGGGCCACCTCAGAACGTAAGCCCCATATCCACCATGGGCCACCTCAGAGCATAAGCCCCAGATCCCTCGTCCTGCATGACGTTAAACTGTATCTCATCCCGCATGACGTTAAACTGTATCCCCCCTCTTGGGGCGTCTCAGAGCATAAGCCCCATGCCTCAAATCCATGTCTCATCCTGACTTCCCCCCTTAAGACCACGTGCCTTGGGATGCTCATGGCATAGCCCAGAGCTCTCACTTCCTCCAGGCTCCAATCCATGCGTCCATTCTCATGGGTCGCCTTTTCAGGTGTCCCACCATATCACCGAACTACGCGGACTTTGATTCCCTGCCATGGGGATACCTAGGAAGCCTCCACGAGGTTCAAGCCTGTCACTCCATCATGCATCCTGATCCTTACCCGGGCCGCCACATCCCGGCGAGATCATGCCGCCCCATCCCACTCCATAGTATCCAGGAAGCCGCCCACGTGTTGGCCCCAACATCGGTGTTCCCCCTAGGGGGTCCTTCAATATGATCCACTCTCAGTGTATCGATCAGTCCAACCCATCTCTGCAAGATGTTAAACTCGCGGAATAAATCGTGTTAAACATGGAAAGCTGAGGAAAACCTCAGATGGTACACATTCCCTGTGTTCGATGTGGGATGCCTCGGGCTTCCGCGCCCTCGAGAAGCCCTGTGATAAGGGGAAAACGACAGACATGCTGATCCCCAGCGTCAAGAGATGCCACCGACACCCCAACGTGAATATTCTCCTAACCGCTGATTGCTGCCCCGATAAGACCCCTTGGAGAGTCTCGACAGAAGCAGCATAATTAAATGGCGTCCATGCAGATATAGCGCCAGGAATGAGCTTCACGAACCCGTCTTGAATCTATAAGGGAGACCCGGATTAGGTGACGAGATCCGAAGAGGAATCCACAGAAGGAAGAACCCACATCCCATCATCGCGGTTTTGATCAAGGAGCAGACGTCCCTAAATAAGGAACGGATGATGCCCGCCTTTGGAAAGCGGGAATGCGGGGCAACGAGTCGCAGGTCCTCCCATGCGTGGCGGACACACGCACGTGCCCCAGCATAAAAGCGTTGGAAACACCAACCTTTTAGGATGATGTTGGTGAAAGAAAAATCATAAACCCATAAATTGTATAGAAAAAAATGGAATCGATGAAGGTAATCAAAAACCACATAAAAGAAGCTCAAAGTAGTTAGATGATGTATACCGATAACTAAAGGAAGGATTTATAATTTCAGGCAGGAGATCATGTTTTATTGAAGGTATCTCTATGGAAGGGTGTTATATGTTTCGGTAAGAAGGGAAAATTAATCCCCAGGTACATCAGACCATTCGAAATTCTAGAATGAATTGGGGTTGTAGCTTACCGTTTGTCAATGCCTCTAAGTCTCTCCAATGTTCACGATGTGTTCCACGTATCACTATTGAAAAAATACATGCCTAACACAATGCATGTACTCACCTATGAGGAATTAGAACTGGAACCCAATATTTCTTATTGTAAAGAGCCTATCAAGGTTCTTGAAACAAGAGAACATGTGTTGAGAAACCAAACTACTCGTCTGGTAAAAGTTCTATGGAGAAACCATAATATGGAGGAGGCAACATGGGAACCCAAGAAACTTATGATGAGGAAACACCTGAGTCTTTTTATGTAGTATTATTTAAGAAATTTCAAGGATAATATTATTTAGAGTGGAGAATGTAACACCCCAAGCTTCCATGATACGCTTCTCTTTGAATAATACAATAGCGTGTGTTGTACGTAACTTCGAGTTCTAACACGCAACAACCAATCAAACTAGCAGTTATGAATAGTAATACCCACTTTACAAAATTTTATAAATTTTACATATTAAAATGAACTTCATTTTTGGATTCAAAGTATCAAAATTATCTTAGGGTGAATTTTTGGTGTTATTCTGAAAACTGTAAAATTTTTATGAATAGTGAAAAACAATGAGTTATAGTTTAAAATCGAATTTTTATTTAAATAGTTATTTATTTTATTTAAATTTATTTTTGGTAAAAATTGATACATAATACCTATATAAGTTCAATATAATTCATTGGAGACAGTTTATAATAATTTTAGATATATAAAAAAGTTTATTTAACTTTTTACTGTCTTTTACCCACCTCCTAGGAGCATTTGCAAATTTACATAAAACATAATTTTACCACTTCTGTGAGTTGAATTTCAAAATTCCAAGAGACACAGTTGATATTAGTAAGTAAAATGTGGTTCAATAAGATGAAAATATTTTTTGGTGAAGAGTAACTTTTTACTTTTATATACCATGGTTAAAAGTAAATAGGGTAATTAAGGGTAAAAATGATATTATAATTACCCTAAAACATGTCCTAATTCTATTGGTTATAGATAAATAGACAAAAATAAACCTTAGTAATAAAATAAGAACCTCTTTGGTTCACTTGGATTAGATTTGGACATTTATTATTATTTTATTTAAAGAAGAGTTAAAAGAGATAAATTCAATGTTTGATAACTAAACCATTTTTAATATAGGGATACAGCCAATATAAATTCAACTATAGAAATTCATTAGGGAAGTAAAATTATTTCCTACATAATGGGATTTTATTTTTAATTTTTATACATTAAATAATTAAATTTATTAATGAAACAATAATGATGTAGTAATTAGAGTATTAAGGAATGATTAAAATAATTGATATTATAAATATCCAAATAAATATAATTATAGACTTTTAATAAATTCCAATAATTATCTAGATTAATATTAAACTTTAGGTGTGATTAAATTTATAAATTTTTAAGTAATAAAGTTTTTATGAATTAAAAAAAAATCAATTATTAAATAATGTCAAAATTGACATAAATGATGTTTAAAACAAATGAAATATTATTGGTTGATATAATAATCCTAAAAATCTAAGGTTCTGCCAAAAAACTTATATAATAATATGTGTATCATTAATTAACAACTTGGGGTTCTCTTGGAAGTTTATAGTATGTTTATTAACCATATAATATAAAAATACAAAGAGACATGGTAAATGTCAAACTATTTAACTAAGAGTTAAATATAAATGATAAGGTTAATATAGTGACCCAAACCTCTCTAAAACATATTGGTTGTGAGTTTTTTGACCCATAAACACCTTTGAATTTGAATAATTTATTTTTGAGGCATTATAATCTGAAATAGATTTTATTAGAAAATAATATTTCTAGCTTTTCCTAAGGTTCCGCTCACCCCTCTTATAAAAGGGAACTTCCCCTTCTCTCTAATTCACACATTCAAAGCCATTTGGATCAACCAACCCCAGACCAAATTAACTCTCAACTGTACTACCTTCATATTATAGGCCTTCCTTTAGTCATAAATCCAACCTATAGATCCCTTTTGATCAAATAAAATTGAATAACCCGAAGAAGAGGTAAATATTTCACCACGTCTTTCATGTTTTTTCATCATCCACTTCTTCTTTCCTTGTTGTTTCCATTCAAAAATAATAACTCCGGTATATTCTATATAATGTGATGTTATTATAAATATGGTACAACCATATTAATTATTCTATCCATCCTTTACATTACATGTCACCATATGTGCGTACATACGACTTACCGTCTCCACGTCGTGGTGTAGTTGTTACACAATAAATTACTATTCAGATGGGTATAATAATGATGTATAAAAGATGTAAATAATAAATATAAAATGATAATGATTATGTATATATGATATATCATCCAATTATATATGATTTTAATATCAAAATAATGATATTGTCACTCATGCATGCGTACGGATTACCGTCTCCACGAACACGATGAGATTCATTCCCCATCGTATCCACTCAAGACTAATTTTCATTAGATGATTAAAAATAATTTTTAAAGACATAAAATCATATTTAATATGAATAAGATACATCCTATAAATAATAAAAATTACTCACATAATTAATCATATAAAGTAAAATGAATCAGTTAACACTCAAAACGATGATAATACTGAGATATTATTAACAATGCAAGCCAACGAGCCCGTACCCTTGTTGTAAGGGCTCCTGCTTGGCATCCAAGAGACCCGAGTTCAAAATAGGGTGAAGGTGAATTTACAGGATATTGTAGTAGTACTGTAGTAGTACTGTAGTAGTTATTGTATCAGTTACTATTCGGTACTGTAGCAGCAGGAACTATACACCCGATTTGGGCCTTCGGGCCACCGGTTTGGGCATACGGGTCTCCAGGGCCTTCGGGTCATCAAAGGCCTTCGGGGTATAGGGACTTCAGGTTGCATAGACCATGGAGTAGCCCAGTTCACACAAAACATGCCCCATAAGAGGATTAGAGCAGTAGGAGTAGTAGCCACCAGATGTAGAGCTAACCGGATTGGAAGAATGAGAGGGTATGGAAGCCGCCATCGGGACCAGGCACCGTGCATCTTTTCACGAGGCAATGCTAGCTGATCAGCAATGCATGATCAATGATACAAAAATCTAGGGAGAGGCAGTTCAAGTGGGCTGGGCCTATGGGTCATGTATTGGGAATGGTATGCCTCTGGGCCTTCGGGTCATGTATTGCGGGTTTGTCAGGCCTTGTGCCTTGGTCCTACGGTTCATGTACGAGTTCCCCTTCAACCCTTAAAAAGGGGGATTATCCATTATAAAATAAAAAATATGGCCTTCGGTCCATTCGATAAATATTAAATGATCATATATGATATCATATTAATGTATATGATTCTTTTATAATTTAATAAAAATTATTTCACCATTATACAGGAGGTTAACCTACCCTCAACCAAAGAAATGTACTAGGTAAGGGATAATTTCACAATCTCTTTATTATCTGAGGTTGTTTTTACATAAGTATCTACTGGGACCTCTTTATCATCCACATCCATGTTTCTTAAAAATGTATTCCAAAACATTTTCAATATTTACTAGACTATGGGTTAAAGTCATTTATACACCATTTTGACTTTTTATAAATTTTTTTGAAAGGAACCTTTCCATTGTTTTCCAAACAAGGTACCTTATGACCTTTTTGAAAAAACATAGGCAAGAATGTTTTTTTAACTTATACGACGGGTGATTCTATTTTCCACTGTTATAACCTCGTTGAAGCTTCCCTTACAATCATATAAGAATATTTTAAAAATAAATTTTATGTGACTCTTAAATGATTTCAAAATAAAAAGAGATATTACTCTAAAAAAGGTTTTCATTTCATCTATGTCAACATCCATTGAAGGTTTTTATGTTTATTTGATGTTTATTTATTACGATACAAAACTTCCATATTGTATTGATGGTTTTGTTATATGTTTGACTATGGATGTGTTATTTTTATACCATTCATGGTTTATGTATAACGTATTAACATTTCATACGCTAGTTTTAATATGAATGTTTATGTTATGTTTGAACATTTTCATATGAGGAATGCATCGGACTTAGTAAGTGACGGGTGGAGCCTGCTATAGGTCCTCTGTGCATCATTAGGTATAATGAGACAAACTAGTGTCTTGGAACAAGGCCTTGACAAAGTTTTATTTTTAGTCTTGGCACAACGCCTTGACTACGTGGTTATGATGTCTGGCATTATGCATTCCATCATTATGAAAGTGGATATTGATATTGCATGTGATTATTCAACTAGTAGAATATCCATGTGTGTAAGTAAATGGAATTATTTTGATTTATATTTTCCATATTATGATGATGTTTATGTCAAAAATTATTATTTTTTAGTTTTATACATTGCCTTAAATGTTTATGCTTATTTATGAATGTTTCCACTATATTGTTATCCTTACTGAGAATCTGAGCTCACCCCTTTTTATGTTTTGTTTTTCCCAAGATGCGAAAAGTATATTATGAATGACCTACAGGGACATTCTCTGGGATCTCAGTGTTGTCTATGGAAACAAATTTTTTATTGTTTTCCATTTTATGATGTAATGAAAACCTTATGAATGTATCTAGTACTTCGAAGGATACTAAACTAATCGGTCTTTCGAGACATGATCTTTTGTGATCATGCCAATGATACATAATAATGGACCAACTCTGGACGTCTAGGGTTAGGGAATTACACACCCAACCTCAATACATTATTCATCCCATACAAGAATTCCCTCTACCCCTAAGGGACATCAAAATTGAATTTTACTGTTACAATTCTTAATAATTTGATGAATTTTCATGTGACCATTCACCATTTAATAATAAATAATTGAATGAGCATGTTACCATTCATAATACTTTTCTAAATGTCCATGTTTCCATTTACCATTTATTAACAGATAATTGAATGAGCAGGTTACCATTCACAATACATGGTAAAATGTCCATAGTATATTTTACCATTTAATAACAAAAAAATAAACACCATCAAAAAATACACATATGCCAAAAACCATTAATTAATTCATCAATTAATTAATCATAATCGATATTTCAATATTTTATAATTAATCTAACATTAATTATCTCAAATCATTCCATCAATATTTAATAATTAATCTAAAATTAATTATCTCAAATCATATATATTTATATTTAATCATAAATTCATCAATTAATTATTTCAAAAAAATTATCTCAATGTCTCATAATTAATACAATGATTAATTATCTAAATCTCATATCACAAAATATCGTAATTAATATTCCAATTAATTAACTATATTTTCATCCCATAAACATCATCATTAATTCCCGAATTACCTTTCTAAATGTGAATCCCATTAGTATCATAATCCACTCCCCAATTCGTCATTCACTTCAATAATGTATCCTATAAATCAATTATCCATGATCTAAATCAAAAATCTCTAAATATCATAAATAATTCATCCATTAATTATCTAATTTCATATCCACTTAAACCAATTATTAACTCCCCAATTAATCATAAAAATGGACATCCCATTAATCCCAAGATTAAATCCCCAATTAATTATAAAATTCAACAATAAACCAATCAATCCACTTGCCATGTTAGATAACCTCATTCAATAATTCAAATTTATAAAAAATGATAGATATCTTGAAAAAAATATATAAATTTCAAGATCATATCTTTCAGAATTTAATATTATACCACCTGCCTCGATTTGTTGACAATTGATCACACAATATAAATCCTTTAAAATTGAGTAGCACAATGACATAAATCTAGATCAAAATCTATAACCCTAAATCAAGATGAAACAAATCAAGGCCATATAAATATAGTTCAAGATCATGAATCATCGATCTAGATCTCACAAAATTGATTTAGATATTTCAAAATAGTTGATACATATCATCAAAATAACTAGAGAAGGAATAATGATGAATGAGAAAGAAAAACTATGAGATCCACTTTCTAGGAGGGATGACGATTTTTGATTCGGGCCTCGAATAGTGGATAAAGGAGGTCATACGACCTTTGAAACCCTTTTAAAAGTTAAAAAATAATTAAAAACTGATTTGATCTGAGTTTTGGTCAAGTGGGGGATGTTTCGGGTGCAAGTGTGAATTTAAAACTAATTTTATGCAATTAAAATGGTTGTGCATGGTTTCTTGGGAAAGGGCATATGGTTTTCCCTAACCATGTGACAACCGTGTGCTTTTTGTTTTAATAGGGAATGGTTTCTCATTTAAATGAATAGAATTTTCCATACTATGCTTTATCCATGAGATTCCTCACTATCTAGGGTTTCACGATATTCTTATCTCGAGCATATGGATTTCTCTAACCATGTGTGGATAGTGAACATCCCCTCATTCATCCATTTTTCTCAAATTTCACCCAAACACACTCCATGTTATATCCCAAAACAAAAATACTAAAAATTTAACAAAAGGGTACTAGAAATTAATATGGGTATAACACTAGAAAAGTTTAGGATCTTACATGAACCCTTTATAATGATTCTATAGTAACAAAGATGAGTTTATCCACATAATGTATTGGAATAAAGGGTTATTTTCACAACTATCTAAGTGTCATAAGTGTTGTGATTGGGATTATTCCATAACTAAATAACATTTTATGGAGATGTATGCCTAATAAAAATCATTTCATAGTGAAATATGGATCTTCTCTTACTAAATTGATATGATGTATGGGGTCATCTATTTTTGTAGAAGCCCCCTCATTAAAATTCCACATTGAAATTATCAAAGACATGATATACATTTGATAAAAGTTCAATTGTAGGTAAATTAATCATCATCATTAAATTAAACCTTATATTAATCCTAGAATTAAAAATCCTATAGTAAGAAACTCCTAATTTATGTCACCTTTGAAAAATTATTTAGTAAGAGACATATTTTTATTTTTCAAGTGTTAGAATAGTTTCTTCGTGGGTAAACATGTATTGATGTTATTCCTCAAGGAAATCATGATTCTTATTGAATCATGGAATTAGTTTATCTTGGATTGAAAGGCATTTGCTGAAAATTGAAATAAGTAATTTTATACTCCCTTTATATACCAATTATTATTAGGAATGTTATTGATATTCAATATGATTTTTTTTGGGATTGACTGAAGAATTATTTAATGTTTTATTCTTATTAAGGATATCATTCTATTTTTATTTATGTAAATATTTTTATAATTTAAATGAGTTCAAGAATCTTTTACCAAATATTTTAAAATTATAAATAGTAGATGAAATAGTATTAAAGTTTCAATGTTATGATACTATAATGTGAGTAAAAGTAGGTAAAAGTACAAACCCAAAAGGGAGAAGAATATCCTGAAAGTTAAAATTTTTTTTTTAAGAATAAAATCAAGGTAAAAAAACCTAGGGTACTTAGGAATGAATATAAATAATTAAATATGATTGGATTATCATAAATATACCAATAACGGTTTTACCTAGAATGTCCATGTTAGGTATGAAGGTTATAGAAATTAATTAATTATTTTTGAAGGTTATATAATATGAAATGTACATTTTATGAAATGGTTCATATACAAATGTGTTCAAAACATAATAAATAATTGATTGATCTTTTAGTTTATATTCATGTGATGATTTATACCTCATTTCTATTATGTGATAATATAGTATGCTTTATAATAAATATTGTTTATGAAATGATTAAATGTCTAGACATGTTTTCCGATTTAATAGATTTTAATAGCATGTTTTGAGAGGAATGTTTAGTTAAAAGTTTTTATCCTACAAAAGGAGTTTATCTAAATGTATATTAAAATATGAAGTAATATATTCCCTCCATCAATCAATGATATATCTTATTGTATTTTATTTTTAAAAAGGAAATTCCAAACAAATAGAATACCATATTTGATATGGAAGAATTATTTTTTCAAATTCTTTCCAATAAAATAAAATAAATGTTATTTCCTAAAATAAAGTAGTTTGTTTTGAGTCATAGAATGATATTTATAAGACAATATAATGTATATCAGGCTAGTGATAGTGTCTTCTGCTTTAGGGATGGTCAAAGTAAAAAAATATTTGACCATCTTTATTTTAAGTGATTATTTACAACATATCCTAAATAGTTTTGATAGATGATAGTATAGAAAAATTTAAAATAGTTACATATAGTTACTATGATAAAGTGTATATCATTACACCATTATAATATTTCATTGATTATTCAATTAATATTGTAAATATTCATAGTATATGTTATTGTAAATAAAAATGTATAGCGTAACAATTTGATACCATAAGAAGTGAAAATCACTATTCCTGAAAGGCTTATACCATCCAACACACAGAGTGTATCAATTGGTTTCCTAAAACTATTTAGGGTGTGAAGATAAAGAGAAATGTAAAGAGTTACATTAGTTTATTTAAAGATGTTGAGATCACTTATACTAAAAATATATTAGGATGTGTTGGTAAATAGATAATTTAAATAGGATGATTATTTACAAAAAGAATTAATGAAAAATTTTGACGAATAAGGTTCCAATTATAATGATGTTGTACTTATAAATAGTTCTATGTTTACAATATAAGGTAACATTATAATATTTGATGTTATAACTTTATTTATTTGGAATATATTATCCAAGAGTTGAACATAAAGAATATGATTAATTAGTCTCACTATTATTAAAAATAGTATTCTTTATTAATGTTGTTCATTAAGAGGTTAGTGAGAATATTTTATTAGATTGTCACATAGGGATATGATAGGAATTTCCCATCAATATAATTTTTTTAAAAAAATATATATATTGAAAATATGAATGTCATGTATATTATATTTAGATATTGGTTATAATGTTTGTAAATGTATCATGTTATTATAATAATTACAATATCTATTTATCATTCATTCATCTGTGCAAGAAATTTAAAGTACATGAACATTCCAATGATAAATATCCCCTCAAATATATATATTGTGTTATCCCGAACCAATGATAATCATAGAGTATATTGTGTTGTGATAATTAGTAAATGTTATATTGAATAGATTCTTATATCCATTACCATGGTTTTATATGAGAAATGAAGAAGGAAATCTTGAGTTAATAAGTAGACACTTATTTCATAGGCCACCATTCAAAAGTAAATCTCATGGAATGTCATAAATTTATAGATATATTTAGTGGTTTATGCTAATTATAAATCTTTTATAGCTGGGGTTGGTATGATACCTGTCATGATAACAATCATACTTTGATACAGTACTTAAGAAATTCAATATACAAACATATCTAATACGAATGTGGTTGGGTATTTTTCTGATCATGTCATCAGTAGGAGTGAAACCAAGATTGTATTTATCTATTTATATGATAAGAAAACATGTCACATCATTGATTGAATTAGAATAAGAAAATTCATGGACATTCTTTGTTGTTCCATATATTATGTGTTCAACTACTTGGATAAATGACATGTGATGTAGATATCAGAAAGAAGAATACAATATGATGTATTCATCATCCTATATAGTATATTTTATATAGCATGAAATGATGGTGGGCCAATACTATATTGAACTGTTAGATGATTAGTATTCACTTGATTTTATATAAACATAGATTATATTGGATTACCTGCAATGTATGTGAAATATATTATGGTGGACATGTTTATAAAGAGATACAAGTATGTTTGAAAGAGATCAAACCATACCCCTTAGTAGCATGAGTAACAATGATGATTTTCTATAGGATGGTATAATTGTAAATCTATAAAATTAGAATTCTATAGTTATTATCAATTCTACTAAGGTTCACAGGGTCTCAAAGTTAGGCCCCTTGATAAGGATCATGTTTTATACTATGTTTTTGATGAAAATAAATAGTGTCTAATGAACAAAATTATCCAAAAGGGTTTTCATGGATTTAAAAAGAGTTATGAATTTTCTCACGGTCTACTAATAAGACGTCAATGTAAGTGGGAGATTTTTAGATATTCACGAAAAATGTAGAATTATTATATGTACATACACATGGATATAATAAATTGGATATATATACATATATATATATAATATAAGAAATATATATATATTTAAGTTCAAATTAATATATGCATTTGATATATGTATTTTTCATGCATGAAATCCATGATATATATATATATTATATTAACCATATCTATCTCTAAATTGTATTCATTTAATGAGAGGTATTTATTTGGAAATATTTTCTTAAGATAGAATGTATAAGAGATTATGTAATCATAATATGAATGCATAATTTATTTCATATATTGTAATTTATAAATAAATGAGAAAATAATTAAGGTTTTTACTTCATTTTCTATACAAAACACTACCACGCGATGACTAGTTGTGTGAATTTAGTGATCATTTTTTGAATCTCTTTCCCCCAAAAAACTATATTTATCTCATTTTAAAAGGAACTAACCCACCTTAAAATATCTTTTATCCTCACGAATCATTCATAGATCCATTATATAGTGTATTTCCTCATAGTTAGTGTTATTTTTTCACTTATTCCCATGATCATCATCAAGAATTATCTTATGAAGAGAATAAAATGAATGGTTTAATGTTTGAATACAAGGTACACTATTTTATATTATGTTGGGAAAAAATCCCTCAAGGTATCATCGAAGAATTTTTTAGGTGATTGTGTTTGTTGAAAAATTGGACATCTGTGTTTTGATTGTTGACAAAGCATACCATGACATACAAATTTGTTGAAAAAAGGTATTTCATGGTGGAATGTCAAGTTCAAGGGCTATGGTTAACGATCCATATTTGATTAAAGAATGTTGAAAAAGGATTGGATGATCTGGAGGTAGTACAGAAAGAAAAGATACAAGGTTACGCCGTTTTACAGTGTTTGCCAAAGTTTTGGGCCTAAAAATCAACAAATTAATAAAAGTGGTTTTCAGAAAAGGGACTTGTGTTCCGTGTACATGATGAAGAGGAAACTTGCACACCTAACGTTTTTTAAGATCAGAACATAAAAATATGGAAAATGGATAAGGGGTGCCCATGTTTTTAGGGTTGGTCGGGCAAGCGACTTGAGCAGCAGAGACTTGTGCGCCGAAACTTGGACGCAAAGGGGAGATTTGTGCGACGTCGTGTAGGGTGTACAAATGGCTATAAATAGAGGTAGACCCCTCCTCATTTGAAACTAGTTCAACAATTAGAGAAAATCATAGCTCTCGTCTCACAGGTGTGGTGATTCCGCAAGTGGTGGTGTGGTCGCTCAAGTTGACGTTGTGCACCAGGTGATTGTAGCGTGTCCAAGGTTGTTTGGGCGAGAAAGGAATCGAGTCACCCAAGTTTAGCGTTGAAGAATGAGGTGTCGTGCAAGTGTTTTGGTGACACTTGCATGCCATGTTTTGAAGAAGCACGATAGTTGGTGGTTATGCGCCAATATTGGTTTGGGCATAAAAGGAAGTGAGTCGCGCAAGTTTGGAGTTGTAGAATCTTGTGTCACAGAAGTGGTTGAGGTGGACTTGCGCGCCAGTTTGGACATGCATACTGAGACTTGTGCGCCAGTTTAGAGAAGGGAGCCAGGTATGGTTGATGCATGGCAGTGATTCAGGGCTGTGTGGAAGCTAGAAGATTTCTCGATACCTTTGGTGCAAAGTGAGATTCATCTATGGGTGAAAGTTGGACTTCAACAGAGCATCCATATAAAACAGAGGATGTTTTCATTAGTGATAATGAAGGGACCTATAGGTCTATAAATAGTGATTGGATCCATTCCAGAGCAGTGAGCAAAGGAAGAGAAAGAATGTGATCCTCTCCACCTATAGTGAGCCAGAGTGAGGGAGATAGCGAGTCACCCTTGGGAAAGTACTGAGCTGACCCTAGACCTTGTAAAGTTATCGAGCATGGGAATAGAAGGGATCTAGCATGAACCTTGAAAATAGAAGTGTGATTTAGTGGAATTGTTACAACGTCACATCATCGTTGTATGCTCCTTGGATATATCCCAGTGAGGGTGAATCAAGTAAAAATCTATGTGTCTGCCTGCTTACTTCCCTAAATTCCATTTAAAGCCTCATCATCAGATAAAGTAGAAAAGAAGTGGTCATAATAAACACACAATTGAATACAAACTGACCATTATAAGCAAGTGTTCAAGATCTAATGGGGCAAGAAGAATTTTGAAAAATAATATCCATACCTTGATTCCCCCCCTCTCAGGGTATATAAGCCCATATTTGTCCTAACAATTGGTATTAGAGGAAAGGTTTCCTTTATCATATTTGTTTTCATTGACTTGGATTAGTCAATTTTTGTGGATAAAAATTTAGTGTGCTCTTATTTATTGTGCCATGGAAAATGGAATAACTTCCAAGAAGAAGCAGAAGTCCGGTGGTAACCCTCATTGCGGAAGTGTCTGTGGAGACTGTGTGATTCAGTTAAAGGAATATAATAGTGACCCAAATGTTGATTTGGATAAATTTTACTATGAAAATTAATACTCATTAAATGATGCTGAAGGAATGAGTGAAGAACCTCATATTCCAAGTGACGTTGGAACTACTGATGATGAAGAAACAACCAGAAGGCAAAAAGTGGATGTTGTTCATAAAACAAAGGAATTGGATTAGAAGTGGGATGAAGAAATTAAATCTAAAGATATCCAAATCCAAGTAATGGAAATTGAGTTTAACAAGATTAGTGGACTAAATTAAAGGATTATTGATGTGGCCACTGATCTAAGGGATAAAAATGATTCTGAAGCCAAAGAACTGCAAAAGTTGTCTATAAAGAGAGAAACTCTAAAAGATGATGTTAAGGGAAAGAATATGGACATAGATGAAATTCATAATTTGAAGGCCAGAAATTATGATCTTTCTACACAGATATCTGAGAAAGTTTAGAAGAATAAAAGTCTACAATAAAATAATGAATTCATCTTTGAATCTATTGCTCAGGAAAATTGAATGTAAAGGAGAAAGTTGGCATGGTGGATAAGATGACACATGAATTGGAAGATGATATGATTAGAGGAAAGCTTCTCAAGAGGTAACATGATGATCAACTTGAATGAAGAGATAAAAAGATTCAGAAACAAGAGGAAAAATAGAATCAGTCAAGAAATAAATAGAGAAATCTAAATCTAAAGACAAGGCCAAGATGAAGGATGCACTGCAATTATTATTTGATTATCCTTCGGTAGGTGATGATGAAATGAAAGACAAATATGCTACATCAAAGGAGAATCATGAAAGGATTGTATCATCACAAAGTCTATCCCTTTGGGGAAAATCTGGAATTGGATATGATGATCTCACTCCTATGTATGATAAGAAAAGAGTAGTGAAAATATGTAGTGATAATAAAAACCTCGTAGGTGATGGAGATAGAATAAAAAGGCTTTTACAAGAAGAAATGATAGCATGTGATATTTTTTTTGGGATTCCTAGCCACACATCAAGACTCTATTTAGAGGCTCATGAATACATTTCATATTGTGAAGACAAAAACTGTAATAAATCTGAGAATAAGAAGCATCATGAGAAATCATATAGTAGAGTCTCTCAGAGGAAAGCATTTATTAGATTCTACTACTGTGGAAGAATGGGACACACTGTGAATATGTGTAAGGAAGCTCAAAATATCAATGTTAGAGGAAGAAATCAAGCTGCATCAACATCTCAGCTGAGAGATGATGAAATTAAGTATGCCTTCAATGGAAGATGCTTCATATGTTCTAATCATGGGAATTTGGAAAGACATTAAATTAAGAAGAAATAAGGAAAGGGAAAGGTACTTGAAAGGAGATTCACGACTCTAGTGGTGTATAAGGAGAAATCCTACATTGGAAGACAAAGTGGTAAATTGCAAAATAGGCTCAGAGCCTCAGGTGAATCACTTGGTGCTGAACGAAAGGTATATCGGTCACCTCCTTTTTCACACTCACAATCTCTCTCTAAGAAAGGACATCAACAAATATAGATGAAAAAGAAAGGAAATGCTACAGCTGTGAGTAAGAAGAATGTACCTTCAGTGGAAGACCTACCACCAATGCATAATAGTGTGCTAACTAAGATATCTATCAAAGAAAGATGAACAAATAATGCATTGAAAAATTCACATGTCATATTCCACAGCGTGAAGTGGAGGAAAGAGAAAGACCCTTGAAATGGTGGAAGAAGAAAGGGAATATGACAAGTAGAGAGATTCCTACCCAGGGAAGGAATCAGGGAAAGTGTCATGTTGGTGGAACATAAAATAAGGAATTGTCTACCAGTGGGTTTAGACCGCAAAGTATAAGGAAGGCCAAGCCTACCGAATCTACATATTAGAAAAATGCTCAGAATGTTGGTAAATAATTCCTAGTAATATGGTTAGAACAGTTGAAGTTGGCTAGGAAGCTAAAACAAGCCTGAATGGAGTGCGATGCTCTATAAGAAATAATCAAATAGTAGACCCATCCGGATCAACCAAAATCCTTGTCTTGAGGATTGTAGAAGTAACCCCTCTACCTATGTATATAAATGATATTAACTTATGATTCAAATGGTTCAGGTTTTAAGGAGATACGATCCAAGGAGAAGTGACAGATGCTAACTCAGAAGAAGACACAGATGATGAACAAGAAAGTGTCAGGTCTGTGTCTACAAGGAAGCCAATGAGTCGAGCTGAAATTGATAGACAGCTCCAGTTTTAAAAAGAAAAATGAAGCCACTTTAGAAAACATCTTTATTATCTCAGGTAGAGCCAAAATTCTTTGTTGATTCAGCTGAAGATGAAAACTGGGTTCAGGCTATGAATGATGAGCTTGAACAGACTGAAAAGAACCTTCCATGAGAGATTGTTTCGAGGCCAGCAGATAAGAACTTCATCGAGATTAATGGGTCTTTCGCAACAAGATGAACAAATATGGAACATTGATTCGAAACAATGAATGACTGGTGTGTAAATGATACACCCAAATAGAGGGTATTGATGTTGATGAGACATTTTCATTAGGTGCAAGGCTAGAGACAATCAGATTATTTTTAGCCATAGCAGTGTAAATAAAGTTTAATGTGTTCCAAATGGTTGTCAAATCTACATTCTTGAATGAGATTCTGTAGGAGGAAGTGTATATTGAGCATCCATATTGTTTTCTCATTCATGAGGATGAGAACAGGGTTTGCAGACTGAATAAGGCATTATATGGGCAGAAACAAGCACCCAGAGCGTGGTACTCAAGGGTTGAACAATACATAATGAAGCTTGGTTTCCCGCATGGAGGAGTTGATTACAATCTCTATTTCAGCAACTAAATTAATCAATGGATGATGGTGTTGGTGTATATCGAGGACATAATTTTTGGAGGATCAGATGAAACTCAGTGCAGACAGTTTTTTGAACTCATGAAAAGTGAGTTTTAAATGTCAATGATTGGAGAACTAACTTTTTTCCTTGGTCTACAAGTGACACAAGGAAGTAACGGAATATTCATTTATCAATATAAATATGTCAAGGAGTTTTTGAAATGGTTTGGAATGGAAAATTACAAGGATATGATGAATTCAGTTGCTACCCGGATGAATCTATCCAAAGATGAGGATGGGAAGGTAGTTAATATCAAAGAATACATGAAAATTATTGGAATTTTGTTGTACTTGACTAAAACAAGGCCTTATATTGTTTTTGGCACATGCCATACAGTGAGATATCAAAGTAATCCCAGTGAAATACACATGCATGTAGTGAAAATAATACTATAGTATATCAAGGGCATGATGGAATTATTCTTGACATATAATGACAAATCCCAGACAAAGTTATTGGGATATACTGATCCAGACTGGGCCGGTTCAGTGGATGATAGGAAAACAACGTCAGGTGGTGATTTTTATCTTGGTGGATTGTGTATTTCTTGGCTAAGAAAGATGCAAGATTGAATTTCACTAAGCACCGCAGAAGTTGAGTATATTGTGGCCACTCAAGCATGCACACAGTTATTGTGGATGTAGCAGTAGCTTGATGATATGGGAGTTGAAGTGAAGTCTCTGATCGAAATCCAGTGTGATAACTCAAGTTCTATAAATCTCAGCAAAAATACCATCCATCACTCAAGGAAAAATCACAGTGAAATAAAGTATCATTTTATCAGGGAGAATGTTGAGCAAGGAATCGTGAAGTTGGAGAATGTGCCAACAGAGCTACAGGTTGAAGAGATTCTGAAAAAGGCATTACCCAAGGAAGGTTTTGAGAGGAATCGATTGGCTTTGGGAGTTCAGTCGATTCCCCACACTTAAAAGAATGTGGATATGGAACCCCCTCTCCCTAAGGTATGATGTGTTTTTCCCTAATGTGCTGATATGTTTTCTCTACTCTGTTACATACTGCAAAAGAGTGACCTTTGGGTTCTTTAACAAAGGGGGAGAAAATAGTGATTGATTAAGGGGGAGACAGTGTGGCTATTTGAGAAATCATGAAAGATACGGGGAGAAGCTAACAAGTGGAGCAGCCAGATAGGGGGATTTGAAGCTGGATCAATGTGCTTAGCCAGAGGTTAGCTTGGACAACACATGAAATTGTGCTGAAGAGAATTTGCAGCTGACAAGAGTTAAAGCTGTGAGCAGATAGTGGGAGCATACTAAATCAGACGATCCTAGAAGTGATCGATCAAAGAATTGATATCATGACAGCAGAGGATCATGATAAAAGCAGAAGAGAGGTGTTGGAATATGGTAAGAATATTTCCAAAAATTGATATCAGTTTGGTGTCAACAGTGAGTGTCAGAGTTGAAGTGATTAATTGATGAACTTTTCATTTACTCTTGTTTCTCACAGTGAGCATTGCTCACGTGGGCTTAGAGTATGTGTTGAGTAAATCCTAAATCTCTATCAGAATCGCAATAGATGAATGGTGGCTAAAGAATTTATGATGTATCTTTTTATAGAAGAGTTTTCAACAAACCAAAAGGGGAGATTGTTTGGAAAAATCCCTCAAGGTATCATCAATGCATTTTAATGTGATTGTGTTTGTTGAAAAAGTGGACATCTGTGTTGTGATTTTTGACAAATCACACCATGACATAAAAATTTGTTGACAGATGGGATTTCATGGTGGAATGTTGAGTTCAAGGGATGAGGTTAACGATCCATGTTTGATTTAAGAATGTCAACAAAGTAATGGATGATCTAGAGGCGGTACAGAAAGAGTAGATACAATGTGACACTGTTTTCCAGTGTTTGCCAAATTTTTGGGCCTAAAAATCGACAAATGAAGAAAAGCGGTTTTTGGAAAAGGGACATTCACGTTGTACACTTGAAGGAGAGGAAGCTTGCATGCCTAATTTTTTTCAAGATCAGAACATCAAAATATGGAAAAGGGATAAGGGGCGCCCATGTTTTAGGGTTGGTCGCCAAAGTGTCTTCCGCGGAAGAGACTTGCGTGCTGAGGGAAGACATGCGTGCCGTCGTGCAGGGTGTCCAAATGCCTATAAATAGAGGTTGACCCCTCCTCATTAAAAATTATTTCAACACTTAGAGAATATCAGAGCTCCCGTCGCGCAGGTGTGGTGGTCGGACAAGTGGTTGTGTGGTCGCACAAGTAGAAGTTGGGCGCCAGGTGATAGGCGTTCAAGGTGGTTTGGGCGAGAAAGGAAGTGAGTCGCCCAATTTTATAGTTGAAGAATGAGGTTTCACGCAAGTGGTTTGGGGACACTTGTCCACCATGTTTTGAAGAATCGCGATAGTTGGTGGTTGAGCACCAATATTGGTTTGGGCGTAAAAGGGTGTGAGTCCTGCAAGTTTGGAGTTGCAGACGCTTGTGTTGTGCAAGTGGTTGAGGTGGACTTGCGTGCCGGTTAGGACTTGCATGCCGAGACTTGCACGGCATCTTAGAGAAGGGAAACAAGTATGGTTGATGTACGATAGTGATTCAGGGCAGTGTGGAAGTTGGAATATTTCCCGATACCTTCGGTGCAAAGTGAGATTCATCTACGGGTGAATGTTGGACTTCAACAGAGCATCCACATACAATAGAGGATGTATTAATTAGGGATAATGAAGAGACCTACATATCTATAAACTGTTAGTGGATCCATTCCAGAGCAGTGAGAAAAGGAAGAGGAAGAAGGTGATCCTCTCCACCTATAGTGAACCAGAGAGAGAGAGATAGGGAGTTACCCTTGGGAAAGTAGTGAGCTGGCCCTAAACCTTGTAAAGGCAGTGAGTCTAGGAATAGAAGTGATCTACCCCGATCCTTGTAAATATCTGTGTGATTTAGTGGATTTGGTAAAACGACACATCATCGTTGTATGCTCCTTGGACATAGCCCAGTGAGGGTGAACCAAGTAAAAACCTCTGTGTTTGCCTGCTTACTTCCCTACATTGCATTTAAAGCATCATCATCAGATAAAGAATAATAGAAGTGGTCATAATAAACACACAAGTGCCAAAAAAGTTACCCTTGTAATAAATAGGTCAAGATCTAATGGGGTAGGAAAAATTTTGAAAAAGAATATCCATACCCTGATTCACCCCCCCCCCCCCGCTCAGGTTATATAGGCCCCTATTGGTCCTAACATATTATTTTATGAATTAATATTTAAAGAAAGATATCCTATGTTGTCGGGTTATAATAAAGTACATATGATCATTATATGATCTTATGAAACACATCAATAATATCATATATGATCAAACTATAAAATTTTATTGTCTTTTTATTAATAATTATTTATTAAAATATTCATTTCTGAGTGTTTAATGGTTCATTTTTCAAATAAGTTTGAGTTCCGTAGTTTTAATCATCCATTATTTATCATGGTCACATAATATCAAATAATTTAATAATTATATATAAATATATCATATATATTCAATATATATATATATATATATATATATTTACAATTATCCTTGAGCGACATACATGAAAAATGAATCACATCACTTAATGGAGGTGGTATTCTACACGTAAGCATGTGTGATGTTGTCATTTTTTAATGGGTGGAAGTGTACGAAGGTGAATGGTATATTATATTCCCAAAAACATTTATCTGTAATGAATATGTTTCATATTCCATATATACATCTCTATAACCATCCAATTACAATGGAAATGAAAAGAATACACCGCTTCATGAAGATGGAAATCTATTCATATCTATGAGAAATGTTTTCAATTTTTAAAGGATGTAAGATGGATGGAAAATGGTTTTCACATAATAAAAACAAAAAAATAGTACATTGAATATACATGAGTTATTATAGAAAAATATGGATCAATTTTTTTTATAGAAATGCCAAAAGAAATAAATTTGAATGTATCTGTAAAAAGTATAACCTATTCCTCAATAGACTTTCTTCAGATCCCTTATTAAGTATCCTTGTAATGATATTTTAAGAATAAAAAAACCACAAATTAATTAGTGTGATTTTATAATAAAAATGGGAAGGTTTTTTTCAACTGATATGGCTCAATGTGGTGTAATAAATAGAAAGTAGGGGTGTTCTTTTACAAGGGATGAAATGGGACCTTTTAGAAATTCATGAAGTATTATAATATAATAAGTATCTAACTCATGTAAAATGATTAAAAAATGATCTGTATTGGAATATATGGAGGTTAGGGTCATAATATAACAATTAAATTAGATTTACAAAGGTTTTAATGTCATTTTAATCCATATCAACCAGTTTAACTCTTTCGTTAACAAAATTTACCCCTAACTACCTTAACAAATTTTTCAAAATTTAAGGGTTAAAATTTTAAATATATGGTTTAAATTGGATAATAAATGGACAAGGTATGTTTTATTGAAATTTAATCCCCATAGATTTCCTAAATCAGTATTTATATGACTTTTTAAAAAATTTAAAATAAGTATTATTTAATATAGAATATCATTAATGTCATTTTTGACTCTATTGTATTAATTTGAATTTAAAGACATATATATCATAATGTTTTTAGAATATAATCAATTAAAAAAATAAAAAAATAAAAAATCATTATTTATAATATTTTGTTGGAATCATAACTCATCCCATATATATTACATACAATGTTTTTGAAAGTATTTACTTTGAGTTTTACATTGCTTGCAGAAGCATTAAGTCAGTGTTCTATAAGCATGTAAGGTAATTATATAATCATTAAAAATTAGAAATAAACTAAATAAGAAAAATAATTTATTTATTTTAAATATATTCATTATTATTATTTTAAAACTTATTTTTATCCCTATGTGAACATATAAGATATATTTAAAAGCAAGAGAGTGACATGTTGTATTTTTCTTTACATAAAAATATTATAAAGGTAAGTTTCATGAAGAAGACCCCCATAAATAATTAAACAATGAGAAAAATTTGATACAATTAAAAATAAATTCATCCAATAATAATTGTGATGATAAATGGATGCATTATCAATACGTTTTTACATAGGTGAACCTGATTTACCTGTTTACCATGGTGATATTTTTTACTGTTTTTACAATTCATTATGTTAAAAAAATAGGTTGCCTATATCAACTAATATTAATTATTATTAAAAAAATATTACACAAAAAACATCTCTATAGGTGCTATAAATTCATTTAATAATAATTAAACATAGTGTGTTGAAAAATTGTTTTATGAGAAACACATTTTTATGTCATAAGGTATATTAATTACATCATCATGTATAATAGTGATCAAAAAGGTACAATTTAAATTATTTTTTACAATAATATTATTTATTAAATTTAAATCCAATATAATCAAAATGAAGAATTTAAAATACCAGAAAAGAAAAGAGAGTTTTCTTTGAAATTAATTATGTTAACTATTCTACTAAAAATTTGCATTATCAAAAAATTCAAAAAAATACAACGTAAGATAATTTTGATATTAAAAATTAGAATAATATATTTATGTTGAAAAATTAAATTTCTACAATTATAATAAAATAATCATAATATACACAAAAAAATAAATAAAAACCATTTTTGAAAAAAAACAAAATTTCAAGCAATAAAAAGGCTTCACTAAAAAATGAGTTATTATTTATAAAGTATTAATGAATATATTATTATTTATTATAACCATTATAATTATTCTTCATAATGTAATTACACATATTTAAACCCTCTAATTTAATGGGTATGTTATAATAGTCACATTCAAATAATAATATATTTATAGTATATTACAATGTTCATAAAGCATAGTGTTGAGTGATATGAAATATATAGAGATTTATATTATTTTAACCTAATTTTTTAGGGTGTTACACTTTCAACCTAAAATAAAATTATCCCACAATGTTTTTTCTTAGTTATCAAAGGTTCAATCTTTTTGAAAAACATAAATTGTACAGAGGGATTATAATTTTTATTTTAAAAAGGTAAAGTGGGAAACATAGAGGTTACATGAAATATAACATATTTTTTCAAAGATAATATCAAAAATTGGTAGAAAGATAAAATATTTGCGTTGAGTAAAAAACTAAAATCCAAGGAATGATAAATTGTGATATAGAAAACTCTCATTATTATTTTAATGACTAAAAAACCATAAATCAACGATGGATTAAAAGTCTATCAATACCATAGAAATTAAGGTTAAAGTATAAAAACTTAACTTTTACATAATTTTACTATTTAATATTATGCATCATATAGTAATTCCTAAATCATCAAAACTAATTAATGAAAAAAATATGATTATCTCCATGCTAATCATGGTTATAACTACAATGTTTTTAACTAGGGAATGACTTTTAATCATAACAAAACCTACTCAATATAATCTCATTATAACTGTATTCGCACTAGGTTCCTTGATTTATAATTTGTTTCTGAGTTTTATGGGGTGATTGGTTATCCATGAAAAATATAAATGATTTTATCAATGTAGAATAAAAAAATCATGAGTTTACTATAAAAGTACATACTATCATAACTTACCTGATATCAAATTTAGATACAGTAATTACATGAGATTTGTCTTTCTCCCTTAGCCAATACCAATATATATTTCCATTAGGCTTGAGGAATTCGAATTAATCATGACGCATCTACATATAGTTGAAAAACTAAACATTCCAGGATTCATTCTTACCCCTACATTCACACTCCAGAAAGCCCTTCTCTTAAAAACTGAATAAAACTCTAATTAGTTTCAACAAAGTACCATAATTATTCATTCCACAATTATCACATGTATATAATTACATCATTGCATTATTTTTATTCACCTCATTTCCTTTTTCATGGTGTTATATCATCATATTATTCTATGAATTTCTTTTGAAAATATTTGACATATATTCTTCTTTGTCTATTCCGATAACACTTGAAACCATATTATTATATGACAAAATTATTGAGAGACTATTGAAATTTGGAGACTTGTCTTAATTCCATCAAATAAACATTTAATATTAATTTTCAGATTATTTTTGTAGGGAATAACATGCCAATATAATCTCATAAATTTTTCCTCATACTCAAAAATAGTATCCCCTTCCTTTTTCATTATAATTAGGAATGTCTTTTTCATATTATGTCATTTTTCACAAGGAATTTTTTCCAAAGAATATCTCTTAAAATTTATCACATTAAAATATCTATATATCATATATCACTATTGAATTTGGAATCAATGAGAATCATTGATCAATATATAGTTTCAAATAAAACACTATAAGAAATTTTCTCCCATCAAATACTTCTCAAATCCTAATATAACTTTTCTAGTGAATTTATCCACTAATTCTCTATCAATGTATTTTCAGGTTCAGTATGGGATGGGTGACTCTTATACATGAAGCAGTCCAACATAAATGATTCATATTGTGGAAAAATATATTTTTTTATATCGGCATAGTTATTGGTTATAACCTATATTAAATTTCATAGTACAGTCGTAATATCTAAAACTAGGACACAATTCATGTTAAGTTTTTTCCTTATGTAAATCCCCACATTGATTATAGGATTTGAAATTTCTTCTATTCCTTCCACTTAGTTATATATATAATAATTTTAATACACTAGATTAGGTCATAATATAATGAATCATAATGTATAATTTTAAAACAAGTGAAACAATAAACATAAATTAATTATTTATGCCAAACTAATCTCAAAATCATATATTTAGTTTCCTTAAGAATATTGTCAAATAATAAAAATATTTTCAAATATTTTACAATGATTTATAAAAAAAATTTATTTACCAATGCATCTCCATAGGGAGTGTCAAACTATATGCGTAGTAAGGGCCCATTCATAATGCACAAGAATGATGGTTGAGCTATACTCAATTAGACAATTTAAGGGTAACTACCCTTAGATAATTCTGTTCAAAAACCATATCCTCTTGTAGTATATGAAAATGGATTTATTTATCATAATATTACAAAATCTATACCATATCAAAAATGTTGTGATATTATTCTATATTTTGACATATCCTCAAAGTATTTAATAGGGTTATATTGACTAATTTATGTTTTCCCAAATCTAATTCACAAGGTTCCTTTTAAATTTCATATGATACCTAAGATATATACCTTAACCCTAGAAGCTCATATAATGTGGTTTATTTATTAAATTTTCACTAGATATAAGCGATAATATCCCAAAGGAACAAATTGTTTTGTAGACTTGGAAAAATAGATACATGTTTGAATATCAAATTACATTTGAAAAAAATAAAATTAAACATAAAATTATCTTTGTTATCTCTAGGATATCCTTACATATCAATTATAATAAAATTCATGTAATCATAGATATAGGAATCATAATAAATGGTTGAAATTGGAAACTCAGTAAGGGAATACATTTTATTGATTATATCATAGAATAATTTAGGAATATATAATATTAAAAGAATAAATGATGAAAACAGAATGCCATATAATAATCACATGATCTTGAAAAATATCAAAGAATATCATAAATATTTGAATAATAACATGGAAATCAATAAATAATTTCATAATAATGGAATTCAAAATGCTGGACATCTTAAAATTACCATTTAGGACTCTTTCCAAGACATTTTAAAATTTTCATCAAGGAATTATTCCAGGATATCTTTCATAAATTCATAAGGAATTGAAAAAATTACCAAACAATTTTTATAATGTTACTTAATGATGAATCAAGGGCCAATTTAATTTAGGTAACCACCCATCATATAATATGTCCAACAATTTCATTATATAAATTAAAAAGAAAACATAATCACCCTTCATTAGTATTTGATAAAAGTACGTATTAGAAGAACTAGAATACATAATTCCAATACATTCCCTAGTAAAACCGATCATTAACCATATAGAGAACTATTTTGGATAGTGTCAATATATTATACCCTTAATAAATAATTATACCCATCAAAGGATATTGAAATATATTAAAATTGTTTTAAAAGACCATTGTATTATTTCTTGAGGATTTTTTTAAAATCATTTATAATAAATAAAAAAAATTATATTATATTAGGAATATAATTTTATATTCAAATAAACAAGGTATGTTTTAATGTAATATTAAAATAAAATATCATTCATTAAATATGGAAAATTCATTCTTATAGTTTATGTTAAAATAATGATTTTTTTCGTACCTTTGGTAAAATTGCCTCATTTTAAAAAAGAAAAAAAGATCAATTTTAACCAATTTTATAAAAAATAAAACATTGATAACAATTAATTTAATTAGTTATTTTAGAATATTTAAAACATTTTTAAAACAATTAAAATAAAATATCAACAAGGAAGAAAATGATTGTTGATTGAAATATAAGAAAAGTTGATTTTTCACAAATTTATTATTTCTAAATTTTGGATACATCGAGAGGAAAATCGAGGGAAAAATTGTAATATATATAAATTAATATTGTTGAAGAAAATAAATGGGGTTCAATATATAAAAAAAAAAAAAAATACCTCTGTAAATGTAAATATAATCAATTTTGAATAATAATGAGATTTTAAAATAAACCCTTATTTCAAGTCTAACTTACTTCAAAAGTACTTTTAACCCCTTGTATAATGAATTTAAATTTACTATAAATATATGATAAAACTATATAAATCTTTTAATATCATATATGGTTCACTTAATATATTTTATTAGTTGTTTATTTAAAAATAATTATTTAAATCGTTGGTTTTAAGTATTAACTTTCTCATTTTTATATAGGTTTTGGTTCCATAATTTTAGTACTTTCATATTTATCATGGTTCTATCATATATAAAATATTAATCCAAAAAATAATATCATATATATTTTTTATATATTAGTTTATATTCATATGTGAATGGCAGATTTGAAAAATGATTCTCGTCACTTTGTGGGCATCATAGTCCACATGAACACTCAAGAAACACTATCAGTTTTTAATGAGTGTTAGGGTAAGAAGGAAAATGATATATTATATTGATATAAATTAAATTATATAATAAAAATACTATATATTCGTTAGTTTTATCTTCATAATAATTATATTTTAATGGTGATGAAGATTGAGTTCGACTACAATGTCGAGACACTTATTAGTATGTTTGGACTACCGATATATTCACATTAAAAGGGATGGAAAAGATATGAAATAAGTTTTTAATATAATAATAATAAAAAAACTTACATGTATTATATTTGAGTTGTTATTTTATTATGGATATAATATATTTATAGAAGTATAATAACAAATAAAATTTTAAGAGTTGCTAAAACTGATTACCTATTCTTCCATAGATTTCCTTTTGACCCCGTATTAATGAAACTTGGAATTATATTTTAAGAATACCTTAACTATAATTATTTTATATTAAATTTTATAACTGATATTATTATTTATATCTCTACTATACAGATCAATGTGGTGTAAATAGTAGAATGTAGGCCTTTCCTTTTATTAGGGAGGAAGAGTTAATTTTTTGAATTCAGAAAATGATATAATATAATTTGTTTTGAACAAATAAAAATGGGTAAAAAATGACATGGATTAAATTATAATGAGTATAAATCCATAATATAATAATCCAATAAAATTTATATATTTTTATAAATTATTTTAAACAATATAATTTTTTTAATCTCCAAGTTAATTGATTTAGACTTTTACCATGGTATTGTTTTTTTAATATTAAAGGGTTATATTTTTACTAATATTGATAAAATTGGATCATCAATGGGAATATGATGAAATTTTCAAAAAAAATACTCATAATTATTGTGTTTAATGATTTTATTATTTTTAAATAATTTAATAAAATTCATTTTAACACAAAATAAAAATAATGTCAATTTTTACAGAATTGAATTAATCTAAATTAAAATTCCTGAAGATAGTTTTGTATTTATATTATAATCCATTTAATAATCAGTAATAAATTATTATTTGATATAAAATTATTTTTGTACCATAAATAATCCCAAATATGTTTCTTTTATTTCATTTGGAATAATTTACTTTTAGTTTTTCACTCATTTCACAAGCAATGAGTCTGTGTTGTATAAGAAATTATGGTAATTATATAATAG
Organism: Viscum album; assembly: GCA_963277665.1. Taxonomy (NCBI): domain Eukaryota; kingdom Viridiplantae; phylum Streptophyta; class Magnoliopsida; order Santalales; family Viscaceae; genus Viscum; species Viscum album. The sequence goes on along the minus strand of OY728139.1, from coordinate 1,349,095,096 downwards.
AAAAATTTATATATAAATTACCACCATTAATATAATTAAATTATTCTAAATATAAAGTTTAATATTCATAAAAAACATATTTTCTATACTTTAGTGATCAAATATGAGATACTTCGAAAACAAGAGAGTGACATTTTGTATTTTTCATTACCGAAAATATTATATTGGTTATTTAAATTGATAATTTCACTATAAAAATAATATATAGAGACTAATATGGTATTAATCTATGTAAATTCATTTAATAATAATTAATATGGAATTTTGTTTATATCACTTAGTTTTTTCCATGATTAATCATATTGAACCTTTTACCATGATGGTAAATTTCTAAAGTTTTTATTATTCACTATGAACAAAAAATAATATTTATAAATCAAATAATATCACATTTGTTTATTATATATCTTGAATATATTTTTCAAAATATAATATGTCCATGTTTTATAAATTAATTTGGTAATAACCTTGAAATTGGTGATGAACAATCGGTTTAGGAAAAATACATTTCAAGTATAAATATATTTTTATACCTAGTCTATGTATAAATCTGATTCAAAATTTATAAATTAAATTATTTTTAACAAAAAAAATTTAAAAATTGTAAACCAAAACAAATCAAAATTAATATTTAAAATTACCAAAAATAAAATATAGTCTTCTTAAAAAATATGTATTTTTCACAATTCAATAGGAAATTAACTTTCTTAGAAAATTCCAAAAACAAATCACCCAATGATAATTTAGATATTCCCATTTTACAAATGATATAATTTTTATAAAATGAAATATATAAAATATGAATACATTAATTATAATATTGACATATAAACTTCTTCTAAAATCATTCTCAAATAAATTATATTTTTGAATCATAAAAATGAGTTCACTAAAAATCAAGTGCTTATTTACTAAGAATTAATAAATATATTAGGATTGTGTACAATTATTAAAAATATTTTTTAAAATTTGGTTACTCGTATTCAAATAAAAAACATTAATTTCTATGCTATAATTATCACATTTAATTAATAATATTCATCTAGTATATCACAATTCTGTTAAAGTTAGGTGTTGCATGTTAAGAAACTTATCAAGATTCTTAATCATTAAAACCAAATTCATTGGGTGTAATAGTCCGATAAAATTTGGATTAAATAACTAATCATTATTTCATAAATAATTTCCATGTACCCTATTATGAAAAAAATAAGAATTCTTTCAATTAATCCAAATTATCATACCTTGATTTACTCATGGAGGAGAAATTAATTTCATGAAATTATCTTTAAAACATCACTAAAAATAATTTTATAGAAAAGAACTGAATGGTAAAATAATATCTTGACCCCAATGAAGAATAAAAATCATCATTTTATTTTTAAAAATATGAAAATATCTTTAAAAACATAAAAAATACTTATTAGAAAATAGTGCAAACTACATTTTTCACTCAACGCTGTTAAAAACTCAAAATTTACAATATATTGGGAGAATGATTTTTTTATAAAACACCCTTGAAAAATTTTAAGTTAATACCCAATGAAAATAACACATTTGATAGTGGTAAAATCCATCCATGGTGAAAAATAAATAATTTGACAAAATTTTCAAACATTTGTAAATAGAGTTGAAAGTTACTCATGTATAATATGTTAATAAATTTCCATTAAATATATTTTAGAAGAAGGTAGATGATAATGGAATATAAAATTATGAGATAATTTATTCTTATAAATTAATATTATTAAAATAAGATAATGTTCATGGAGTAATATATTGGGGAAAAGTATTTATAAACCTTATATTTTTTTTGAAGAAAAAACCTTTACGACCTTTAAAAAACCATTTGATAGAAAGTTCATAAAGAAAGAATATAAAATACTATAGGTGTTAAAATATTATTGATATTATATTTAAATATTATTCTTATACCCCATATAAATGAATATAGGCGCATCAATCAAATCATTTACAAAAGAAGGATGGTTGGGATGATAAACACTTTAAACTTGGGTAATACTTGAATCAAAAAACACAATAATTGATAGTAAAAAACATGACTATTTGAAATCCATATTTTATAGGAAATAATATGTAAAATAATAATCATGGGGTAGTAATTACACTATATAAAATAAAACATGGGGCATAACATGAATTTTTTATCAATAAATTGAACTTGATACCATGAAGACCCATTCATTTTTTATAACATTTGAATCAATGACTCATAAAAGTGGTAACATAAAATGAACATTGAATATACTTTTGAAATATTAATTCATGATATAATATCTCAATAGTTATCATATATAAATATTATAAAATTATGTTGATTCATAATATAATACATGTATCAAAGAAACCATATTGAGATAAATAATCCTTAAAAAGATCATATCACTGATGTGAGAGTTAATAATTGTGGTGATTATGTGTAACAATTCTAAAAATCTATAAAAAAATAGGTAACAAAATCAAATAGATTAAAAGGTAATTTCAGAAATAATCTTAGTATAACAACGTCAGAGAAGTGGTTTTAAAACCTAATGAAAGGAAATTTAGACAAGAATCTCCCTTCCACGAGTCTGAACATGAAATTTTTGACCTTTAAATCTTATATAATAAAAATTTATTAATTATTTAATTGTATAATGAACATTTAAAATATTATTAATTTATCTATAAACCTTTTATTTAATTTTCATTAATGAAATATTTAATTACTTAATCGGTTAAGATTATTTTGGGTGTTTTGAGAACGTTCAGTTTATAATTGAAAAATAAATTTGGAAGGATGATCATGGTCAAGTGGGGCATTATTTAATCACCTCAAAAATTTTATTCATTACATAATTATAATTTATATATTTGTAAAAAAAATTATAATCAACAATGCAAGGTGTGTTTGGAAAATGAATCACATAGCTTCATGGATGTGGTATTCTACACTTACACATGAGAAACATTATAATTTTTCAATAAGTAGTAGTGTAAGAAGGTAAATAATATAGAATCATATAAGAATTGAATTTATTTCATGAATATAATATATATATCTTAAATTAATCAAAATAACTATAATTTATAGGTTGTGATGAACAATGAAATGATTCACTTTATGGAGGTGAAAGTCAAAACATTTGCAAAAAATAATGTTTTCTACCGCATATGATATAAAAAGAGTTGAATTAGGTTATTAAATTATAATAATTACATATAAGATATGGGATATATTCACGTTATTATATTTTAATGGTTAGTATAGAACATAAGAAGGTAGATGATGATGTAAAATGATAACGCCAGATTGAGATGATTACCTCCTCTTTGAAGAAAATCCTTTAGATCTATCTTTAACGAGCTACGGGATAATATTTTAAGAAGAATAAGAACTCCATAATGTAGACAATTAAGTTAATAACTAGTTTTCATAGGGTTTGTTCAGGATAATTGAATGAGTAAATGAGTAGGTTGGAGGAGAGGTAGTGTTCTTATACAAGAGAAGAGAGAAGAACCGTTGGAAATACCTAAAGTTTTAAATTAATATAAATTAATTTTCGAGTTAAATTATCTCTTAATTGATATATTTTGAATAATGGATAATTATTCACTAAACAATATCATATAATAATATTCATACATGGTTAGGTGATTATTTATCCCTTATATCTTGGTTTTGACCCCCAATAACCCTTTTAATGATTACTGATATATTTTTTAAAAAAAAATTAGAGATCAATAAAGTTAATATAAAAAAAGTGAACAATAAGATAAATACATATGATATTATAGACCATATCCTATTAAATTTCCAAAATAATGTTTTTTATAACCTTAACACATTTAATATAATAGTATTTATATAAAATACCATTAAAGTTATTTACAATACTATTAAAAAAGATTTAATTTAAAGACATCAATATAGTTATGCAGTTATAATATAAACATCCAAAAAAATTATATTATTATATATATATCAAAAAAATTCATGGAACACAATAATTCTACCAATATATATTAAATTTATTATTTCGATAAATTAAAATCTTGATTTTCGTGATTACATGGAATAACAACATGTATTTGTTGCTTAAGAATATAACATAATTAATTTATCTCTAAAAAATTAAATCAATTTTCCAATAATCACTTCCAATAGAACCAAAATAATTTTTATCCCTATGAAAAAATATTTGAAATATTAATACAAACAGAGTGGAATTATTTATTTTCTCTTTTCATAAACTAATATTGGGGTCATTATCAATGGAATATGACACCAAATTTACATATATTATATTCTTTAATGGTGAATATTATTATAAGATCATAACCCAATTCAGGTGATAGAAATATTTTTACTGTCTCATGAATTTGTTTTACCTTAATTAACCTATTTACCCTTATCTTGGTGACAAATATTTACCACTATTACCATTAATAATGGAAAAAACAAAAAGGAACTATTTTAAAAAACTTAAACCTCCTGATTCAAAATATTGAAACCATTTTATCATATTCTTTTTATATTAGTTGAGTTAATATAATTTAACATAAATTAGTAAAAAAACAATGAAACACAATTTAAACAATGGATCTTTTATAAAAAAACTGAACTTATACCAAAATTAGGTTTAGTGATTGCTTATAATGCTTTAGTCGGGGTGCACATCCATCTTTGAGGGAATGATGGTTGTCACCACACATTCCCTCTTTCAAAAGGTGGGATACATATGTAACTTATTCAGAGACACATGCTCTTGGTTGAAATGGGATGATTGGATTCTAGTCTCTCCTTCCGTGGATTCCTCCTCAAAATTCGTCGCCAAGTTTGGGTCTCCATTAAATATTAAGACGTTGTTAGTGAAACTATTCCCTTGTTCCATATGTTCATAGAGGCCGATTAATTACACTTCTTTAGTCAGGACGTTCCAAGGGTTCATGTTAGGGCATCAACCTTTGATCGGGGGAGTTGTCATGTTGGACATCGCTGGCGTGTGTGGATTTTGAAACAACAATGTGTTTGGTTTCTTCCCCTTATTATTTCTCTTCTAGATGGTGCGTAAACTCAAGTAATCCCATGTAGAATGTAGGTAATTATAATCCATAGGCATTTCCTTAAGTTTTTTCTCATATTCCCTTGTTAACACAGGGTATACCATGAGTTTAACGTCTATCGGAGACAAATTAGACAGATTAGAACACAGATAGAAGTGGATAAAATTGATATATCCCTAGAAGGGAGCATCTAGAATGTTTACAGAATGATGGATCATAACTCACAATGAGGACAGATCCAAGGTGGTGTGTTCCATAGGGGAAAGATGTTACAACGTGAAAAATGATCTGGACACCACTGAGGGCAGATCACGGGAAATTCACCCTAGAAAGGGGGACACCATTTTTTACCATTAGTTGGGATTGAAACTTAGGGAGGTTTCCTACATACCTTGTATTGAAAATAGGGACTAAAACCCATGTAGTTTGAAGGGGTGATGAATCAGGGTTTAGAAAAAGGAAAAAAACCCAAAGACAAGTTGGATAATACACATGGATAGTGGCCCATCACAGGTGGGACACTCTTGGTTAGATGGTAATGTATCGTGTGGGGATTATGCATGGTTAGCTACCCAAATTGAAATGGCGTGATCCCCATAGGATGTGGAAGACCAGGTATGAATCGAGATGAATGATGGGTGGTTGGAAAAGTGTTATGAGAGGAATGGGATAAAATTGACATGATGATGATTGTGATGTTGGTCTTGAACCTTAGGAAGGCTGCATCCATATCCTTGTGGTGGGGAATCAAAGTACATGTAGTTTGGGGGGGAGATGGGACCCCTGAGGAGGAGGCCTATGAGAATGGATGCATGGATGGAATATTGAGGAAGTAGAACCAATAGGATTGGGAATGTCCTTCCCGAAACAAAAAAGCTTGTTGGAAAGACAAGGATAGAACACGAGTGTTGATCCTAAACCTGAGGGAGGATTATTATGTATCCAAGTGTAAGGGAATCAAAGTCCACATAGTTTAGGATGGGGTCATAGAATCGGGGTGTACATGATAGATAATGATCCCATGACATGTTGGGGGTTACATGTGGTTAGCATCCTGGGAGTTGGTCTAACACTGCTAAAGGACAGACTAGGGATGTGGGTCCTAGCATAGGGGACACCAAAGCTTACAAGTTCTTGTGGTTGAACCTCAGAGATAATTACTACATACCCTATGTAGATAACAGGGATAAAAAACAACATAGTTTGAATATGTTTACCAGTTTTGGGGTTGAACCTCATGGAGGCTTCCAATATACCATGTGTAGACAACATGGATCAAAATCCACGTAGTTTGAATGGGGTTACCAGTGTTTGGGGAAGAACCTCAAGGATTCTTTTTATGTACCCTATGTAGACAACATGGAACAAAACCAACGTAGTTCGAATGTTTTTACCAGTGTTTGTGGTTGGACCTCAGGGAGGATTCCTCTGTACCATGTGTAGATAACAGAAATCAAAACCAACATGGTTTGAATGGGACTACCAGTGTTTGGGGTTGAACCTTGTGGAGGCTTCCTCTGCACCATATGTAGACAACAGGGATCAACAACCATGTATTTTTAATGGTATTACCATTTTTTGGGGTTGAAACCCATAGAGTATTCTTATGTACCGTGTGTAGAAAACCGGTATCAAAACACATGTAGTTCGAATGGGTTTACCAGTGTTTGGGGTTGAACCTCATGAAGGCTTCCTACGTACCCTGTTTAGAAAATAGGGATTAAAACCCATGTAGTTTGAATGCATAAAGTTTAGCATCATGCGAGATGAAAGGGGCATACAGTTTAGCATCATGCGGGATGAGTTTGGACCGACATGAAGTGGTCGAGAGCACTGGATGACGCGCTTGAACCTCAGATAGGGTTCCTACGTACATTTCCCTGAAAGGGAAAAGATCATAGTCTGTGTAGTTTGGTTGCGGTGGAATGGGGCCTACACACTAAGGCATCCCATGGAGGATTCCAAGGTTAGTGTTTACTCTAAGCCCATCTGATTAATACTCGGTTTGAGAAACAAGTGGTAGAAATGACCTGATGATTAAGTCCTAAAAGGTGCATCCACGAGAGATAGAGTGGGGCTTACGCATGGTTAGTGGACCAAATATGAAATAGGGGATTATTATTGGTAAGAGGCCGAAGGAGATGGATATTGGGACTTACTCTAGGATGGAGGCCTGATGCTAATAAAGACCAAAGGGAGAGGGACATGGTATCAGTGGTCCTGGTGCCTATCTCTCCTCTAGACTTTTCACATAGGAGAAGATAGGATGACCAAGGATGATACATCCAACAATAAATTCTAGGATATTACATCACAATGGTTTCCCTCCCCTGTGGAGAGATGCCATTCCATTTAAGGAGGATTTCATTCCATGTGTGGAATATCTCAATCCTGTGGAGACCAGTGGGTGTGGAAAATGTCTGAGGTGGGGAACCGTTTTCATATTGCATGGGGAGAGGCAGCTGTTTAACGTCATTTGATGGGGGTGATGATTCTGTGAAGTATAACGTCCTACATCTCAGACTATGAGGATTCACTCGTCACACTAGGACTCACATAACTGGCACACCATAACCTTTGGTTAAGGGAAGGCATCGACAATGTCATGTGGAGACGAGGTTGTGGAGTGATTCATTGAGGGGCTCACAATAGCCTGGCTATGCGAAGAAGAAATAGATATTATCATGCTTTTTTTAAGAAGCATGAGGATATGAAACGCAATATGAGGCACCACCTAAGGGACCTTGAAATCACACCGTACAATCCTGGAGGGCCATACAAGAAATAGACTTGTGAAGAAAAGGGGTTCACAAAAAGGGACCTTGTGAAGCTCCAGTTCTCCACAAAGTGGAGATACTCTACAAAGGGGTATGCTTTGCGATGTGCAATGGCCATGCCTAGGAATGTAGTATACATGAATATGAAGGGTTATTCACGAAGTGAAAGGGATTTCATGAAGTAGGGAATTGTGGTGCAGGGGTGCCTTGAAATTTTTGGCATTGCGAAGCAATGTACTTTGGGAAGCATATTGATCCTTACATAGCATGGGGTTCACACGTTCATAGAAGGTACTTCTCAAAGCATGAGGGTTTTGTGAAGACCTAAGTTCCCTTATGGATCTTCTTCCTTTGTGATGGATTGTAGGCTTCACCAAGGACATCCCTTTAGGAATAGAAGGTGCATATGATCCAATGGAAAGGTATTTCTAAATGTTCAAATACCTTTAAGTTCTTATTTTTCTCAATTCTTTGCAAAATAGAGGGTACATCATGATTTGATAGCTATGAAAGTGAAAGGTCGGGGTATTTTCCATTTGGGTTTAGGGTAAGCCTAGTATTCATAGGCAAGAAGAGGCACTAAGCTCTGAAATTTCACTGTAAAGCCTCTTGCTCTCTGCCATCAGAGGTGGATTGCACCATCTTTTTCATACCAGAAAATTTGATCGTCACACCCTCTATGTCTCTCGCAGAAGATTCTATCAATTTCTATGGAATCACATATCCAATAATGTTCCATGTGCGGTATTAATCCTAATATCAATTATGTCATAACCGCAAAGTCTTCCACCTATTTTCTCTATTGAAATCAGGGAGGGGGGGCATGGATTTGCATCAACTGTGATACTGAGGGGCTTCACAGTGGTAGTTCTAAAAGCATCCCCTTTTGGAATTGGTGTGTTCTTTGAGTATTTTTTCCATGAAATTATTTTGGAGCCAAAATATTCCCCCCACTGACTTGGAGATGAGGAAAAAGAAAGGGTAGAATTCTTAGGGAAGATCACCAAAATTTCTAGGCCAATTTCAAAGCAATATGGAGAAGCAAGGTCATAGTGCAGACAAGAGAGGATTGGGTTGAGAACACCATGAATATTTCCATAGATAAGAGGACTATGAATCTCTGAGGTTTTTTCATATAAATAGAGAAGGATGACTCCCCTTCTGTACTTACTTATCTTTGTTTTTTTATTTGGATCTCGATTCGTGAAGCTCCACATGCTCTGTGACTACTATTTTCTAATCTTGATCTCTTTCCTCCGCAGAGCCCATAGAGTCTTCAGACTCTGCGACTATGTGCATTGGGAGGTTTTTTTGCATGGTTTGTGGTAGAGCTTTATGACCGGGCTCTGCGATCTAGCTATGCGATCGAGCTCTATGATCCATAAAATTTCATTTTTTGATGTCTTGGGATGGAATAGCTCTCCAAGAAGATTCTAAGGGGTTCATGCGGATGCTTCCTAGAGGGAAAAAATGGTGGATGACCTAGGTATTAGGGAATATGTGTGGAGCCATTCAGAACAAAAATCACTAGTGGAGCTGTTTTGCAAAATCCAGAAATAACTACCCTATGTGAAAAAGGCTGCCTCTATATGGATTTGGAATTAGGGGTTATATTATCATTCCTGAAGAAAAAAAGATACGAGCTAGCCTATTGGTTCAGAAGTACACCATTCCATCTCTAGTGGTTCAGGGTGGTCAACGGTCATACTTGGGAGGATCAAACACCCGTTAGGGATGACAGCTTGTATAATCATGTTAATAGCATTGATGGGAATGCGTTGTAGCAAGTGGAGTCTCCTCCACAACACCACATGATTCTCAAGGCGGCTTTGGGGAACCCAGAAAAAGTGTATACCGATTATTCAGACTTGCACAAGGGAATAAGTTTTATGGATGATTGGTCATGATATATCTGGGTCTGTGCATCTTTCAAGGAGTTTTGGGTGGAGCTATGGAGATTGGGCCTCTATGAGTCGGCATGGGCCTCCTAATTCCATATATACTAGCTGATTCACTTGATGCTAGAGTTGTTGAGAAGGTAGTCTTTGAGGAAAAATAATTTCATTTTCACCATGGAGAGGTTGGTATCAACCTATGAGACCTTCACAACTTCTCTATGACTCTTATATTGGGGTCCATGTATGAAGACTCCTACCCACTGAGAATACATGGTACAACCTGGAGCAGATTCCAATATAAGAAAAGGCATTGATGGATTTGGTGTCGGGAGGGGGAAAGAAGTCGATGAGGGATGTTCACTTCAAGTTGTGGTTCAGGAGGTTATTGAAACTCTCTTTAGAAAAGAGTTTTCTTGTGAGGCCTCCTAGTTTACCAAAGGGGCCTCATCATAGTGAAGAGAACTCAGACTAGTTACTCAGGGAGAAAAGCTAGTGGAAGACATGGGGGTTCCGTTTCAGCATCGAGAATCAACCAGTGCTTAGATTGGTTATGTTCACCTTGATGCATATTTGCGGCTAGATTCTACCAGCAAGAGATACGATCATGGGCATAATGCAGAGCACATTTATTAGATAATCCATGTTGGAAATGGGGGAATGGATCAATCTAGGGATCCCAATGTTGGATAAGTTGTACAAAGTATTGTGTAATATTAGTGAGGGGAAGAGGCCACATAGGGTGTGTGGGACGCTTTATATTTGTTATGGGTGTATAGTGGAACATTTGGGAGCCTATGAATACCCCAACCCCATTTCCCCACTTTGGTCAGATTTCCAACCCACTATTCTGAAAGAGGTGGGGAGTTTCCAGACCGTAATGAACTCGCTGTTGGTGCTGAACCAAGTATAGATAACAGATGAGTTCAATTCCCATCGGTTCCCATTTCCAATAGGTTTATTCATCGATGACGGCTTGTTAATGGAGGGACATTATTCTTATCTCTTGGACATTAAGGATGGATTCCGGGTGGCGTAGGTTGAATGTGAGATTCTCTAGGAGACATACACCTACCCCACTTCACGAGGCAGTTCTGGTGCATACAGAGGATAACCCCACAGGTCTACTTAGGAGTATTCCATGAGGACCATCCATGTGTGATGAGGAAGATGTGTCTCATGATTATAAGGGAGGATGGGAAGATGTAGAATGAGATGCTTCCACCCATAGTTGTCTATGGGATTGTGATAGAGTATGCTAAGAGTTTGGAGGCAGCCTACCCAGGGGAGATGTTTAAGAGGCGGACTATCTGTGCTAGTGACGAGGTACATTCTCAACCTCATGGTCAGGGCTAGAAGATGGAAATAACATCTTTTTCTTGTGGATATTTAGTAGCGGTGAGACCGGAACCGATCGAGAGGTAGGAGACAGTGCCCGAACTGGTACTCCCAGAGGAGAAAAATCAGCGAGAAGGGAGGCCACCTAGGCAGATCTATAAGATACCCACTATACTCCAGGTAAATTCCTATGCCATATAGATATCTCTAAGGATGTTTCTTTCCTAGAGGAATGAGACATCTGGGATGTTAACAGACAATTCCTCAATCCATCCTAGATGTGTCACCATCTGAACCATCTTAGAATGGATCTTTCGGGGATTAGTCATTCTATAGACAACTTTTCAGTATCTCAGCTAGAAGGGGAGTAGTACATTTCCATGATTTAAGACTTCGTGAACTATCTGGGTACTCCACATCCAATAAAGGATTGGGCGAAAGTGATTCTCAATCAAATAGTTCATTCGGAGTTGTCTTCTAATTAATTGACGGAGTGCTTACCCCTTCCAGAATAATCAAAAGGGTCCTCGTTGTGGGAATTAGCTAGTAGGGGGATCCCTTTGTAAGAAAGTGAGATCACAAATGCGGTGCATGAAGAGTTTACAGATGCTCTTGAGGTGAACCCTAAAACATTTTCATGTGGTCCTCACTTAGGTCACTTAGGCCTTCTAAACTAAAATTTAGACCTATACATGATGACCTCATTTGGAGTACCCAATCCTAAGGAATAGTAGATGCAGCTTCAGAGCTAGACCAGTGACAATGGAAATTACCACATCTAGTAGGACTACGAGACCAAGGTTGGTTCTCCTTGAGTCATCGGATTTCCCAAACATAGAGGGTGGTCCATGCCTCAAGATTCAAGTGGAAACAATTCCGATAAGAGATTGAATATTTGACCTTGGTAAGTCTTCTTCAAAAAATTTGTAACTATTTCCCATTAAACCAGGACAACTTACGTGTCTATATTCTCATATGCATAGTTCCTCAAATGGAATGGGCTGCATTGGAGAGGATATCTAGGGCCCCTGATGCTGCCTTTCCTACGGGAATGACGATGGTCATGGAAGCGGTCACTGATACTAACCAAGCCACAATGCTCTCGATTATTTGTGGGATCATCAGTATGATGGATCCTGAAATCATCAAGGTGGAATCTGGTGATGGGGATCAGTCAAATGACATGAGACCTAACCTACCTGACCAGACACCAGATAAAGATCCTGATGATGAGTTCTTGGAAGAGTTCCCCTCATATGAACCCATTAACCCTAATGATTGGGATGAGATGACTTCTGATGAAGATGATAGAAAGTAATTTCATTTCTAGCCTTGGAAACTAATCAAGCGCTTAGTTAAGGAGACCCCACAAGCCCAATGGATAGACCAGATGGGGAGTCTTAGTTCCTGGATACATGAACTATGCATAAGAGGAGTGGATGCATATCATCCTCATATGATCATATTAGACATAATTTGTGAGAAAATTCAAGAACATGACCGTGAACTTGGTGTGGGATGGTAGTATAGGAATTACATTAACATCAAGAGACTCTAGGTTGAAAAGAATGAGTTCCAACATTTGAGGGAGTAGGCGAATGTGCATCCTCTTTTATCGATGCACAATCAAGGCTCATATTGCGACTGAAGGTCCACCTAGTAGGGGTTGAAGACCAGATGAGGTGAGCCTCTAAAGAGATGGATATTATCTAAGATGATAAGGATCGATTGCAGATCGAGTCCAATGAACTAAACCCCATTTTCATCAAGAAGGAGGATGAGCTAAATATGCGAGAGCTGATCTAGGATGCTACAAGCTAGAGAGTGGCGATGTTGGGAAGCTCCATTGAAGAGGTCAACCCATTTATGGGAGGGGACAATCCTTGGTAATTGTAATTCATGTAAATTCATTAATGTACTCTCCTGATTTTCTTGTTTATGTTGTTTTATTTCATGAGTTATATGGTCAGTTTTTGTTTCTACCTTTCTACCACATCTATAAAATATCTAGCGATCAATCCAAAAGATCATGTGGTTTATGCCCGAAGTAAGAATCTAGGGATGAAAACATCATTATTCTATTTGAATATGAGAATTCCAACCCATACTTGGGAATACGGGGTCTGGAAGACCACTCCTATTTTTCAAGAAGAAAGTAGGAGGCCCGACTGAAGAATGAAGTTCTTAGAAAAATCAAATTTCTTCTTTCCCAATGTTCTCTAGTGCATGAGTGGGGTAATTCCAGGGGTGTAAGAATCATTCCAAACAAAGGGGAGAGGAAAGTGTGATTCACGATACCCAAAATTTGAAACAATATAGGGATGGCATGACAATGAAGGATAATTGTTTACCCTGTTCACAACATGGTATCCCTGTTGCATTAGCCTAAATTGGAGACAACAAATGAGGGTCGACTGCTGTCCATATTTGAAAGATGAGGACTGACTCAAAATTTCATTCATAGTTTTCTAGAATGTTTTCCCAGGATATTAGGTGGTCTATGGTCTAACCACATGTACTTTTAGGGGGTTCCTTTAGACATGGAAGAGGAAATGGATCCTAATAAATGTCACACAAAGTATGAAGGGTGGACTGATAGGTTGTTTGAATGGAGTCCAACAATCTTGAAATTATGCCACCATGATGAAAAAGCATTAACTGAGTGCACCGGTCTTACCAGGGTTCATAATGATTTCCCAAAAATATCTCTCTGGCGAGATCCTAGCGTGGCCCACAGTTTTATGTCATGCTAATGAGTACGAAATGCACATATTTTAGCATCATATAGTGAGGACAATGCACAAAATAGTTTAACATCTTGTGACCAGGACATTTCACAATGTTTTATGGTCAAAATTCATGGTCCGAAGATAAAAGTTTAAAACCATACTTCATGGGATGTAGAATCCTAGTTAAAGGTCATAGAGTTTGGACTGTGATTAGGGGAAGATAAATAGGAAAGTTGATGGTCCTGGGGCTAGGCATGAGGCTAAATGCGTAGGCATCGCAATATATCCCATAAGAATGAGAATGAAGACAATCCTAAGTCTTAATAATAGCGGGGTTATAGAAAAATGTTGGATGGGGAAATACTCTTTGGCGGGTAAGATAACACGTCCCATAATTATCATGGGCATCCTGAACATGTTCAGTGTAGGGTTGTAGTCCAAAGTCATGTGTTGATGATATGGGTACTCCATATTAAATGAATAGTGAAACCCATATCCTGATGAGAATGGGGACCGTAAGAGTCCATAGCACACCATGTGTGCCCAATGGGATTCTTTAGACTATAGACTAGAGGTGGCCTAACATAGGGCCGGACTCGATGGAAAGTGCTCAGGAGTTATTACAAATCCATGAGGATGGGAATCAATACATACATAGTTTTGAAGGATTCGTGTAGTTTAACATCATATGGTATTACAAAGAGTGAATGGGGATATCCCAAGGGGGGAATACATGGTGAAACCATTACATAGTTGACATTAATGAGGAAATAAGAAGTTCACACCACACCACATAATCCTTGGGAAAATATTTTGTCAAGGGACTGAGGATGAGGAAGTTTGGGCGGGGCCCAAGACAAAGTGTCTAAGTATTCTGATGTACCCCATTAGGATGAGAATCAGTCCATACGTAATTCTAAAATGGTAGTTTAAAATCACATGGGATGAAAGGAATTTGTGGTTCGGCTGCACCAGTACATGTCCTACCAAAACTACTAAGACCATTTGAGTCGTTCTAGATGAAAGAAACAAGGAGAAGAGATTGGATTTTCTTAGTATAGGGAGGTACACATTAGGAGTAACGGAAAATTAGGTGAATGATGTCCCAGTATTACTGACCCGCCTACTTAATGTACATAGATGCATAGAGGGTCAAAACCTAATATGTTGGAATTCCACTTGAACATAAAGGAGTCGAATGATGTGAATTATGGAACTTGAAATCTAGAAAAAAAAATGATGGTGGAGTGATGATGGAGGATAACTGTTAACCATTATTGAAACAAAACATCCATTTCGTGTTATCCTAGTGTGGGGAAAAACAAATGAGGGACAACTGCTGACCATGTTCGAAACACAAGACATGTCGCAAAATGTTGTTTGAGGCCTTTCGGTGTGTTGGACTACAATGGTAGGCGAGCAAATGTGGCATGAGACCAGGCCATAAAGGGGTCCCTTAAGATAAAGAAGAGGATGGAAATCCAAATAAATGGATCATGAAGCATGGGAATGAAATGGGGGAATTTTTATATGGAATCCAACACTTTCGCCTCTTTTCCATGACACATTTGAGTACACCAATGAAATGTTTCAGATAGAGGTATTTAAACCCATTTCCAAGGACAAGGGTCTTGGGGATAAAAACTCATAGTTTAGGGTAATAGAGTGGACATTTAAGAAAGGACTTGGTTTAATGGAATGTTTGTAGGGTGGAAAAGTAGAAAAACTAGATGTGGGTGGGAACCAATGATGCCTTCAATATCAGGACACATTCTTAGTGAAAACCCACAATGATTAGAGTCATGATGCTAGGACATGGGTACAATGTTTTGGAAGATCTTAGTTTATGGTCATAGAACTCTAACCAAGATGGGAAGAAACAAAGGATACACATGGTGTGGTTGTTGAAAAAATAGACATGAATTAAGACTGTAGAAGTCCATTCTATACCACGTGCTCCCAAGGGAAACCTCAGTTCAGGGAACCAAAGTTGGAATTTGGGTTGAGCCTAGGATGAATTTTTTTGGGCGTTCCTATGTATCCCATGTGGATATGAATCAATCCATATGTAGTTAATGAAATATTAGTGCAGTTTTACATGATACAGAAAGAACGTAGGAAAATGGAAGGAAGATCCCCAAAGTGAAATACATGGCATGGATATCACAAACCTGACATGAATGAGGACCTAAGAGGTCCTCTCCAAACCACATGCTTCTATCATAGTTCATGCCAAGGGGCCGGAAAGAGGGCAGGATATGAGATACCTGGGGACGGACCTGAAGACGAAATGCATGGGAATTCCAATGTATCATATTAATATGTGAATCAAGTCAAACATAGTTATAAAATTGGAATGGTAGGGTACCAATATTAGGGGAAATACTGTAGTACAGGTTTGGATTGTGCACCAAAAGAAGAGATATTTGATTGATCTTATTTTTTTTAGTTTGTATATGCTTTTTTTGGAGCAACAAATCTAGGACAAAGAATCTGGGCATCACAATAGAATTAATTCCATATTTAGGACTTAAAAAATGGCATGGTGGATGACCAATAACAAGAATGATGTTCCCTCAAGCATGGACACCACAATGCGGTGCTGTTTTTTGTCGTACATTTGGGACGATAGTGTCATTGTTTAGGGTCGTATGATAGGACCGGCCCATGCATTTGAATGTCATCTGGAAAAGACACAACAGTTTAAATTCATATGAGACATGGCAGTATAGATTGACTTTCCTTGTAATTGATGCCCACAAAAGAGAGATGTTCTAAAGGGAATGTGAAAGGGGTGATAAAGCATAACCGACACAAATTAGGACATTAGTCTACATCACATTGCACACAACCCTAGTGAGGGGGAACCTCAGGCCAAGGGGCTATAAAAAATCAGAAGATATAAGGCAATACCCGAAGAAGAAATTTTCGGGCATTGCTACGTATCCCATGAGGATGGGAATCAAGAAATGCATAGTTATGGAATATGTCGTTCGGTTTAATATAATGTAAAAAGGACATGGGAAGAGGGGACTAGCTCCTAAATGGGAAGTATTTTGTGTTGCTATTGCAAACTTGATGTGAGTGATGAGATAAGCCCACATTAACCACACCACACAATCCTATTAGAGCTAGGTCCAATGGTCTGAACAGAATAGATAATTAGTAGAGCCTAAGATGGACCTAAAAACGAAATTTCTAGGTGTTCCTACATCTCCCATAAGGATGGGAATCAAGCCATACATAGTTCTAGAAATATATGTGTAGTTTAACATAATGTGATAAGGGAGAGGTCAGATCATAGTTTATGGTAATAGATATTGAACTGAAAGAAGTGAGACTCTTCACAGTGGGTATAAACCTTGATCAAATCCCAAAGACCACGTGAGCTACTCTTGATGTGGGAAACAAGGGTGGATAAGATCTTCAAAACATGTGGAAAACAAATAAAGGGGAAATGGTGCATAGCCTCGATTGACACCACACCATTGATTCGTCCTCTTAATTCTCAAATGCGTACTAAGGGATAAGCCTAAGAGTATCGAAATTCTACTTGGACATGATAGAGTTTAAAAGGATGTGAATCATATGACCAATATTTAAGGCTTCATGGGGGTGGAATAATGATAGATGATAATGTTTACTATGTTCAAAACAAAATATCTATATCATGTGACTTTAAATGGGAACAATCAAATAATAATTGACCAATGACCATATTATCAATGCGGGGATTATGCTAAATTGTTGTTCGAAATCATTGGGGATGTTGGAATAAGATTGTAGGATAGAACTAAGGACTAGTATCCATGCCGTTCGGGAATCCTTTCAAATGTGAACGATGATGAAAGCCCAAATAAAGGGAAACATGAAGCATGTAAATGGATGAAAACATGTGTATGTAGAATTTGACACTCTAGAACCTAAACCAGAGAGTTCATCGACATGTTGGTGAATTGAATAAGAGGTTAAAGGGACCAAATTTGAGGGGAGATAACTTGAGATGATGTGTGGAGGATAGGGGGATAAAGAGCTCTCAAGAGGGGAGTGTATAGCGTGGCTGTTACAAACCTGAATTGAATGAGGAAAAAAGGATTCTGAACAACACCATATACCCCCATTTTCCCCTCATCAGATTTAGGCCATGTTCCTGGATGGAAGAGTATGTTTCTAAGAAATAGGGTTTGACCTGAAGAAAAAATGTCTAGGTCTTCCAACGTATCCCATGATGATGGGAATCAAGCCACACGTAGTTATGAAGTGTCATTCATTTTAACATAATGTAATAAGGATAAATATTGGAGGGGGTATCTCGAAGATGAATGTGTATAGTGTTGAGAATAACCCAACATTAATGAGGACATAAGCCCACATTCACCACACTGTTCATAATTTCCACAACAAAATTAAGCCATGTGGCTGAGAGAAAGAATAGATGGACCCAGCTGGACTCGAAAAAAATGTTTCAACATTTCTATGCAACCCATTATGATTGGAATCTAGTCGTACATAGTAATCGAGATATCGTGCAGTTTAACATCATGCGAAAGAGATGTGGTATACCATACTTTATGGTTATAGAGCTGAGACCGTAGGTGCCCTATTTAATGTCATGTGCACATAAAAAATGGGAGGAAAGGGTGAATTGTTGTGTTTATCATTTGGAAGATAATAAAATAGAAATAATGATTAACTATAACTACTCACAACATTCACAACACATTATCCATATCGTGTGACCTAGAATAATAACAAACAATTGATCACTGACCGCTGGACATATTCGCAATGAGAGAGTTATGTCAAATTTTCATTTGGGATCTTCCAGGACGTTGGACACAAGTGGTAGGTGAGCCAATGTGGCATGAGACTAGTCCATTAGAGGGAGTCCATTAAAATGTTAAATAATGATGGAAACTCAAATGGCGGTAAGTGTGAAGCGGGGTGGTACCCATGTTGTGTAACATCTTGTAATGAAGGTGAAGATAATGGAGGGGTGTATCAAGGAGACCTGTGTAGTGTCTAAAAAACAACCTAATGTGAACAAGGACATTATTTCATACCAAACTACACAATCGTAATTGATAACTTGGTCCATGGGGCCAAAATGGTCGAGGGACCCGAGGCTGGGCCACGAATGGGAATTCATAGCTAGTTTTTAGTTTATCATCCTATAGGCCGAGTGCTGAGTAGTTTTACGTCCTTCATCCCTAACAGATCGTGTAGTATAACATCATGTGGTGAGGATGTGTCAATTTAATGTAATGTGGCGCTATTAATGCAAAATATTTCTTATAGAATATATCATGGGTGGGAGGATTAATAGGCTCACCATCCATGGTGACCAAGAAATATGCACCATTTGGGTAGACCTTGTGAACGATATAAGGTCCCTCCCATTTAGGATCTTGCTTCTGCAGATTCCTGTCGAGTATCATTGGCATTCTCAGGGTCAATACCATGTAATCTTGTAAGAAGGAGCAGATGCAAACTTTCCTGTTGAAAGATCTGGATATCTTTTCTGATGCCTCTCCCGCTTGTGTGGGTCACAAAGCCTGTTCTCATCAAGTGCTTCCAATTCGGCTAGATATATTTCGGCTACCTTATCTGGTGTCCACGAATCGTAACAACTATGCACATTTAAGGAAACTGAATCTAAAGGGGAAGGACTTCATTTTTTCTGTATACTAGAGAATATGGGGTCACCTAAGTGGAATTACGAGTCAACGTTTGATAAAACCAAACAGTTTTGGGGAGTTTTTCCAGCAAACATTTCTTGTTCTGTACAACTATCCTCTGTAGAATGCTAGATAGGGTTTCATTGAACTTCTCGATCATCCCATTTTCATGTTCATGATAGAGGGATCTATGATTAGAACAGATATTGTACTTGGCATACAACTTCTTCAATTTAGTTGCCCAAAATTTGGTTCCATTATCGGTGAGAAAGGCACGAGGACTCTGAATTAGCAGATGATATTGGAGCTCATAAACTAAATGATATAACAGGCCATGACCTCCTTGAGAGAAACTGCCTCTACCCACTTGGAGAATAAATCCATAGTGGTTAGGATGAACCTGCACTGGCGAGCCGTAGTTGGTGGATATGGTCCTACAACATTAATTCCCCAGACCATGAATGTCCAAGGGTACTTGGTAGTGTGGATAGGTTCTAACAGCCGATGCGTAAAATTAGCATGGATTTGGAACGCACAAAACCTAATCAAAAAATCAATACAATCACAAATCATTGTGGGCCAAAAATACCCCAATCTCTGGATTTGATGAGAGAGTTCCAACCTT
Organism: Viscum album; assembly: GCA_963277665.1. Taxonomy (NCBI): domain Eukaryota; kingdom Viridiplantae; phylum Streptophyta; class Magnoliopsida; order Santalales; family Viscaceae; genus Viscum; species Viscum album. Next base: position 1,349,074,987 of record OY728139.1, on the reverse strand, counting down.
GTATAATGAGCCCCGCCAGAACTAGCAAGAACCTCCTACATGACCCTATAAATCTCACCTCCCTAAACACAACAGAGGAGAATACCATCAAACTCATATCTGTAGAGGATCTGTTCATGACTATCACCACTATGGAGGGTGAACTGCAATGCATGCCATCAGATTTGTTCTCGCTCAGCTCACTCTACTAGGATATTACCATTCTAGAGATACTCAATAAAGGGGGTACTCCAGTCAAGAGTCACTTAAACACTTTGGAAAGTGGACCATGTGGTCCTGATGTGGAGGCACCGACGGTAAGGTGGGTTACCTATGGGAAATCATCATCGTCTGGAGATTCAAGAGTGATTACTCTCTAATGTACAACATGGACAATCAAAATATCTGGATCAGGATCTGCAAGAGATGTGGCCAAGATGGACAAGGAATCAGCTTGACCATTCTGTGAACAAGGGACATGGGTAACTTTTATCTGAGATATGTACTAGGTCATCAGATGGCGAATAAATTCTAATAGTGGTATGAGCTCTGTCTTCCCGATGACATAGTCACTGTTGATCAACTTGATGACTAGTTCAGAGTACCCTTTCTCGTGTCAGGGGGGAATGTAAATCTTGAGAGCTAGCTTGAGACCTGTAATGAGATTCTGGTACTATGCCTCATTGTTGGTATAGCCTTCTGAAAGAAAGAATGAATATGGTAGGACATCTTGCACCGATGTGATGAAGACGATACCCGGGACCACTTGGTTGTGTCTGGGATCACTTAGTCTTCATCCGGTAGGGATTTGGGAAGTGCTATAAAGATGAATTTTCCAACACAAAAAGTCATGATATATCGAGAGGATTGCCTCATCCAAAAAAGTCATGATCCAAAGACTGGTCTGTGGTAGTTGCATGTGCGGAAAGAAAGTATGTCAATTCCTATCCCTTGATAGCCTTCCAGGAGACAAACTTGATGTAGAACTATTGGAGGATCACTACCCATCGAGAAAGACAACCTATCAACATGGTGCGGTTCAGAATGTACTTCAGCAGATCCAATCGGAACACTAGTGGTATCTCATGGTGCTGTAAGTAATGTCACAATTTCTAAAATACGAATACTAGCGCAAGGAATCTCTTCTCGATAGAGGAATATATAGTCTCTATATTGAGGAGCATGAAGATGAGATAGTATAAAATATTCTCCATTCCCTTATTATTCTTCTGGGAAAGAGGGGCTCCAAGAGATCATTCAATAGTGGTCACATAAAGGACCAATGGCTTTTTAGGAATATTTTGCATCATTACCAGAGGTTGTAGTAGGTATTTCTTGATTTCCTCAATAGTAGGTTGACACTCCTCATCCCACCAATAATCAACACCTTTCTTCATGAGTCGGGAAAAGGATTACACTTTCTAGATAGATTTGTGATGATTTGAATATATAATCTATGTGGACTTGAAAGCCTCGGGGCTCCCAAATGTTTTTTAGAGGAGACATCTGACTGATGGACTTGATCTTCTCTGGATTGATCTCCATGCCTCTATATCTGACAACAAATCCAAGAAACTTTCCAGAGGTGACCTCGAAGACACACTTCAAGTTGTTCATCTTCAGATATCAGGATTATAGGAATCCAAACACATTATCAAGATCATTGAGATGGTCCCTACACTGGAGATATTTGGCCACCAGATCATCCACATAGTATTACACCAATGTCAGGAGGATTGGCTTAAATATGCGATGCATGACACACTGATAGGTGGAACATGCATTCTTTAGACCGAAAGTCAATACCTGGTAGTATAAAGTACATTGTGGTTCTCTGAAGGTTGTAGAATAGTCATCCTTCGGGGAAATTAAAATTTGGTTATACATGGAATACCCATCCATGAAGGAGAGAGCCTAGAACTCCATGGTGGAATCAATCAAATGTTCTGTCATAAGAAGGGGAAAGTCATCCTTCAGGTAGTGGTGATTGAGATACCTGAAGTCAATGTAAACATAGATATGTCCATTCTTCATCCTGAAAGACACAATTTTATCTATCCATCTGGGGTACATGACCTCCTTAACAAATTTGGATTTGATGATCTTATCAACCAAGGCCTCGACCATGGAACCGTGAGAAGTGTTTATCTTTATGGGAGGCTGTTTGAACCCACGATGATTTTCTGGGAGACCAAGATGGAGGAAGGAAACACGAGGATCTCAACCAGTCATCTCATCATAACCCAAAAACAATACATCGTTATGATTATTTTGGAAATACATGTATCATTTTTTCTCTTTTATAGGAATGGTGACACAGATCAATGTTGGTTTTAGATCCATCTAATTACCGAGGTTCACCTGTACCAATTCATTGACCACAGGGGAGAAAACATATTTTAAAGAGAGAGGATCATACTTTAAATCCTCTTCTTCATTCAAAAAGGAGAGATCCTCAATGAGATGTGATTATTTCGAGTCGAAAGATCCTGATGGGACACTAGTGCTAGCCTAAGCGGCAGTGGACACCACATCGGGGAGCTCATGTATTGCCGAAACCATAGATATGAAATCTATTGAGCTGATCCCATCTTGATTTCGAACCTAGGGGCCACATTTGATTATATGAAAGTAATATTGGCACATCGTCTGGAGTTGGTTTATCCTAGCCCATCGAAACAAACAAGTATAACATATTACTGTTTCAATGGGGATGACATCTCGATACCTTATGGGAATAGGGGGCTCTAGGATCACCCTAGCCTAATCTGTATAGAAATATCTGGTACCATTCTCGAATCCCTTATACTTGGGAATGTGCTTCCACCTCATTCCAGTGACGAAAAAACATTTCACCAATTATGGGGTCGTGGACTACAATGGGTGGATCTGAAAAATATAGGCATCATCCAGGTCTGTCCACTAGTCGGTCGCAGACGTAGAGTGTTCAACCTCGTTAGCCTGAATCTTTTTGTTCGTTCTCTTGTAACAGTTATCATCTAGATAGAGGGATTCACAGGATGAAAAGGGACACACATCTCCTTGGATTATGCCAACATAGCCTATATGAGAGTACTTAAGGCATATGTTATTTGAAGAAGGGACCGCCACATATTGGTGGAGCCATTGACTACCCATTAATGCACTGTAAGCGGTGTCTTGTGAGAAAACCACGCACATGGTACTGGAAAATAGGCCCCCAAACTAGGTCTTTAGGAATATTTTTCCGACTATTGTATGTTCCATCCTATTATAACCTTGAATTTTTAGGTCAGAGGGACTCAGATCATATTTGAAAAACCCCATCATTAGGAGTGTCAGGGTCGGGATGAGGTTGATCTTTGATCATGTGTCCACAAGACAATGAAGAACCTCTATGACATTGAAATGGCCAGTGATGTAACGTGAGTGGATGTTACCCAGTATGAGAGAGCCTTCATCCTCTCCAGATAAAGAGATAATGGCCTGACATTTTGCATGCTCAACTGCCTTAGCATGAAAGGATTCTGCGGTTGCTACCTCTACTTCAAAGTGGAAGTGGCATCTTAAAGCCTCAAAAAGTTATTAACGAATATCTAATGATTGTAGAATAACCTAAATTATAGATATATTTGTAGGAATGCTGGAAAGATGCTGAAGAATATAACACTTTCATGCCAAGCATGTACTTCTACTGATATGAGGTCATATTGTGGCAGGAGGTATGATGGGCCCTTATGGCTGAACCAGTGGCCGAATGGTGCTGGGAATTTCTCTCTTATCACTTTTTTAAATGTGAGGGGTGACTAATAGATGAAAGATCGATGATAAACTATCACAAATGTTGGTGAAGGTGGATCTGGTGAAATAAGATGAGAAGGTTGTGCATGCTGAGCTCTACGCTGGTACTGTTTTCTGGTTTTGGTGGCGTGCATAGCTTGTCTGGAAGCACTGACAAATGCATCTCAACAAATCATATAACCAAGGATTCATCGATTCTGAAGTAGTTTAGGGACTTTGGGAGGATCCGTCCAATGATATTCCTCATCGGGAACCATTTAAGGGTTTACCAGCTCCACGGTATTAATGGAAGCGTGCCCTTGGTCGTCACTTAAAACATCCTCCATAACTACAATAATTTTGGTGGAATTATCCCACTTCGGGGGCTATGAATCTTCCAAGAGTATAGGATAATGAAGTCATCAGTGGGGAACTTTTCTTTCCCTTGTGTCACTGATGATTTCCCCTCAGGGGAGAGGAAGACTAATATGTTCACTCAGAAGTAGTGGTTGCGGGTAACACGGAGACTTATACAGGCTCGGGTTGGTTCAAACATGTATATATAATAACATGGACATAGGTGACTATCCTAAGTTCCATCTAGTCATCATATTCTTGAGTCCCGTGGTTAGTAATCTTCTGCCACTCACCTTCACTATCACCATCACCGACATGCTTCTTGAACACACATAACACCTATGTTGGTGCCAGGCCTAACTTGACTATTTTTTATCTACCTCATGTTAGAGCCAGTCATTAAAAAAATATCATTTATTGAGGGTTTTCCCCATGATCTGGTGATAGGTGATGTATTTGGGGAGATCCGTGAGATTCACCTCTTCAGGCCTCTTACATTCTGAAAACCATAGAATTAACTATTTCAAGGCACATCAGAAATCACTAGGGACCTGAGCCTTATTAAATGAGTAGGTATAGTTTATTCTATGTGGGAATAGGTATCTAGGATCCTAGACCTATTGAGGGTCTATAGGATCTTATCAAAAAATTTTAACCTCATTATCTCACCATGGTAGTGGTGGCACGTTACATGGGGTTCCTGAAAAATCAGAGGTGGGTGCTGCTTGGCTAGAGGCTTCCCATGAGGTGGTCGGCATCAACGAGGTTGTGGAGGTGACTCTACTGGTAATTACTCAAGTTACCTTTGGGCCTTTATTTGTGCTACTTAGATGGGATTGGCCTTTTCAGCTCTTCTTACGGTAACCAGAAGAGTAAAAAGACATGCATGTCTAGCCTACAGAAAGGATTCCTCTAGATGTTGGGATTTGTCAAAGAAACTCTGAAATCTCCTTGGGAATTTCTGAGTGATGAGAGAAGGGGAAAATTTAGTTTTCACATTCCCTACACATAATTTTAGGAGTTTTTATTGAGTCAGTAGCATATACATGAAATGCGTGAGGCCTTTTCACTGGGTGAAAAAGCCGGAGATGCACTTTTAAGGACTCTACTTTCACTTGAGGAGGTCTGAAATACTCATCTTCTGAGTGGTGGAATTGAACTGGTAAGTATACATCCTACAAAGATCCTCCCAACTAACTAATGCAATGATGGTTATTTGGTTGTACCAGATGAACGTAGGCCCTTCAAATGTTTGTACGAAACACCAGTGCTTGGCGGCCTCCTACTATGCTTGAGTTCCCACTATAGTTCCACACATTGAAATAAAGTCCTCCATATGCTTCAGTGGATCACCCGTCCCATTAAATAGGGAAAATGTAGCATTTTTAAAAACCAAGGGAATCAATATATCATCAACCCATGCCAGATACAGCTTTCCATCAGGCGAGATTGCCACCTGTCGAGTTTTTAGGGCCTTTAGAAGGACGATAAGTGTTTCCTTTAGAACATCTCAGTGGGGATTCCTATATTGATAGGATACCTAACTAGTAATGTGTTGGAAGGTTCTTGAACATGATAAGTAGGCCCAAAGGCTCATGGATCGACAGGTGGGTTGACATACAGGGCTGTAGGGGGAACGACCTATGGAGCAGCTGGGGGAACCTGAGGTGGGTCCTGAGGGTTATCATGTAGTTCGGGTGGATTTGGTGATGAATATCACTCACTCATTCCATAAACTTCTGATTCTACCCTATCTATATGGGAATGATTTTCAATGTCACCTAGAGACAACTCGTTGTGGGGAGGGTGTACCAAACCCTACTTCCCCAGTTGAGGATTACCATATCCTTTTTTCCATTATGAAACACGTTCTACAAGAAGTTCATAAACCATATTTTTATGATCCATGATCTGTTGATGAAACACAGGATTTTGGAGGCCATCTTCCTTATTTTGAACTAATCCAGATGGGTTACAAGGACTGACTACCCCCAATCAACTATTTACCTTTAATGGGATTCTGGTGGAGGGATAATGAACCAAAAGGTGGAGGAAGGATAAGTAAATTTACTTACTGGAATGTAACCCTTCTCAATGGATAATATAGGTGTGGACCCCCCCCCACCCCAGGGGTATTTTCTCTTAATAGAGATCTATATCGGTCTCTTCCTCTAATAGGTCAGCCATGCTAACTGCAACTATACCTGAAGGAATATCCTAAATATCACCTAGAAGGTCGGGCTGGCGGAAGATGGACCTGAAATGAAGGGCCACATACTACACCCAACCACAGATCTGAATGTGTGTGTGTGGGGGGGGAGCTCATTAATAATTTTACAGAGAACTTTAAATCTCCGAACACATCATTTTTGGATGGTCCGATGGCGACCAGGAGACTCAGGGCGCTGGGCCATAGGGAGAGTAGACAAGCCGATAATGTAGAATAGCAAGAAAATATTTTCAAAGTGTTCCTAAATGTTCGCATAATACACCCACTAATTATGGATATGGAGGTGCATCACCCAGAGAGTTTGGAGAAAGCAAGCAACCTCCTTCTAGGTAAGGGATTCCAGCATTCTGATGTTTGTGGTTTCAAATAGCTAGAATATCTCTAAGAAATGTTTTGCTGCATGGATGTCCCACAAGCTCCTCGGCTTAGACTTGGGATCTGAAACATGGTTGCCCCATTCTTTGACCAGGGGAAGATGAGGGACCGATAAAGACACTGAATTGGACCGTTGAGATGATAGACTGGTCAGTGGAGAATATGGAGAGCTAGATGACAGGCCCCCATATCTTGGGCTATATTCCAAAGAATGCAATGACTGCGCCACCACATCTCAGTAAGATGGGCTGGAGACCACAGCCTACAACACAAGTGATATAGTTAATGATGGAGGTTCATGATGTTTCTCATCCTCTATTGGTCCCCAGAACAACTCTCCATGATGTCTAGTTTAGGTAGATAATTATCTTGTTGATGATAGAGAGGATTGCACGATAATGCCCTATAAAGAGGTGAAATATTCCTCCTCTAGGATGTATCATCGGAGGGAGGAGGGGATATGGTGGACCTAACTTTATGGAAGGATGAGTCTTATATGCCTTGTTACATCCCCTTTTTCTGAAATATAGGATTGAGGTGAGGGTTCTATTATCGAATGAAACTCCGCCTGAGATTCCAAAAATCATATGAGTTTAATCGCAGTCTGAAACTTCACAATATTCTTCTATTGGAGGTGGTGAAACACCCTCATGCCCTGGGATGGTTCTTCAGGACAGGGTAGTTTTTTTATATGAGGGTGAACATTAGCTAAAATCATACTGGGGTAGAGAGGACTTCCTCCTAGGTGAGTCGGGATGCAAGGATCACCAAGAAAAATGTCAAAAGGAAAACAGTGAGAACCTCCATGTCCACTAGTTGGCATAGAGGGGGAATCTCTATGGTAAGTGTTGGAGTGGGTAGGACCTCCACTGAAGCTGGTGGGACCTTGGGTACTACTTCCATGATAGTTTCCCTTAAGATTCATGGTATGAGGGGGGCCTTTGAACCAGTCAAACAGATCACAGGGAAGACCTCTATAGATACCAATTGTGTGAGGTAGACCTCCACTTTTTTTGATTTCCAGGATGAGAAGGAACTTTTTTTGGTTGTGGAAAGAACATGGGCACAACCCCACACACTAATGTTTGACTGGGTTGGGAGGATATTCACATCAAAGACCTGCGATAGGAGGAAGAACTCTATACCTAGGTTCAAAGGTGTGAAAGAAACCTTTGTGGTGGATGTTAGTGCGGTAGGGAGGACCTTTGCTCAAAATGACTGTGAAACGAGGAGGACCTCCATGCTGAGATTGGGACCAGGGAGGACCTATGCTTTCAATGGTGGTGGAATGAGGAGGACCTCTATGTTGGATGTCATCATCGTGGGTTAGCCCGTGACGGGTGCTACATGTGTCAGTGATCGAGAGAGTCGTGCCAACCTCCCTATAGGGTGGTTTTGGACTTGATCTAGTTCGAGCATATAATTTCTCATGTTCAGTATAAAAAAGTCATTGATAGTATTAGTTGGTGGTGGTGCATTCCATTGTATACATTGATGATGACACCCATGGAGGGTTCCCTCCTCACCTTTCACCCAACGTTGGCGTCGGGTTAACCGGATTGAGGCTAGTGGTGTAGATGTGTAACTCACCTGATCCTCAGTATGTGGAACCGGGTGGTTGTGCTGAATTGTCTTGGTGGGAGCCCTAATTTTGGGACCTTAGGATAGGATAATAGTCAGGCTTTCCTTGAAATCCCTTACCTCATTGGCATAAGGGAGTGAGTTTTCACAGTGTTCTAGAGAGAGGCTCTCGAAACAGTTTTAGGTTGGAGTGGGGAGAAGTGGAACCCTACGCGGCCCTTGGGGGGGGGGGGGGTTCATAAGCCTCTAGGTCCTTTCAGGCCATATCCTAAGTTTGGAAAATCCCTTCTTCCTCATACCGTCATGTTAGTTCATTGATCACCATCCTCAAAATGAGTTCATAGGGTGAGATGGGGAGTGGGCTCCCAGTAGCCCTAGATGTGGAGTCCATCATAGAAGATATGGAGCTACATGAGATTGCTGCATTGGTGTTGCCATGAAACTTTTGTCGGTGGGTCTATGGTGATCGGATTTCTGACATAGCACCTTCAGCCATACAAAGCAAGAAGATTCCACCATTAGTGCTGAAAGGAGGAAAGAGACATATACTGCCCTAGTGCAGTTTCATCTCCCATGATTGGTAAGAAGGATCCATGATGACAAAGTCATAGAATGAGATTCCTAACATTCAAATTCCCCAACATCTGGTTAGTTTCACTATAGGCCCACTATTTTCTTGATGGGACCTTGCACCAGATAGATGGATCCAGTGACATGCTTATCCACTGATGCGTCGAACTATACTAATATCCACATTGAGGAGAAGATTCACATCATGTTCACTATTTCTATTTCCGATAATTTCTCTAGGGCGCACATCTGTCTATGAGAACGCACAAGATGTCACCCCACATTCTTGCTTTACAAAGGTTGGCGGTATCCATAACTCATTCAGAGATGTCTACTCCTTGTTCGAAATGGGATAATGGGATATCAGTCTCTCCTTAGATGGTTTCCTTCTCAAAATCCATCACCTAGTCCGGGTCTCCATTAATGATTAAGAAATTGGTCATGAAACTCTTCCCCAGTTTCATATCTCCATGTTAATATGTTAATTACACTTATTCTATTAAGACATTATAAGGGGTCATGTTAAGGAAACAACCATCAACTGGGGTATTAGTCACGTTGGACATCATTGGCATTTCTGGATTCTGAAACATTGATATGTTTTGGTTTCTTCCACTTATGATAGGGCTTATCAAGGGTGTGAAAGACTGAGGCATACCACGCAGAATGCATATAATTATATTCCATATGCATGTCCCTGTAGTTGACCAAAACTTCCCATTTTAACAGATGGTATGCTGCGCGTTTAACATCTAGCAGAGATAGATCAGAAAGATCAGAACACTGATAGGAGTGGATAAGATTTGTACATCCCCAGAAGGGAGCATCTAGAAATGTTACCAGATGATGGATCAGAATGCCCAATGAGGATGGATCTGAGGTGGTGTGTCCGATAGAGGGAAGGTGTTACACTATGAAAAATGATCTGGACACCACTAAGGAAAGATCAGGGGAATTTCACCTCCGAATGGTGGACACCAAGGCTTACCAATGGTTTGTATTGAACCTCAGGGAGGTTTCCTATATACCCCATGTAGACGACAAGGATCAAAGAGCACATTGTTTGAAGGGTTTATGAATCAGGGTGTACAAAAAGACAATGACCTAGAGATATGGTGGGGCTTATGAATAGAAAGCAACCCATCGAAAGAGGGACACTCTTGGTTTGATGATTATTGATTGTGTGGGATATATTCATGGTTATTTTCCCAAATGGAAATGGAGTGACCCCACCAGGATGTGGCGTACTTGGTAGGAATGAGGATGGATGATGGGTGGATGGACGAAGTGGATGAGAGGAGTGGGATGGAGCCGATATGTTGATGATGGTGATGTTGGTCTTGATCCTCAAGAAGGATTCATACATATCCCAATGGTGTGGAATCAAAGACCATGTAGTTCAGTGTGGTGATGGGATACCTGAGGATGCATACAATGATAATGGACACATGGATGGTTCCTAGAGGAAGTAGAACCGATGGGTTAGGGCATAAACTTTTTGAAACAAATAGGTTCAAGGGAAAGACCAGGATGGACCATGAGTGATGGTATTGAAAATTAGGGAGGATTCTTACATATCCCCACGGTGTGGAATAAAAGTCCATGTACTTCAGGATGGGGGCATAGAATTAGGGTGTACACGATGGATACCATCCTGAAGATATTCTGGGGGTTACACATGGTTAGCAGCTAGAGAGTTGGTCTGACTCCACTAATAGATGGACAGGGATGTGGGTCTCAGCATATGGGAAACTAAATATTACCATTTTTTCGGTTGATACTCCAAGAGGCTTCCTACGTACCCTGTATAGACATTAGGGATCAAAAACCACATAGATAGAATGGGTTTACTAGTGTTCGGGGTTGAACCTCAGGGAGTCTTCCTACATACCTTGTGTAGACAATAGTTATAAAAAATCACATAGTTTGAATGGATTTACCAGTGTTTGGGGTTTTACCTTAGGTAGGCTTCCAACATACCATGTGTAGAAAACATGGATCAAAACCCATGTAGTTTGAATGGGTTTACCCATTTTTGGGGTTGATCATAATGGAGGATTCCAATGTACCCATTGTAGAAAATATGGATCAAAAACCACATAGTTTGAATGATATTACCAATGTCTAGGGTCAATCCTCAAGAAGTATTCCTTTATACCCTTTATAGCCAACGGGGATCAAATACCACGTAGTTTGAATGCGTTTACTAGTGTATGGGGTTGAACCTCAGGGAGGGTTCCTACGTACCCTGTGTAGACAAAATGGATTGAATCCCATGTTGTTCGAATGTGTTTACAAGTGTTTAGGGTTGAACCTTAGGGAGGCTTCCTATATACCCTATGTAGACAATAGGTATCAAAACCCACATAGTTTGAATTCATATAGTTTAGCATCCTAAGGGAATAAAGGGGCATATAGTTTAACAACATTCAGGATGAGGGTGGACTGACTTGAAGTAGTCGGGACCGATGGATGATGAGCACAAACCTCAGGGAGGCTTCCTGTGTACCTTGCCTCGAAAGGGAAAAGATCAAATCCCACATAGTCTGGTTGCAGGGGGAATGGGTATTACACACTAAGGAGGCCCAGGGAGGATTCCATGGTAAGTGTATATTGTATTACCACGCGACTCATTGTCGGTGGGAGAAACAAGAGGCATCAATGATCTGAATATCACGTCGTGAAAGGTGTGTATGCGAGGAATAGAGTGAGTCTTACACATGGTTAGCGGCCTAAAGAGGAAATAAGGGATTATGCTTAGTTAGCGGTCTAGGGAGATGGAGATTGGGACTTAAGTGGGGATGGAGCCCACCAGTGATAAAGACCATAGGGATAGGGATGGGGTATCAGAGGTCCCTGTGACAAACTCTCCTCTATCCATTATACACAGAAGATGAGAGCAGGAGAAAGGATTCCACCTCACGCAAAAATGGCTAGGGCTCACAAAAATATGGTTTCCCTCCCCTGTAAAAAGATTTTGTTCCATGAAAGGAGGATCTCATTCCTTGTGAAGAACATCTCACTATCACAGAGACTAGTGGGTGTGGAAAATTTCTGAGGTGTGGCACCCCATGTATATTTCATGGGGTGATTGTGATTGGAAATTTAACATCCTACAGCTTGGACGATGAGGATTCACTCCTCATCCCTTGGACCTACATAACTAGAACACTTAACCCTTGGTAAACGAAAGGCAGCTGGAATACCGTGTGGAGATGGGGTTGTGGAGTGATCCATTGAGGGGCTCATGTTACCGTGACTATGGAAAGAAGAAATAACTGTTAGCATGTCTATGCGAAGAAGCATGAGGCTGAGAAACACAATACAAGGAACCTCCCAAGGAACCTTGAAATTTCTCTGTACAAACCGGGATGGCCATACAAGAAAGGTACTTGTGTAGAAAAGGGTTCATAGGATGGAATCATGTGAATCTATGGTACTCCAAAAAGCGGAGAGACTCCACAAAGGGGTATGGTTCACGAATTGGAATGGCCTAGCTTAATTGTCGAGTATACATGAATTTGAAGGGTGCTTCACGAAGTGAAAGGGCTTTCTTGATGTATGACTTTGCAGAGTAGGGGTTCCTTTGAAAGTGAGGCATTGCGGAGCAATGTACTTCGCAAAGCACAGTGATCCTGCCTTATCATGGGGTTCACACATGCATGAAAGGTACTTTGTGAAGCATACGTACGTTGTAAAGACCTAAGTTTTCTTAGGGATCTCCTTCCTTTTCAGTATCCCATGGGCTTCATGAAGGGTATCCATGCTTGTAGAGGTGGTGCATATGAGCCAAGGGACAAGTATTTCGCAAAGCTCAGATACAATGAAGAGATCATTTTTCTCAATTATTCCCATAGTATACGATTCTTTGTGATTTGAGAGCTGAGAAGGAGAAAGGTCGGTGTATACGTTCTTTGGGTTTGGGGGGTTCCTGTTATTTATAGGCGAGAGGCGGCGCGAAGCTATAAAAGTGTGATGGGAAGCCGATTGTTCTTAACCATCACATGCGGATTGTATCAAAATTTTCATAATTGCGGAGTCAACTATCATACCCTCCCCGACACAGAGGCCTCTTTCATTCACTGTGTGGTGATAATAGAGGCTTTCATTAATTTCCATGCAATCGAACAGGCTATCCTATTCTCTCTGTTGTGAAAATCCCTATATTAATTGAGTGATAACTGTAGATTCTTCCACCTCATTCCTCGGCAGTGATCATAGAGGGTTTGAGGACTTTGCGCCATCCCTGATGTTGAGGGACTTCGTGTAGGCTCTTCATGAAGCAGTCAGTTTTTGAATTTGTGTTCTCTTTGCATATTGCTTTTCCATAAAATCATTTTCGTTCCAATAATGATTATTCTGAATTAATTAATTTTATTATATAAAATTAAATGAAACATATGTTTCCTTGGGCATATATTCTATGTAATGGGTCTCACTCTACCCAGATTGAAATTGGTCTTTTATTTTATAATAAAAAGAGCCTTTGGTCAAAAAATTTAAAAAAAATGATACTTATGTTACTCTAGTATAAAACTCTAAACATAATGTGAACTTCAAATTACATTATTTAATGTCATGAAATGAATGTTTTATAAAAATATGTCATTTTCACCATTCAAAGACATATAAACCCTTTTAAAACATCTCTAATTATATTCTTTAGATAAATTTGATAAGTTTATTTAAAAAATGATGTCCTATTTGAAAAAAATAAAATGCTTACAATGAGATGAAATAAATTATAATTTCCTCTCATGAAAATTAATAAATTTATTTTTTTAATAAAATATTTTTTTAATTAATAAAATGACTTTATTAAATAATGAGTGTTTATTTTAAAAGAATTAATCAATTCAAATTTAGAGACTATAACCATGATATATTTATTTTATAATGAGGATACTCCTATAAATACCAACCAATTCAACAACATGGTTTTAAATATCATATTTAAATAATAATATTTCATGATAATTAAAGACCCGTGTTGTATGTATTATATTCCATGGAACATAATATTATTTTAAATTCATGGGGTATTATATTCTCCCGATATTATAGAATAATGTCATCATAAGTTTATCTTCGTCTTGATAAAAATGGTGTAACATTTAAAAATACCATTATTGAAAACCCATATCATAAAATGGGTTAAAAAAATTTCATTTGAAACGTGAAAATGTGAAATATGAACTTCATCTTGAATAAAAAAATTACATTTGAAAAAGGTGAAAATTATTTATAAGGAAAAATATAGACATGGAGAAAAACATTAATGTCCAAATAATGATATATAGTGATAGAGGACACTAATCAAAAGAAGGTAAATGGTCATGAGAATGAAAATTAATAGAAACACATTAAATAAAGTGGTGAATAAAATATCATCAAGTCATTATAAATAAAGGAAATAAGATACAATTGTTATTTTAAAATCATTTTCCTTGAGTATTTGAATTCCATTACTATTTAGACTATGAATATAATGAAACATAATTATTTGATTTTCATTAAATCCCTAAAAACAATTTATTCATTTATTTTCATGTATGAATTATTTTCCACCTTTGTTTAATTATCTATATAATTAATGAGTTTGAATATTTAATTCCTAACGAAATTTTCTAAAAATTTGATTGACCATGAGGAATATAAAGGGAAAACATATTTTCATCCTATATTTACTAAAACTAAAATGGTTAGAAGAGGGTAATATAATAACCAAAATAAATAAACATTTATATGATGAAAATATAAAATAATATAAAAAGTTAAACAACAATAAAAAAGGATCTATTTAAGTCATTACACAAATAATTCACCCTACATGTCAACTGACATCAATAAGATGATAATAACCTCAATGGTTATCTTATACCATTAAGAATACATATCCATAATGAAATAGGGCTCTCCTAAAATAATCCTTCATTTTAAATCACATGATTAAACTAAGCGAGACTTGTACTAAAACCCAATAAAATATATTCCAAAAAATAATTAATCACTATAAAATATCATTACTAAAAACTCAAAAAAGGGTGTCTATGCCTTTGAACATATGATAAACCATCAACTTATTAACCCATTATGGAATAAATAAAACTTTTATTAAATTCACATTAGGATATCCTAATATTTTATGTTATCTAAACCCCTTCTCTGATAACAACTATAACAACCCCAAACCTACACACATGGACACGTTCATAAAAACATAATAATTTCATTTCTATCTTTGATAGTAATAAAAATGACATAATTTTTCTATATAAAACGTATAACATAAAAAAATATTGGATCACTTATTTAACCGTGGTTATTTTAGTTTTCAATTTTAAGAAATTGGGAAAATGTATTACATAGCAATACAAATGTCTTCATGTGATCATATTTTAATCTATACCCATCATTAATTATTTTATATTAATTATTCAATATTTCCAATAAAATTATTCACATATTAATCCATTATAATTATAACTCTTTTAACATAATTATTCATAACATAGGGATATTAAAAACACAAGAAGGGTGAGATTAAATGATCAGTAAGGGTAAATATAAGCATTAACAATTTAATTACATCATCTAGCATATGATGAGCATAAGGGTATGCTGGAAAAATAAAAGTACCTAAGAATAAAACAATAGAATTACTACCCATAAAAACATTGATCATATATGAATATTAATTTCATGAATATTTAAAATAATAAAATATTCATATAATCCAATAGTGATGATCCATATGAACATAAAAATTGAGTAGAAGAACTTTTCTGAATCCAATAATGCATTAAACAATATAGTGTAGGTAACTTGGAACATCAATCATTCATAATGGGATCACCTAACTTATTATTTCCCATATCTATTAGGAGTAAACATTAAAAAAATTCATATTATCATAGGAGAAACATATAATTAGTCAAATACTTCAACTCTTTGGAGTAATAAGACCTTCTGATCTCTTAGGTGTAATTTCTATCTAGTAACTCTGTTTTTGTACCCAATTCACTTGAGTGTTATAATAGAACCAATTTTCACAATCCGGATGAATTAACATAAGGATTTGGTTTGAATCCCAAATAAAAAATTAATAAATAATTTCTAAGAACCATCTTATGAAATAAAAAATGCATTATTTCAATTTATCAAAACATTCATAGGTTGATTTACCCATTAAAAATAAAAAGGTTTCTAAAAAATATCATTAAATAATTATCATAAACCATTTAAAAGAAAGTATTTTAAAGGTATATTATTATCATAATCTTAGTGAATCATGTGAACCATTAAATAATTTTATATAAAATAAATTTTATTTAAAATAAAATTGAAAAAGATTCATACAAAATGGTTAATTACCATGTTCTTTTGGTACATTAGAAACTAAAAATTAAAAAAATATTGAGAAAATGTTTTTATTTAAAAGTAACTATGGAATAATTAAATTTCTTTTTCCAA